>VFFE01006936.1:692329-769144 GCA_008921705.1 Burhinus oedicnemus
TCATATGCTTTGTTTATATGTATATATACTTTAATCTGGAATCTGTATATTTCTACTGGTTTGGGATACCTTCTAGTAAGTTAGTGTGAATCTTGCCATCTTCGAATCTGTGATTAAGTTGCTGTTGATTTGTTGATTTATTTAGTTAAATCACCTTTTCAAATCTTTAATTCAGTTAATGATTAAGTGCTGCTAGAACTCAATCCCTTGATCTACCTCCAATCACAAATAAATCAAATTGCTGCTAAATCATAACTGTGTCTGATACTCCCATCCCGCGACACCCACAGGATGAGTACGATGGATGATGGAGCATCAGGAAATATTTCCGAAAAGGGTGATAAAGACATGGAAGCAACTTTCAGTAGTTTTGAGAAATTTTCATATACGCTATTTAAAAAGGAGGAGAAAAAGACCTGCCCCCCATGTTAAGCACCAAATATTTTCCATTGCTCATCCACCTAACTGCATCATGAATGAGGTTCACCAGAAGAAATATCACTAAAGAAGGATTTGAAACAGAAGTCTTATGGATTACTCCAGGAAGGTTATTTCATGTGTGTGGAGAGGAGACGGAAAGACAGTTCTGGAAAACACGGGGGAAACTGGTCACTAAGGCTAGGAATACTCGTGGAAGAGCAGATATAACATTATGAGCTGTTCAGTAGGCACTCTTAAAGGATTTCTGGGGCATTTAAAGGATAATTATGTTCTAATCTCATTCAGAAATCATCCATTCTGTGATTAAAAGGTAAGCATGTTTAGAAGCTGTCCCTGTGATCTGTTGAGGAGAGAAACGACTCATCTGGAAACTCCATCATAACTAACATGCTAACATAACCGTACTCATCATGGACATTCTTTATCTAATTATGTCCAGAAGTGACTTATTTTCCAAACTTGCCATGTAAGCAGAAAACATGTTTCAGAAGCTTGGCCTCTTATGAAAGCGGAAGTGTTCTTACCCTTGTAACTAAACTATTCTATTCTATCATTTCTTGAACTTTATGTACTATCGCAAAGTGAGATTCATTATTCCATTCAAATACATAAAGACTATATGAAGAGCTAGTATGAAAACACAGATCTAGCTATTGCAATTTACTATACATCACAGACAGCTGTTCCTTTGCCATCCATTTGAGAGCTTGGAGAAGGTGCATCCTCCTTATGCGTTCCAATGATAAAGAAAAAACAATAACCACAGTTATGTCAATATTCTGGGACAGCAACAAGAACTACACAAGTTGTCTTCAGTATACAGCACTGATAATTTGAAATATGAATTATGAGAATGCAAGCATTTTTGGAAATATTCCAGATGACTATTTTGCTGGAATAAAAAGGCTGCTGCCCTATACTATGCAGGCAAAACCCTCCACAAAGTTAAAAAACTCCCAAAAGCTGACAAAATCCCTGTAGTTTAATGGAGACTATTTATGTGCTTTAAAAGGAAACCTCACTAACATCTTACTGCAGCAATACCATTTGAACAAGTAACTACCCATGGAGCTTCCATCTCAGAAACTGAGAGTTGCTTACAGGCTGGTAAAGAACATGCCCTGAAGCAGCTTCCATTACTGACAATATAAATGCCTTTCTTTTCTTGATAACAACCACAGAACCTCCTTATTCAGGTCTCCAAATTAAACAATATCTATTTCCAGCATCACGAATTCACTCAGAATTCACTCTTAATGAATGGTGTGAAAGGGGCTGCGAAGAACACAGTAATTTGCAAGGTCTCTCTTGTGGTCTTTCGTATCCTGTAATTTCATGTACTAGATCTTGAAAAAATTAACCTGGCACATGCATAGGCTAGAAGCATTTGTCCTTCTCTAAATTCAAAAGAATATTTATGAATATCTCACTTGAGCTCACAAAGATTTCTATTTTGTATTGTACCCATATACTCCAGTTACTTTTAAACAACTCAAAGAAGTCCTACTGTACGTCTGTACTACAAGCAGTTCCTGCTGTATCTCCATCAATAAGTGCCTGCCATCTCTGAGTTCCAAATACATAATAAGCACCTGGATCAAATTCAGAGTTGGAAATAATGACATCATAAAAGTAAGAAAAGGAAATAATATCCTACCTCACCAAAGATAAAGCTGTTGGAGCACAATGCAATGCAAATTATATTAGAGCTCAACGCAATAAAAAAACAGGGAATGCAAAATCTCATAACAAAGCTATTCATTAAATTCACCTCTAACACAACACAGAAATACACAGTATCAAGGAACCTCTTATTTTAGCTAGAAAACTATAGCATCACTTCTGCAACAGAAATTAACCACTTTGACCTCATCTAGAACCAAACTCTGGGGCTGAGAAGGCTATGCTTAACAGAGGACCCAGGACAAGGATCAAGATTACAAAAAAAGGCACATTTTCCACAAATCCTTGGGGCACTTGAGATGTCTGGAAGCCTTTTAGCACAGTCTTGGAGTCCAGAGACACAGTAATTAGCAAGAGTCTCAGCACCGCAGCTCATGAATAACCATGGTTCCTGTGTAAAGAGTCTGCTGACACATCAGCTCTTCAATCACTTTATGAAACTCTCAACCCCGAGATCAACTGACAAAGGCTTTGCTCCTTCCAAAGCTACTTCACTCTTCAGACCAGTTATCAAACACAACTGCAATGCAGCGAGAACTGTATGCCTTTTAGTAAGGCCACATGCTACCAGTGCCCAAAAAGTTCTGAAATTTATATGCAAACTACATCTTTCAACCTGACTTGGACTCTAGAAACTCTAGGCATAAATGGGGAGGTGAAGAGTAAGGTATATATTTAAATACCATGAGGTAGAAAAGGAGTAACAATGCACTATTTGTATTAGGTTTTGACTCTTTTTATTTTCTTTTTTTAAAGTTTGGGCACAAATTTCTTCAAATTACCTGTAACAGACTTTTGGACTATCTGTACAACTCTAGCTCATAAGGAAATCCTTCTTTGCAATGGTAATGTCCCAGTGAGTTGTAGGAACAGTTAAAAAACTGCTGTAGTGACATTCTTGTTGGACAAGATGTGATTATGTAATGTGTAACATGGTCATTCTTAAGTCATTTTACAAATTACTGTTTTTAATTTTTTTTTTTTGCAACAGAAATTACTTAAAATTGGATGTAGGCTCACAAAGGACTGCTAACAAAGCAGCCTGCCTCACCGAGAAACAAGAAATATAGGGGTAGATCATGAAGCTCTAGAAACAATTTTAAGAGCTTAGAGAAAAATATTTATTTCACATAGCATGAGGGAAATTGTTTAAAAGTAAAAGTAACCCTAAATTCTGTTAGTCAGTCAGATGGTATCACTGAAAAACCAGGCATTGTACTAACTGAAGATCAGTGTCTACTTAATGTATGTGAAATGACTAAGTTAAAGTTCGTTGATAATAAGAACAAAGATACCTATAAATACAAAACTGAAAGTACTGGTGTGGTTGAGGAGCTACGCCTATTGCATTTTGGTTTATATGGATGTGACCTGAGAAAACACGAAGCCTCCTGGGGCTGGATCAGCATTTCCAAATTTTAACGGACCTTCACTCTTGAAGTGGATTCACAGACCCAAGACAGGTTCCCAAGACTGGGGTTCACCTGTGTGACACAGGGCATGGCTATGGAAGTCAGTGGGGACAGCATGAGCAAGCAAGAGTACCCGCAACAGTGTCTTGTTCCATAACCTGGCAATTACGACACTACTTAAACAGATGACAATTCAGGTTTAATGTCTGTGTATTTTTGCTTATAAATGATGGTGGATACAGACACTGCAAACTACCCTAGGAAGGAGGGAGCTGAACAGAACTGTTTTTCCTTCCTGATATATGTTCTTACTAGACTGTAGACACATGCTGCTTCTTGCTTCCTACCTCTTCAGTTTCATGACTCTCGCATTCCTGCATGCAAAATATCAGGACACTTGTTTTGGAGGCGGAAAATGTGGACCAGTGCCAGTAAGAAGCTAACTATTTTAGCCTAGCAGGAAGTCATTGGTTTTGGTACCCAGTATAGCTCAACCAATGTGTGGGGTTTTAGGCTAATTATAGACTTGCCCATGACAAGAATAACAGGTATCTTGGAATCCTGTCAAAAGCGTTGGCTATTCTGTGCTACCTTGCTATGTACCTACAATATTTACTATGAAACTACTGGCATATTTACTTTGCATTTCTTGCATGTTTTCCTCTCATCTTGTCCTTTACCAAATATCATCCATCCATCCATTTAAAACAGAATGTTATATCATTTGGGGGGGGGGGAAGCTGTAGGCTCTTTTCACATCATTCCTCTGTCTTCAGTATGAAAAGCTGTATCCAAATCTAGTCTAATGCACCAATCGCACACTTCCCTAAAGAATGCAACTATTCCAAATTCAGACCTGTGTAACTGGTCTGAATTTGGTTTTGGTTGGCAGGAACATGTAAGTAGGTGTAGATTGCTTGTAATGGGTAGGAAAAGGAGATGAAACTTTCAAAACATTGTTGAAAAAAGAAGAGAAGGAATTATAACAACCATATTTTTGTTCCATTTAAACACAAGCTGTTATGTAAGTGTCCACTGCAGTGGGTTTGGTTTTAAAAAAAGTTAAACAGGCACACACTGGCTCTCTTGCAGCAAACGAAGTTATTTAACATACCTCAAGGAATTCAGAATATTACAGACCTTTTTTTTTTTCTAGTTAGTCCCTCAAATCTGCCTGTAATAAAAGTATTGAAAGTTCGTAGGCAGTAATTTTTAAAGAACAAAACCATCAAGTGATGCTGCCTGAAGAAATAAAACCACCTGGTATTCTAATGGCTATTTAAAATAACAACATTACTTGGCATGCCTTTAACAAAAAGAATACCCACAGCATCAAACATTAATGATTTTGAATGTTTTTACCAAATTTTCATACATACAAGAAAAAAACATTGAGCTGCAACATAAGAGAAATATCAAATCAAAGAGAGCTTAAGGAGTCTATAAATGGATACAGGAAAAAAGGTAGAACTGGAGATTCAAACTTACTACAATATGGAGCTCCTCAACAGTATATTTTTTACTGACAAAATCCTCATGCACCAAACAATTAAGTACAGCATTCTTACTAAAGCAAAACACTTTTCTATGCCGACATTAAATCAACGTTCCCACACATGCCTCGCACATTGAGCTGTGCTGCAACGTGGGCAACAAAACCCGCCTGCCATCTATAGGCACATACAATTGCCAGCCCACCCACATTTTTCCCTCTTCTACGTCCACAATGGTACCGCTGCCTTCAGCTGCAGTGGTCTTACCGCAACACTGCTTTACCTATCAACAGAATATACAGAAATTAGCTTCCTAAGTTAAAAAATATCAAGGACTCCAGGACTGTCTCTAATTTAAAAATCCCTAGGCAGCTTTTGCCTCTAATATTAATGGGTTCTCCTTGAACGCTATCTGGTTCAGGCAATTAAATTTTGCTATAATTATTTAGATAAAACTAAAGTAAACAGGCTGAGTCATTCTGGCAATAGGCTAACAGCGGGATATCTGGAAAATGTGGTTTTACTAAGAACATCTGCTAACACCACAACACTTACTGAGGTGTGTAAAGTCCCAATGACTTTTTTCTTTTTTTTTCTTCTGAGAAAGTTTAAATAATTGCAGATTGAAAATGCACGTTAGGCTGGAAATAGCCCATGAAACCATCTTTCATTCTGTATATCACAGCATACTTCAGAGATTGTTCAGAGGAGTGTTTTGAAGTTTACAGATGAGTTTGTTCATAAGGCTGATGTCCTATCTGAGAACTCAAGGAGACTATTTTTATTGAGTATAGGAAATCAAATGAGTAAATAAATGACAGACAAGCTTTAATAATATCAGTTTCATTACAGGAAGGTGCATAGCATTAGATTCTTTACTATCTTAATAGTGTATACAAACTTATTTTTCCCTCAACAGTGACAGGTCTTACTTGCACAACACGATGCATTTTGCAGCTGACTTAACTTCTGCATTCTTCTCTGAGACAGTAATTTTCATTTCTACAAAGATACTGATTAGACAGGGTGCTTTTCTCCCACCATCATATATTTCATTTTTTCTGAACACAGAGGCCAAAATATTGAAACACTAGATCTGTCATTATTACACAGTATCATGACTTCAGTTCATGGTGGTTTGTTTGCTTGTTTTAATCTCCTCATCTGACTAAAATCTTTATCTAATTTAATTTCTTTTGCAAGGTCAAAATCAGCATAATTTTGGCAAATGTGACTATGTGAACATTTACATGTCTAGGTTTTGGTATAGGTTTCTTTACTGACCAATTCTTTTTAGGCTTTCCATTTTCTGCCAGTTGAGTTTGGATCCTTACCAATACATTTTGGACAGATGCAAACCTAAGACAGCTTTTGGGTTGCTTTTTGGTTGAAATTCCAAACCTCCTCCAATGTTCCAGTCCCCAAACTCCAACGGACTTCAACAACACAATGGACTTCAATGATACAACCCAAAGTCCAATGGACTTCACTCACTAATTCATTTGATTTGGATGGGGCTTTGAGTAACCTGGTCTAGTGGGAGGTGTCCCTGGCCATGGCAGGGGGTTTGCAACTATATATGATCTTTAAGGTCCCTTCCAACCCAAACCATCCTATGACTTTTCAAAGTGTTCTCTCGTAATATATATAAAAAAACCTTAATTGCTGTACTGGTTTGATTTTCTTTAATCTTCTATTCAACATAAATGAAATCAACATAGGATTACAGCATCTAATGCTCTAAGACAGCTATTCTTTAATATCATTATTATTAACAGCAGTAAATCTAAATAAATGTTCCCAGTTAGTATTGGCAGCATTTTGTCTCCAATCTGCATCTAGGCAGTTTAAAGCTTTTCATAATATATTATTTTTCCCGCTGGTAAAAACTACGCAGCTGTCTGTCTGCATCCAGTCTGAGCTGTGATCCCAGTAGACTCTCAGCAGAATCTCAGGAGAATGGTCCTCCCCAAAGTGATTTTTAAAAAAATCAATCCTGTTTTATTTATGTAGGTTTGTCTTTATTATTAAATGTTTATGTTTGAATTTAAGAATTCTACTTTTAATAACAATTTCAAGTAATTTATTTGATCCCAAAGTTAGGCTGCCTGGTGTGTAGCCCCCAGAGATCCCAAATTTATTTTTTTAAAGCAGAAAACAATATATCCTATCTTCTAGACCTGCAGTACGGCAACTTCTATGCAAAAATCAGTCTATTCCATTTTCTCGTCACCTGTCGTGTAGCCATTAACATGTGCTTGCAAAACAGAAAGAGCATGTAAAGTTAAAGACAGAAATAATTTTCATAAAGCTTCATCAAATTTCTTGTCCTGCAGGATTTTTTTCTTCCTAAACATGGTGTCTTCATCAGAAACTGCCTCAGTCTGTAAGTTGTCTTCCCATTTTTGCTAGACAACCTTAACAGTTCTAAGTAGCAGTGAAAGATTTCCATTCCCTATTCCAGGGTAACAGGAAAAACTAAGCGATTTTAATTTCTTTGCCTTCTAACCACCCTACAGTCTATTAGGAATAATTAGCAGTCTTCCAAAAACTTTCCCTGACCCAGGTCCTTCAGTTAAAAGAATGAGATCTCAGGTTAGCTGCCCTCTTGCTTCAATAAATTTTAAGTCCCTAGAAGATTTTCTTCCAAATGAAAAAAACAAGTGTTACAACTCCTCTAGAACAAAATTTAAAAAAAGCTTTGACTGAAGAATAAAAGAATCCAAATCAGAGCTCCATGACCTACCACCTACGGGTGTTCAATTCCATGGCAACATGAGACTTCCTAATGATTACTCAGCCTTAGATTACTTTATGCATAATATTAGCATGCAGTCCTCCTGCAGGGAGCTGTGCTATGAAAAAAGTTTATTGAAGGTGACTGTTCACTGAAGCAACCTGAACCGTCAGGTAACACATTTGAGTTTTTCAATGGGAAATTTCTGTAAATTGCATTTTGAAATTAACAGCACTGAACCACTATTGCAGCATACACTGTGAACGATCAGTTTTGTGGTGCAGACCAGCACAGCCATTATAGAGAGTTCTTCTACTGGCTGCATTTGCAGGATGGTAAAACCCTTTATATTTGATATATTTGTGTATGTATACACAGCATCTCACTAAATATGTATGAGTATATAAATATGAACACCTATCACTGAGGTACTCAGTTTCTGAATTTACCACTTTGAAATATTATCTAAGTGATTTTTTATTTTCTCTCAGCTGCTGTACTGCACTTTGTGTTTGATAAGATTTTTTAAAAAGAGGCCTTTAATGAATATTAAGGATGAATACATTTTCCTCATATGCCTTCAGAAAGTTTCTGCTTTCTAAAAGCTAACGAACTCTGGATTTGGAACAATTATACTCTTTTCAAAAGATTTTGCCAGTATAAGAGAATCTGTGGACAGCTCTGGCGTAAGTGCACACACTTACTCAAGACATGACAAAACTCCAGGTGTAGGGCCTGTATCTAATATGAGAAGTAGAAAATTACAATCGTCAACTTAACAAGTCAGTCCAATTTTATTGACGACGAGTAGAGTCTAATCTCAATACAAAATCTCTCTAATACAACTATACTAACCAACAAACAGGCAGGTCTCCAGGGCACATCCTAATACAGTCTAGCAGACAGCACAGTTCGTTCAGGTTCTCAAACCAAATTATGAAGCACTGCCGCTACAAGAACTACTCAGCTTGAAGCTTTCTCATACAAATTTGTAATAACTGGAGAAAATTGGACTACACTGCTCACCCAAAGGATCTCCTGCAATAGGACTACAGGGCACATCTTTTCAGAAATAGATCAGATTCCAACAGTTTCTAGCATTGGAAAGGATCTGCAAACTGTGAAAAATACAAATATACTTACGAAGATCACCAAAACTGTACACTGCATCTCACCAAGCTAATTAAGAAGATGAGGAAAGGTACAAGGAAAAAAATATGGGAAGGGTGATTTCTAAACATCTCTGATGTTAAACTCCTTTACGCTTGTCATCAAACTACTTAACAGACTTGGTGGAGGATGTTACAATATACAGCTACTATCTGCTGCTTCCATCAACACTGGGAACTGGAAAAGTAAAAGAAAAAATCTCTCCTAAAAAGCACTCAAAGGAAGCTGATATTTTGGAAGCTACCATCTTCTGAGGATACAGACTGAACATAGAAGCTCAAAACTCAACCTGTGGTCTAGAATGGAATATTATACAAATTGTGGACTAGGCTTAAAGGCTGTAAAATAAAGCAACTTCCATGAAAGAAGAGATACGAGACAGTCAAATTAAGGACTCAAGTGCCAAGATCTATCCCGTTATGTCTACCAAATTCCTGTGTTACTTCCCCAGAACTGAACGTTTGTTTATAAAACTGGTCATAAAAATTGCAATTGCACTCTTTACATTTGGATATACAACTGAGATGTTCATAGTTTGGGAAACTCACTTAAAATGTGTTGTAAGAAAAATCTTTTCTCCTGAGCCAATCTGATTAATCTAAACATGCCCCTGGCAAGATTCAGTTCAAGACATTGCCACACAAACCCAAAATGAAACAGCAAAAATATCAAACTGTACAAAAACCAATAAACACATTCTGTCTACTCTGTTATTAACTATATATTAACACTACCTGTTATAAATAAAATCTCCTGTACGTTGATAATAATACTGATGATGTTCAGTAATTTTTCTATTTAAACAAGCTGAAATTTTATATTATAAATTCCCAAATCAAATGCAATTTAATTAATATGCACATATAATTGACAAATGCTTGATATTTTTCAACCCAAAGTTTTTAGCATTTTTATATCCAAAATCAACTTTACCATGGAAAAATATTGAAGGAATATGCAAACTCAAAACTCCTTATGCAAATGAAGTGGGAAATTCCACCAGTTCTAATTTATTGGATGGCGTTTCATTCATGCTATTTTTAACAGACATCAGAGAAAGCAAATACTGCAGAAAACATACTGAAGAACATTTGGTTCAATGAGCAGAGTGAATTAGCATCAGCTGCAGCCTTACTGTTTGGCTAGTTTCAATGAGAGACCGTTTTATAAGTTTTACGCGATCACGATTTTTCCTGGTTATACTTACAGGCAACTTTGTCATCGTAATATTGATGCAAAGTAATAACTATGCAAATATACATGCATGCACGGTGAGGAGGTGGGGAAAGGGAAAGGAAAGAGAGGGCCTACAGTGTAAATCTGCACTGGAAAGCACATATGTAATCTTCTTGAAAGCTCTCATGTCCTTATTCATGTCTATAAATCTGCCAGCCAGGGGGAGCAAAGATTTATGATTTAAGTGACCAAACTCACTGCTAGAGATGCTCAGGCAGAAATGTGAGAAGCACTGTCTCAAATAAGAAGACCTGTTAGACAGAGTAGAGAATATTCAAAGCAAACAGCTTGCAGATAACAGGTAAAGAAACAGACTTACGTGATCAAGAACATACCTATAAAAAAGCCAAATGTTAAAAGAGAAATCCTGCGCAGAAAAAACTGAAGTTCTATGAATACATTTTTCATGCGAACAGCTCATTTGACTCAAGCATTACTACAGATTTTATTTAATGAACGCCACATGATATTATATTAACAGCCACCTGACAATCATGCTAACAGCCTGTTCTTAGTATTTAACTGCAGATCAGCATTCTTCTTTTAAGAGTTTAACACAACAGAAAGAAGCGAGTCACTCGTGCATTACCACATGGCCAAGTACTTCCACGCAGCCAGAGCCGAGCCTGGCGTGCGGGCCGAGGGAGGGAGGTACTTCCAGCGCTGCTAGACGCAGGTGGTCTCAGTGACAGGATATTCCCATTGGTTTTGGGAAAGCTGTGAAACTGTCACGCTGCTGGATAAAAGAGGGACCCCATTAACATCCTTACTGTGAGGAAGGGAACGAGGACAAGCAATGGCGTGCCAAGTGGGAGGGAGCTGAGGGTACTGTGCAAGTGTCAGTGGCACAATGAAAGTGTGGAGATGAAACTGGAGGTCTTGGAGTAAGAAAACAAAGGGGGCATTGGATGCAAATCCACAAGAAAACAACTTCTTTCCTTCTGCCCTTTCTGAACCATTAGTCTAAATGGTACACACAGCCAGAGGACTGGTCCCTCCTGCCTTCGTTTGTTTCTGCCTCGTACACAGAGTATCTGTCTCCAAGGCCCAGCAGTTGTTGACATTTGAAAATATCACACTGCACTGGAACACTTTATATTTATGCCTCTGTTGAAAGCAAAGTTATATCTCAAAGTCCCCAGAACCCACCATCACTTTCCAATTGCCAAAGCACGAGTTTTTGACGAGGGCAGAGTAAGTCAGCCAGCATGCTCTCCACTCCTAAGTCCAGCCAAAAGCTGCTTAACACAGCAGTCTCTGTCCTATAAATCAGGGTAGACGAGGACTATAACCGATTTCCCCTTCCTCCCTCTTTTAGGAAGGACGGAGTAATTGAGGTTACAGAAACCTGACAGTTATTAACAGGGATAAACGTGATACTCCTGACCTTAACCGCAGTTACTGAATCAGATGCGACTGCATGCCTCCATGCGCACACGCACGTGTGCGGACGCCACAGGACTCAGATTTTCCTGGCAAGTTGTCTGCTGCTGGCAAGATGAAGCAGTAACACTGCTGGCACAGAGATGCTGAGCTGAGGACTAACACAGGCCAGCAAATTCAAAGTGAAATTAGTTTTCAAAGATTCCAGTCTTAATTTTCCCCTAGAAGAGAGTAATTCTCGTCATTGTTTCCATAACAGTAATATGTGCTCTTGACAAGCTATCTCCAGTTGTTTTCACTTCCAGACATTCTATGTTGGTTACGCTCTGCTTGGAGGCAGACACTGGCTTTGGTCAACCAAGATTGCAGCTTTTTTACATGATGCGTGTCTCAGTATGTGATAAAGTCTGTCATACTTAGGATTGTGCGACTCGAGCTTCCAAAGCACTCAGCCAACATTAAATAAACAAAAAATAATTTAATTTTAAAAAATTTAAGTCTGATACTGCCAGCCTCAAAAACTCTCATATTTTACAGTTCTAAGAAAGAAATATCCATATAAGCCAAGGAGATGTTCTCAATTAGGGCCAATCCCATGAGTTACGTTGCCAAATTCTATTTAGGTGCCTAAATAATAGCTGATTGAAAATATTTTTGTGAGCATGGCCCTTAAACCCTAATCTCTGCCAACAAGCATCTGAGGGCCACAGAAAACCATCCTCTGACTTATTCTCTTCTTTGAAAACTGAATCACCATCAGTTAAAGAAAACCTGGGATTTCTGGGAAAGTGTCCAGAACTGCAAGCTAACAATGCCTGAAGCAGCCACTGCCATATTCTACACTGAGGAATTTCTCTTCTTACAAGCTGTCTGATGTAATGTGTGCTTCATTAATATAATGGTTTTGTGCTTACATTTCCCACAAAAACCTTCTATGAAAATAGCATCGCCACTGATGCTTGACAAACAAGGAGTATTTACTTCTCAGTTTTATGGGCGTTCCCATGCATCTTCATGTCCCATCTGCAGTTCTCTCAGTGGAAGTGTGTGTGGCTATCATATCTATCAATTAGGTCAGATATGGAGATGATTGCTAGGGATTATGATGGGGGTGGTGCCTATTGATTCTGTATTTCATGTGATAAACTGTGTTTAATATGAAAACCATCTGTACGTCAAGGAAGAGAGAAGAAACTGCAATGTATAGTGTCGTCTGCTTGTTTTTCTCTTTGATGGACCTCTAATTAACTGACTTTTCTTAACTGATTGCCAAGGGGATATGCAATGCCTCTTCCTGAAAGACATAAAACAGAGAAAGGAGATGATACAAAGAAGAAACACACGCCCTCCTTCAAGGACAGGTTTGAGCCTGAAGTCAAAACAAAGAAAGGCTGAACTAATTGTTCAGCCTAAGAAGAGAAAATTGATGAGGCTCATGGCAGGCCACGGATTTTTTCAAAGAAAAAGGAATCATCTGTTTCCCATGTTCAGAGTAGATAAGAAAAGTAGTAATGGGCTTCATTTATGGCAAGGGAATCTGGAGTAAGATAGCCGAAAAACAGTGAGTAGAGTTCACCACTGGCACAGAACGTCTCGGGACATTACAGAGGCGTTAAAGGGGCATGTTAGACAAATATGTCAGAAATGAAAAGGGGAACGTTAATCCCACACTTAGACAGGGACTTCTAGACTGTTTTTTCTAAATTTCTGATTCTATGGCTTTTAGAAGGTGTTATCCTGTGCTAGAAGCAAGCCATGGGAGCAGGATAAAGAAAAATGACTAGAAATAATTCACACTGATGAGTCTTTAGACTTTCTCTTTCTGGTGGGGTGGAATTAATCTCATCCTAAAAGCTTTTTCAGCAACTTTAGAGAAATACAATGTAGATAAGAACAGCTAAATCAGGCTTTACAAAAGCATTCAGGCACTTCTGGAGCATAACTCACATGAACTGTTCTAAACATCCACTTTCAACTGAGGCAACCAAATATCCACCATCTGTCAATAGGCCCAAGTTTTATTTACTGGGAAAGAAACCTATTGGGACTGGCTCAGTTGTAGGTACCTACAACTCTCCTGATACCTAGTGTTAGCTAAAATTAATCCCAGTACAGGTGATTGGTTTTCCAACCCCAGAAACTTTGTTTTTTGCTTGCCTCTAGTATCAGGAGCTCTGAACCAAGACCACAGAACAAGGACATTCTTCCTCCCTGATAAGTAATTCCCAAAAGCCCAGAGCCCTGATTAGGTATTTATTCTCTCTACTTTTCTTTCCCACCTTCAAATTTTATTTTTCTTTACTCCTTAAGCTGCAACACCTTAACTGTTATTCTCATCATCCGGCTGAAACTGGGAAACACTGGAGGGATGTGGTGACAGAGACTAGCACAGTGTTGCTTCAAGCTGCTTTTCAGGGAAGCAGAGACAGGCTTTCCAAGCCTTGCACAGTTGGACAGAACTTACCCATAATTTTAATGTTCTTAGATTAAAATTGAGGAATACAGACACACAGTGTGATCACACAAACTTCATTTGCCAAACAAAACAAGCTAAAAGCTCAGTTATTTTTTAATTCTCTCTCCACATCTGGCTCCTACTTCAGAGAAGGATGACTAGGATCCGTATCAGTTGGTACATCAGCTATTAACGGCAAGCAACCTAAAGAAGGTTTCTGATAGCAAACTTCCCCAAAAATAGAGATGTTCACTTTGCAAAGAAATTAGAGACATAGTCTGGAGTCAGATTTTCTGCTCTTTCTTCATTTCTGTAGTCAAAACAGTCAATGTTCACTGAATCTTTACCTAGTAGAAAAGCAAACACCACAATGAATTGCTAAAGGTGTATTTTCAAATTAAATTTTAAACTTTTTTTTTAGTTCAGCCTGATATGGTTTTAAGCACCAATGTTCCAGAGAAAGATAGTGCTTACTCAAAGAAATGATGATGTGTCAGATAAATAAAGACTAAACAGAGTCAGGCTATGTCTGTACTTTGACACAAGACCTCCAAAAAAAAGCTATGGCTTTAGACAAATCTGTTGAAAGCACTTCTCCCTGAGTCAGCTGTGGAAAAACTGCCACAGGATTCACTGTGAGGAGACACCAGGCAGCCGTCAGTGTCATATTCCGGATAAAAGACACAAGTGAATCCAGACTATGCAGTCAAATACCTGATTCTGCTCTCATTAAAGGCAAGGACAGCCGTGGTGGCCAGATTAACACCTGGAAAACTCCCCTGCTGCCCAAATATGTCCCCCCTTACTTTTCTAATTCCCGTCCTAAAGATGGCTGAAGTTACTTTTCCATGGTTAGTACATTTTACCTTAGAGGCAACTGCAGCAAATTCATTATCGCAAAGAGCAAATCTGGTGCACTATTTGATTTTTACTTCCATATTATAAGGTTCTCTAGAGGAAGGCAGAATGCGTGCTTGCCTCTGTCTGTGCCTAATACAAAACGTCATTCCCTTGCCCAGTAGCAAAAATACCTCCTTTTTCAGACTCATTCTTCAGCTCACAATGTAAGGTCTGCGCCAGCTGGTTTCTTCTGCTCCTGCACAAGCTAATGTAGCACTTGTCTGGACTTGGGTAAAGCAAGAAGCTTCCCAGTTCCACAGGTTTGTCAGGGAAATACAATTGCACCATCTTTCATTTTGAATGTATACTTGCATCAAGACCAGTTATGAAGTGGTGAAGTTAAACAAGCACGCACATGAAGACTATGAAGCAGTTACTACTGTAACAAATTCTTTTCTGACTGATTTTTCAGTCAGCTGGTCTTTGAAACCTTTGATATTTCAAAAAAAAAAAGGCGAGAGGAGTTGATAGCAATGGATTACAAACATACCCTGGACTGGGAGAGTGTGCAGGGGCAATAAAACTTTTGCTGGGTCTTGCTCTACACAAAAACAAACTCAATTTAAGTAGTAACTCTTTTTTTTTTCCCCCAAACACACAAAGCTTATAGGTTTTTCTTACTACTGTGGCTCCTAAGTTAGGAATATTCTTTGTAACAATAAAGGTATTTGCAAATCAAACATGTATTTTCCTTAGAGAATTATGTACATTGATTACATTATTGTATTAGTCAGTCTCTGAGAAAACAGAGAACTCCCTGATTTTTCTCAGATGATTTTGTTTGCATTTGCTGATTATATTTATCTTCCATACCGAACTGTATCTATCTTCGTTTATCATACTACCTGTGAAGTATTATCTAAATCTCAATTGTAAGAGCTGTGAGGTTGAAAGATTGTGATAAAGAAGTAGAATAAATTCAAAGAGAAAATAAAGACAAAAGAAAGACCTTGAAAACTAGGAGTTCCACCAAACTCATTACTATTTGCTATGGCATATGAAATTCAGGCTGAAGTAAAATTTTATGCTGCACAGGCAGATATTTCTCACTTGGCAGCTTTAATGTTGCTTTCAGTTACCTTCAGAATTTAAAGAAGAGAAATATTTATCCTCTTTCTGAAATCAATTTAGGTGACACAGTTTTGGCTTAATTAGCATGATATGGAAATATGCTCTCAACTCTGGTTGTAAGTATTTTTAAAATACATCTTCTTACCACTTTCATCCAGCAAGAAATCATCCTGGTAACGGAACTTTTCTGGTCCACATGCAATAAAAATGTCATCATCACCAAAGAAATCCTGAAGGCACATCACCTGCAAGCAAAAAGGAAAGGAAGGCATTGTATGAAATACCTCATCATCAGAATTGTAAGAACAATAAATCCCTCCTTGTCTCCACCTGCATGAAAACTCTTCACTTTTAATGGAATCAACAGAGCTTCATCTCCAGATAAATTTCAAAGCTGTGCTCTGACCATCTGCTACAAGTGAGAAACACTTTTATGGACACTGCAGGAAGGGAGAGATAAGACAAAAAGCCGTAACTGTCACATTTATTACATGATGCATCAATGGGTATGAAGTAAATGCCTTTTGTTTACGCACAAGGCACCATTCAGTTGTTCGTGGATAATTAATTTGTTTTTGAGAGCACATTTATATCCTTTGACTGGCATGAAACAAGGTTACAGCTTTGTATGCACAATTAAATGCAGTTATTTCAACAAAATCTCCTGTACAGGGAATGAAACTTGTAAGGGTGAACTGAGTCTCCATCACACACCCTTCATCTTCACCAGCAGAGTCTATGTGAAATAGTCTCTTTGAAGGCACCAAGCTGAACAGTAAGGTGAGCTGGGACAGATGCTTCTATTACTGCGCAAAAGAATAATCCCTTTCTAGTCCTGATTATGAATAGGAAGGATTATGTTGGTGTAGTTTTATGTCCATACATGAAATTTCCTTACAACAGCTTTTAGTTCACAAGGCACTACTTAATAGTTTAATGTTTCCACTTATATGACTATTTTTACTAATTTTCTTAAAGAAAAATCAGTAACTTCCCAAAACCCTGACTTCAGACTTACTGATCCAGTTTTAACAGATTTTAAAAACAAATTAGGTACCAGGCTACCTTTAAAAAAACCCCAAGACACTTGGTAACCTATATTATAAGCTCTGTTCCTGCTTCACATTTACAAGAAGATTTTAAAAGGGTATGTTTGTTATTTTTTATATAAAGTTTTGTAAATAAATAGTGCACTAATGTTTGAACAGGATAATTTCACAGAGTTTCAAGTCAACAGTGTACAGACAGGAAAGTAACACATAAAGAATTTCTAAAAATTGACAAAATAGCTGAGAACCATCCAGCTGAACCAGACCACCCTCTTCATAAAAAATGGGGGGGGGGGGAAGACAGCATTTAAAGCCTACAAAAACACAAGTGAAAGAATTAGCTAATGAGATTAGACAGACTTTGCCAGACTTTGGCATAAAAACAAGCACCCCCCGCAACCTGCAGTGACTGCTGTCTAGGGGTTATAAAATTCATATCATGCTTCCCGGAAACATGCCTGAAGGCTTTGGCATCTACGGCAGTTACAAGCCTCTATGCTAGAAAAATCTTAAGGAAGAAAAATAGTGGTACACGTCGTGACTTGCTCGCAGAGTAAGATTTGTCATTAAAACTATTTTAAAAGTAGAAGAGTAGCAAATGGAAATAGAGGAAATTGAGAGAAGAACTAGATGAAATAAATACCTCAAAGAGACAAAGGTACTCCCCAAATTATCCTTTCCTTAAGAAATGCACATAATTTTAAATTCAGGTCCACCACAACCCTGTTCCTACCACCATTGTCATCTTAACACAACACAGTACCTGAACATCAACAGTAAAAATGTAAATATTTGACGGAGCTTTTCACCATGTTCCTACTCAGTTTATGTTCTATTAGTGTATCAGCCTCAGCAACCTTTATATAAACTCATTTACTTCCCATCCTTTTTTTTTTGTCCACAAGACATATCCTGCCTATCTTCCCACCCCATACTCCCACCAAGCTTCAAACATCTCTTCCCTTCAGTCAAGTTCCTCTGAAATTGCCACCTCTCCCACAGCATGCACAAAACTACTCAGTTGCTGAATGACATTAAAAATCCTGTGATTTCCTCTTTGTCTCCCAAGTTTGCCACACTTCTGGGGAGTGATAACCTTTACATTTGTGTTTATACTAAGCAGAATATCAGAAATGAACAAAATAATAAGCAACCCTCGGCACAAAGGTGAGCTATTTTGACAACAAGCACAAGTGAAAATCAAATTCATATTTGAATCAAAAAATTGTATGGATTTAATAAAACTCAAAAATGCTGGGCTCTGCCCAGTTAAGAGGGTTTCACTCAAGGCTAAACAAGACATTAAAATGGAGGTAGCAACACTTAACAAGGCTCAACTACAGCAATATTTAAAGCATCTCAGGTTCAATCATTACAATTTATATGCAAATAGGAAACAAAATAAGATAAGCACAATAGAAAAATAATTTGTACTTAGATATCCTTGGTTTTTATTAAACTTTACATTTATAATTTAAAGTGTTCTTATGCTTGTCTCTTTTCTTCATGCTCTCAGTTTCCTACTCTTTATGTAAAGCTACATACACTTAGAGTTTTTCTTGCCTCCTGAGATTTTATTAATTTGGGAATTATAATTCTAGCTCCTAGAAAGCTCATAGCAAGAGCATAAGTTCCCTTCAAACCCATCCCCCTCTGGAATAATATGTCTTCAGGATTCCAGTATCTTTTTATATTATTTATTGGAAGCCTTGGCATGTCCTTCACTGTCTGCTTTCTCCATCCTTTCAGTCTCAGCATCCCTGGCCCGCTCCGCTCCCCAATTCACGCTCCTCAGAGGTTACATTGAAGGGCCTTTCCAGAAGGAATCTAACAAATACACAGCACCCCCTTCCAGGCTTTTTCAGAGAGAAATCTGCAAGCACTTTCTATTCACACTCAGTCATCAGCTAAGTAACAGGACCTGCTTTTTATTACCCATTTTCACTTCTGGAGAACATAGCTCCTCAAAACTTATGGCTTAGAAGATCAAGGATTTGTATCACCCATATTGGACTGTGCCAGTGCTTAAGAGGCCAGTGTGCTTTGTTGCATGTGATCATTTTTAAAATTAGTCAGTTTTTAAAAAGGTGAATTACAAAAGCCTCCCCAAACATTTGTTGTTTTCAATCCATCATCATCTTCTTTTTCACAAATATGTTTTTATCTTCTATATTCTACCAGGATGTTTCTCACAGTGAGACAAACAAAGTCTATGCAGGAGCAGTTAAATGTACACCTTCAGTAAAAAGAAATTCTGAAAAAAATAAATGTTTTCTACCACACACCTGGTACTAAATATACTGGCAAAGAGGTGATATTTAAAGTTAATGGTGTCTCTCTTAACACTCCATAGGGGAATGAATAACTAACAGTAACATTGCCAGAGGCCAGGGAGTCTCAGGAATTACAATTCTTTGCATCAGTGGCGAGAAAGACAACAAGCACCAGCAAAGAAAGTCGATCACTAGTACAGGCTTCGGACAATACGCCAGTCACATAAAGAAGACTAGCTGACCTGTACGTACCCAATGCAAAACAGAGGAGAGGGAGAAGAATTTGTCATGTCTGAATTCGCCTGAGAAAACTGTACAGGCTGAAGCCTGGATCCCCCTCAAATCTTGTCCTAGTAAACAACTTAAGAATCCTACATGCCCTTCCAGTGGGAAATGCAGGTGTCTGCCTAAGAAGAACTCCAGATTATTTCGTATCTCAGATGTTGCTGTGGCATTTTCACTAGAAGCCCAGAGGGGACACGGGGACCCAGCTGGGCCAGACACCCACAGCCACCAGGGGAGCACGAAGCAGATCATCTGAACTGCCCCAGAAGGATCAGGACTGGCTTTGCAGCGTAGCACAGACACTATAGGCACCTTCACTTTTCTTTCTTTTTCTAAACAGGAGAGTACCTGGAACCAATGAGAAACCTCCTAAGTATTGTAGAGCCTTTTGTTTTCCCTTGACTGGCCCGAAACATTTAAGCTCTTAATATTCACCTCTTTGAAGTTGGTAACTTTGTTATGGAGACCCTCTTTCTTATATCTACAAAAGATGCAAGAAATTTTGCTTTATGTTTTTGGAGCACAGATGACCGGAGAGTGAGAATAGCAGCTTGTAGAGTCATTACATGGTTTTATTCTCTCACCACAAGTGAGAAAGAGCAGTCAGTAGTGGTGTGCAGGAGGCACAGAGGGAGGGAGAGAGGGAAGGGGGAAGAGAGGGAAAAGAGAGGGAAAGGCAGATGGGAAGAGAAGGAGAGGGAGAAGAGGGAGGGGAGGAAGCAGGGAGGGATGGATGGAGAGAGGGATTGAATCAATCTTTTCTGTAAAAGCATGAAACAAAAGCTACAGATGAAATCACCTTTTATAATTGCTGTATTCTGGCTACAGTGGGGTCAGGGACCTTTTTGAATTCACGTTTTATAACAAACACACACAGAAAAAAAACCCAGAACAAAATTCTTTGCATATGTCAGTCACAGCAAATCATATACTTTCCCATTGTTTTAAAGTTGACCACATATCAAGTTAATACTGACTCTGAAATTTTTAAATAAAAAAGAATCAGAAACTCAAATTTTCCTCTGCATTCAAGAATAGCTCACAGCACCGGTACAGTACACCACCACCACCAGCAGTACTAAATCTCCCGTTTTTGTTACAATTTTCATAATGATGAGTTCTTGGACAGAAAAGGAGGAAGGAGGTGTTCTGTTTGTTTGCCTTCTTTTAACAACAACAACTTAATTAGACTCAAAAGCTGAAAGCTATTTTGGATGAGCCATGAGAATACCTCAAGCTGGGGTGCCCTCAGGCACTGTGGCTGTTGGAGACCTGGAAAGAAAAGTGAAGACAAAGAAATGAGGTGGTAAAACAAAAAAGATGCAGAAGGAGAACTCAGATGATAAGTGGGTATAGGAATTTTCTGAAAAGAAAAAGAGAAATGAATGATGGCAAATGGAAAACATGAGGCATAAAGGAAGGAGGAGATGCGGGCTGCAAGGCAGGAGCATGCAGGAGAGTGACAGAGGGATAGTCGAGGCTGGTGCGGAAAGAGTTGCCCAATGGAGGGGGCAAGCAGACAGTCAGTGGCAAGTGCCTTCCAGACTTCATTCCATAGCCAGCCAGCTGGGAATTTTTAAAGCTATTTTAAAGTAGATTTTCGAACCTGAAACAATCTCATGTTGAGTTTGATTATCATTTCCCTGATGGTGAAAAAGACATTAAGAAAACCCTTTTCCTTGGAAATACCTGTGTTTAAATGACTCATGATTTTAGAACTCTGCCTCATTAATTTTGTGTCAAGTTTGATGAGTTTTATTATGAAGCTGTTTTTTATTTTCCTGATACTTTTGATTTGCTCACCCTCAATGTTTAATTCCTAGGCAGGTCTCTTTAGTTCTTCATATGTCAAAAGAGCACACTATACCTCTATTCTACTATTTTTCTCCTTTTTCCTTTTCCCCTCTGACTGATTTTTCAAATAAAATAAAGCCCCCCCTTAAGATATTAATTGATCTTTATTGATGTTTTCCCTCTACTTTTCTCCTTAATCAAACTATATTTTTCACTAATCACCACCTCTGCAGTACTTATTTTACCCATTTCCCCACTCTTTGTCTATTGCTTCATGGAGGAACATCTCAGATTAGATCCTAAACTGATTTCACTGCCATCTACCACTGGCAGTCAGTAAGAAGTCTCATGACAGCTATGGATTTTCCTGAGAGCTTACAAATCAAAACAAGTTGTTTCTATAGGTATTAACACAGTCTTGTTTAACTTCATAATCCTAGCAGAATTACAGGAACAGAAGAGACTTTCTACATTACTACATTTACCTCCCAGCCAGTACAGGGCTGCTTCCCATACTAGCTTTCCCAATGCTTTGTTCAGTTTTGTAACATATTCCTTACTGTGTAGAGCTTCCCTTAGCAGAAAGACCAGTAAAACAACCAACCGTTACTCATTCAGAAGGATTTCATGGCTTCAGGAAAATCAGAAATTAATCATTCCATACTGGTGTAATTGCTCTTTAGGTCATTGCTGTGAAAGAAGAAATCCAAACGTAAGTCTTTCAGAAAGGGGAAAGAAAAATATTCGTTGTTTCTAAATAAATTTGCTATCAAGCCTTTTTTTTTTTTTTTTAAGGAACCTCAGCCAGCCCCATTCTGTGTGGATTATGGGATAATAGCAAGACATATGCTTTCTGAGGGAAAGGAATTAGACATCAACAGGAATTCACAGAGCATCACATTTGAGTATTTCCTTCAAGTTTAAGGCAAGTCTATTTCCCTTCCTGTTGGCTCAGGCTCTGAGGCTTTTATTCATGCCCTTTCACATTTATCTGTCGTTACACACATGCCACTTCTTGAGATCCAGTCACCTACAAAAAAATATAATTTATCATCAGCACATATGTACTTCCTCTCTCAGCTTCTGATTCAAGTTCTCTCCTCAGGTGGTGCCTTAGCTGAAGGCATTGGGAGGTATCTGCTACACATTCCCAAAGTTGAACGGCACTGAATTAGTTCTTTTCTGTTGGAGTGAAATCTCCATGGTGACAACTGCATCATCAAGCTGTGAGAGCTTTTCAGTGAAGAAGAGTATTTTATCATGAGATTCTCATTACAAGAGTGCCCTCTGTAAATGAAGAGGAGATGTTACCGTAGGGGTTTCTGTTAATGAAGAGGAGATGCTACCGTAGGGGTTGAAACTGGCTGAAGCTACACAGCAATGCTGTCTTTACCAACTGCCTTGCGAGGCCACATTGCAGATTAATGCCTCTGAAACAGTATCTGTGTCCCTCCAAATTAGATGAACACAAGACACCATCATAGTTCGAAACTTGTGAATTTTCATATTCAAACTCAGCAGAAATAGCTTGCTATCGGGTTGCCTGATCGGAACGGCTGGAAAGCAAGCCAGCACCCTCAGGCCAGGGGTAGCTGTGCTTCGCCTCATGCACACCTTCCTCCTCAGCTGCCTGTTGATCAGCCCCAGCTCAGGACTGACCACTCTTCATTTTGTTCCCTCTGTCACCAATACAGAGGTTGCTCTGTTAATTTAATTGTTGAAGATGTAGTATCAGCCTACTTCTACAATTTGTGTATTCATCAACATCCATTCTGTGCTATGCACAACTTGGCCTTTATGATCTTTATTCAGCTAAAACTTGGCAAATAAATCACTAGGAATGAAGTATCTGTTTTCCTCAGTTAAAATGCATATTTCTGTCTTAGTCAGCAAGGGCTTTCATAAGGACAAGAAAACCTTTCCACACTATGCTTTATACACCAATCTTAATAGCCTCCATTTTGTTTTTCTGTGTTGCACTAAATGATGGTACGCTTAAAAGAAAATCAGTCTAAATCAAGATCCCAGGTTTCGCAATTGTGCCATCACCACCTTCTTGAGGAAAATGTTTAATTTGTGACAAATCTTTTTATACACTTTGAAATTAATCCTCTAAAGTTCAGAGAAAGATAATAGAAACTCAGCAGTTCTAATTCTCTGAAACTACTATACCTGGGCATGAAACATTAGTTGAGACTGAACAATTTCTTTTTTAGATTAAAACTAATTTAGTAAACAAGCTTCTTTGTTACAGAATTTAAGGAGAGCAGGGGATATTTCCCAACAGGGAACCCATGGGATTAGGCATGAATGCAATGCTGAGAAGCACCAATATTCAGTTTCATGAAAGGTTTCTCCATGGGAATCACTAACATGGCCAGTTCAAACTCCTCCTATCAAAAATTGCTTCGTGGCAGACAGTTTAAGAGCAGTGAGAACGTGGCTCCTACCCACACCCAAAAATGACTCCTCCTCAAATGTTACCTTACTTTGACAGATGCACAAATGCACAGTTGTGCTGACTAGCTATTGTGGAGCAAGACAACAAACATTCACACGGGAAAGAGGAAAAACGCAGAGACAACATCATCAAGCCTAGAGCGAGCATCTCCTCCTTTCACCTACTTTTGCGTCTCCTGCATCAAATATAAATTTGCTGCCCTTCAGTTTTCTAACCAGCTTATTGCTTCTTTTGTCATCTCACTCCACTATTCAAACACACAGTGTACTAGAATTTCATTTCTCTCTGCACCTCTTCCGAAAGCCTCCAGCGCTGACGCTTGTTCTCGCAGCCACCTCTAACTTAAAACACTACTGTTGCTCTCTCACTTCAGTTCTGTCTTCTAAACTCATCTCTCTACATCACACACCACAACAATATATTTTGCCCAAGGCAATCCCCATTTCCTTTTCTACCAGACTCCCTTTTCTCCCTTACATATGAATTCTTTGAGCACACTCTTTCCATACCTGCTATTCCATGGCTATAACACCCTGGCAACACAAAGTAATTCTCCTCCCACATCCTCCTCTTCAGCACCCTCTAAAGAGCACCACAGGCATTAAGTTGTGGCTCTTTACAATCTCTCCGTCACTCCACTAAGGATAGCATTTGCAAATTCAACACCAGCCTCTTTCTGAAATGCTTTTTCCTCATTCTCAATTTAACTCCAATTGATCAGTGCCACATAATTTCTGCGGAAATCTCCCTTCTGGTTTTCATGGTACCACATTTAGTCATTTTCCTGCTTGCAAAGACTGCAATCAATGCATTTCTTTGCAGTTTCAAACCACTCTTTCATTTCTGGAGTGGCTTAGTCTTGGGATTTTTATTCTCTACAGTGTCCTTTTATTCTCTACAGTGTCCTTGACTACAGTCATTAGGAAACTCTAGACCTTCTGTATTTCCAACTTAAGAGCCTAATATATAAAGCTGTAAAATTCTATTGGCTTTGCAAATCCTTAACCTTAGTATGTTCCTCTTTTTCTTTACATCCTAAATTTAGGATACTACTTTGCCCCTTAACTCCCTATATAAAAGGGGTCTCAAATACTATTATTGAAACCTTAACTCAATATACCTCTTTTCCTTTAACTATCCAGCTCCTGCCTTGTAGCATTCCAGTCCATCCAAAGCGACTAAAAGTAGGCTTTTCATAGGAGTATTTCAGATCTTGTAGTTATCAGACATGAGGTGAACAAACACCTTTACTAGCTTCATCCAACACTCTAATGGTCGAAGACCAATGAAGCATGAGCTTTTGCCCTTGCAAAACTGGAGTGCACTGCTGGTTCATGTTATCTACAGAAAAATACAACTCTACTGAGAGTTTCTTCGGAGCCTCTTTTATTTCTGCTATATCTGTTTTGAGAGTGACTATCATACACAACTTAGATTGGGGAAACCTGGATCTGTACAGTTTACATAGCAAGCAATAATTTTTCATCACGTCTTATGGATTTTATCTTTATATTTGATGTTTATTTGGTTGCCAATATGGATTCAACAAAGATTTTGAGTTATCCACAAACTGACTCATCTTCCTTTTTGGGCACTGCACTTCCCCAAGTTATTGACAGATGCCATTATTTAGTCAGAATCCAAGGTCTGTGTGCTGCAGAGATTTTGCTATCTAAATAGGATTATATGAGATGAACTGATGAAGGAGAGCACCACAGTAATAATATCACACTGGTACTTCTTTGTATGGATACTCATACTCAAGGTTCCCAAACTTATTCAACTCCAAAGCAACATCCCAGGACCAAAAATAGTTTAAAAATTCAGATTAGGAAGTTTTAGCTCTGCTTCTTTTGGAGATTCAAAAGTTTTACTGTTTGGCATTTCCTACAAAATGAGAATTTGTATTTCCAGCCAGGTATATCCTATGTTTTGGCTAGAAGTACCTTCTGGCATTGACTACTTAAACTACTGGAAAGTGTCTAGCAAATCTCAAACAGTAACAAACAAGCAATGACTTGCATACAACAGGTCACCTAATGCTTGATCCAACACCCCCACAGAGTCAATAAAAAGATGGAAGTTTGCTCCACGTTCTGAATCAGAGCTGTATCCTATTGTTTTGTGGTCCAACAGGTGGCTCATAGCAGTTTTTTGGCAGACAAGAGGCTGCTAGAGCATAAAGCAAGGCAAAAGCAGCTGTATGTCCTCTATTGGCTGCCACAGGGTGACACAGAAAGCAGGATCAGGCATTATTATTGCCTCTCGTATTTATACTGAGAAAGGATAGAGGGATGCTCTCTTTCCCTAGCAGCTCTGCTCAGTAACACCTGGAAGCGGCAGCTGGCCAGGTATCTGTATGTTGCAACACAAGTCAGAACTACTCCCACATCCAGGGAAAGCCAACACCACAAGTGTTATCTCAAAAACAACGGTATTATTATTAATATTATTATTTAGCATTATATTTAAACTAATACTTAAATTTAAATATTTTGTATTAATAATACAAAGGTAAAGCTGAATTACTGAATAGATTATTCAGGCAAGTAAGCAGGAAGGCATACTTATGAGAAAGTGAAGGACTGCAGCAATTTCTAAGTAACGTTTTTGGCAAAGAAACAGGAAAGCAAACCTTCAGGTTCAGAAGTCGAGCTGGATAAAGAAGCGGGACATCCATCTGTTACAAGCAAAAAGCACTTTTTTCCTCTGTCAAATACAGAGTGCATATTCCTACACCACAATTAAAAGGGAGATAACTTTGCAGCCCCAGAGCCCAGACAATCCAGCTTATGAAAGTCAAACACAAACATCAGGGAAACATTTCTCCTAAATAATGAATAACTTGTCCACATCAACTACAGTCGTCTTTTGCATTGAAGGAAACTGAACCCTGCTAGTCACCGTAAAATACGCTTCTGTTAATCCCACAGCAATTGCACAACAGATCAGCACGCTTGTGACGGACAATTCAAACAGCAGAACAAGGCTTGTAAAGGGACAGAGAAGAAAAAAAACTCCTCACACATTTAAAATAAATTATCATTAACCAGCGGATGGTTTTTTGGTACAACCAAACATTGAGTGAATGGCTGATTTTACAGCAGAAGATATACTTAATGGGCCAATGGAAAAACAGTTGAGACTTTGACAGCAGAGTTCAACTACAGCTGGATTAATTTTTTCTTCTCTGCCGTATTCATATATTTTCCTGTTTCAGTTGCAATACAACACTACCGTTTAGTGGTCAGACACACAGAGTGCGGACTCCAGCAGCCCTCCTGTATTTTTGTTCCAACAGATGGCAACTATTTTAGGAGTAAACAGTGTACTTACATAATCTTAAGAACTGGGAAATTAATATTACTCTAATTTGTGATCACTAAGCAAAATAAAATGTTTTTAATCTGGGTGCTTGAGTAAAGCCTTGTCAGAAGTACTAAAATAGTTTCAAACACTAGATAAATCAAACTGGAACATATTACAAGTTATTACCAGGAAAAACTTGATACTCTCTCTCACAAGTTTGTGGAGTTCTTTTGAAAAGTATCTGAATTTCAGACAGTGTATGTACAAGGGAAACAATTTATGCAGCTATACAAGCTGTCCTTTGCTGAAAAAGATAAATGCAGTACCATGTCCTTGTGAGTTTTTTATTTCAAGATCAGTACTGAATTCTACCATTAAATACTCAGGAACCTAAAAATTAAGCACAGAATATGTTGCCCATGATCTAATGAGTGCAGAATTCTAAGGAAGCTTGTTCGTCCACTTACATTATTATGGCTAATATTCTCTATGTCAAGATGGTGTTTACTTTTATGTATTTGCCATTCAAATCATTAGACTCCTGCAGCTGGACTTGAACAAAAGCTGCTGGTTTCAGAGCAGTCTCTTAAACTATCTTAAACACTTGTCAGTGTGTTCTTCAAAAAGCAGTGACACTTAAGAGCTTGTTGGCTGAAGAAGGCCTTTGTATGACAAAACCTCTTATAAACAAAAACTGTGCAATTTGAAGGTCACGTAGTAGAAAACCCAAGTGGCTTTTCAATCAATAATCATGTTACAAGTGAAAATGCTTCTTCATCGGTTGGGATAATATTACTTTGTAGAATACCATGCTAGATTTATTAAAAAATTAAAATCCACAGCTATGTTATGTTTGCAATCAACAGTAGAGCACTGGACTAGATTCTCATGTCTGTGTGTAAAGTTTCTAAAATAAGCAAGAACTATCAATCATGGATTTTCATTGTTCTCATTTCATGACAAATTTTAGCTAATGATTTAATCCTATCCTTTTAGTTGCTTAGAGCAGGTAAACGAGGGGGCAGAGATCAGCTAGGTGAAATGAATTCATTCAAAAGAAAAATGCAGTCAGGTGCCAATTTCTAGGAATTATAACTACAGGTTTCGAGATAAGAAGGGAATATCTTTTTAAAGTACAGATAAAAATTTTTTCAGGGTAAGCTTCCAGTGCTAGATGAAATTTTACATTGTACTCAGCCATGCTCGCTGTGTTTAATAGATGCATTATATTGACCCATTTCCTCATGAGGCAATCAGTGGGTCTGCTATTTCTGAAGTAGTTTTAATGTATTTCTGCTCAAATCTTGCAAATTTGGATTTTATTCATGAATCTCAAACATACGGTGCACGATCAATTTTTCTCAAATTCTGCTTTTTCCAAATACTAGCAAATCAGTAAAGCCTTGTGACTGCAATTTCTCCTTGAATTTTCTACGTTTTTTCAACCTAAGGCACTCTCATTATTTTACCTGAAAGTGTGCAATACCGTTATTTCCATTTTCAATTAAGAAGTCTGTCAAACACATGCTATATGGCAAGTATGAGTCCTCGAATTAACTCTTAGAGCAGAAGCACTTGATTCATTTTTCACCACAGTCCTCTATGTATTTTTCTAGAGGTCTGCTTATTTTTGTGAAGTTTTGCTCAGTGGGAAGCTGTAAGCTAAGTCCTGCTCTGCTTGGCTGGCCATATACTGCTCTCTACCTTTCCAGCTGGGAACTGTGGCAGCAAGCTGCAATCGCTTTTTGAGACACTGGGAGATCACATGGTCTTCCCTTGGAGACTGCGAGAGACACCACTTATTTGAGAATTGGTCTGAATAAAATTTACTAGTCATCTGGATCCAAATCCAGATGGATATCTTCTATTTGTAATTTTGCTTTAGATACTAAAAATCCCTCTATAACAAAAATTGTGTTATATACATCACTGACTGATAGACAAAGAGGTCAAAGTTATAGTCTATACACCATTATGAAAGCATCCAAGTTAGAGACTACGATGTCATCAGGTCCACCTGGTGACATTCAAAGAGGCAGTTTCTGCAAAGCCCTCCAGAAAAAAAATATTTCCTTTAGTTTGGACTGGTCTTTGGATTCAGAGCAGTCTGCCTTACAGTATGTCCTTGTCAAATGTGGGAATATTTCTGGCTTTCTTGTTCTTGTGAGACTGAGAGCGTGGGCTGCAGAAGCAGGTAGAAACACAGAATTTGTAAGAGCAATTAATACCTGAACTGAACCTATCACGCCTCGTGCCTGCAGCAGAACCAGATTTCAAACTGGTATTCTAGTAGCAGATGCAGTAACATATAGCTACCCAAACAGATTTAGAGATTGGAGACTTATTTTTCCTCCTTTGAAAGCATTTTAATTCCAAAATCCCAGTGCTACTATGCAGGCATCACCTTAATGTCCATGACACAATGTTCTCACGTTAGCTTACTGACTAATGGTGGACTCTGGTGATAATGCTGTAAACTGCATTTCTTTCAGGCATAATCATTAATAAAAAGCATGCAGGACAGCACTCCATCGTATACTGTCTGGAACATAACTGAAATGTATGATGCCTTTTGGCTAGATACACATGTGAAGTTAAGGCTCAGCATGCAACACTGAAAAAGAGCGACATGGTTGACTTCTAAAAAAAAAGGAGGAAAAGGGAAAACAGATGTCAAGGTTTCAACAAGTCATTGCACAGTGCAGCTGGAAACAGTACAGAAACAACACAAGTATGCTGATAATGTAGCATTTCATGTAACGATAAGGGCAATAAAATAGCAGAAAATGCAAAACCTCGAATGGCTGAACACCTTCCTCAAATTCCTGCGGGTCAGCTGGGCTGAACAATAATAGTAAATCCTTTCAATAACCAGATCAAATGAATCAACTATTAAAGCTCTTTATGCTCAAGAAAAGTGAAAATTGAAAGATTCTCTTTCTTCTAAATACAGAATACAGACAATATATCTAAAGTCCAATCCAAACAGACATTCAGATGCACGCTATCTCATCACCACCACTCTTGAAACTATTTGGCAATAGTTTCCATTATTACAACAGATGTTAACAAGATGGATAGAGAGCATATTAAACAAACATTGATATAAATATATAAGTATCTCTCCAGCAAAGCCACTGTTCAAATTATGTACTTCCCCAGGAGCATTTATTCAGTAATTAATCAGAGAATTTGTCTCACTAGTAAATGCTAGAAATTCAAGGTATTTCCATTAACAGAGACTGTGTCCTTCAGAAAAAAACCTAAGCAATGTAAACATGGTCTACATGTGTAATCTGTAAGTGGACTCCAGTGGAGTGATTCTCATAACTGGAAAGCTGTTCTCACTGGGCTTTGCCTCTTAGGACACAGCAGCAAAGCTAGGAAATGTGCAGAGAGAATTTAACTTCCCAAAATTTACAATGTGAAAAAGTTCAAAAGCTTAAGGATGAAGAAAGAGCAGACACAAGCAATAATCACAAAAGTCTGGAATTTAAAGCCCAGCTCTGTGGAAGAGACATCTCGGTCAGAACAGTGTCTCCACTATGCAGGCAGGCAGCAAATTCTGGGACATTAAGAAATCCAGTAAGTAAAAATGAGCAGAGTTTACAAATCCATTAATATGACATGAACCATCAGGATTAGAACTGATATCACAGAACAAAAGCAAGCAAAAAACTCAGACTGACACTTGGAAAAAAGATTCTACAAGCAGTAACAGAGTCACAACTGACTACTCAAAAGATTTGAGAATTAAAAAGAAACCTGCTGAGAGGTAGGTAAACAAAACTATGCAGAGTCAGTTAAAGTTTCAAATAAATCCAGGCCAGGAAAACATAGAATAAATCAATGCGGCAGTGGGAGGTGAAGAGGAGCTTTCTTAAGCACATCAGAAAGTTCTAGCACAATGACATAGAAAACAATTCCTTCAAAATCCCTTCTATTTTGCTAGAAAAACTTTTTTTGATATTTAAACTGTAATCTTCATCTCAGCTGTAAACTGTGAAAGCAGGTACTTTTATTAAGAACAGATATCCAGACTCATTAATTTTAAGATCAAAATTATTAGAATATACTGGTAACAATACCGATATCATTAAAACAGACTTGTTGCCTAAGAAAATGTAAAGGAAAATTTTTGGCTGCTATACAATCCTCTCGCATTCATCAGTGACCTGACAGCTGCATATTTATAGATTCCACAAGTGAAGAGCGTTGCATTCATGCTTAATTACCAGAAAGTTCATCCTCATCTGTGCACCTTTAGGGTGACTTATTTTAAGCTGTAGCATAGCTTAGAGGAATCATGAGGAGAAGTGCCAAAGGAATTTGGAAGTGTTTTGACTCTTTTTGACATAATAAGATATATCAAACTGACACCCTGATGCAGATGCACATCTCTGCTGGCAGTGCAGCATCGCTTACATGCAATAGTTGTACCCAAAATATTTGCCAGATGCGCTTGCAAATGATATACAATTTAACACACATTTGAAGAACGGACTCAAAAAACCAAATGAAATAAAAAAGATGAAGCAATCTGTGCTCAGGCACTGCAGCCCCAAATAACTTACTGAAGTGGAGGCCCAGAAGTCCGGTAAACCATTCAGCACTTTGGCTGCTCCTTACACAACTTTACAATCTTTCGACTTGTATCACCTATGTTCTGATTCTAGTACCCATTATGAAATCAAACTTAATAGCCTTCAGCTAAAAATTATTCACTTCTGGGATCTTGCATCTTTGAGGGAATGATGCAATAAAGTAACGTGAAAGAAGTCATGCTACAAAACATAGGAGAATTTAGTGCATTTGCCATTCAGGAGGCTGCTAGGCACAGATACGTTCGAGAGAGAAAGATACAATCATAGAAAACAGCACCATGTTGGGAAGGGAAATTTGCACCAAAACCAATTTCACCTGTGATAATGCCCTGCTGTGTTTCTGAATTTTCTTTTCACTCACTGATGATGTTTTTCTGCAGCCCAAGGGCCAGATCCCCAGGAGGACAGATGATCTCTGCACTGCACCCAAGTTCAGTGTTTGCACCCAGAACAACTCAGGAAACTGAGTTAAATCCATATACATTTCTCTACACATCCCATGTGTATCACTATCAACAGATCTAAAGATCCTGGGATACAATTTGTAACTGACAACATAATGAACCACAAAGCATCTGGCCTATAAGAAAAAAAACAAACAGAGGAAGGTTTGTCCAAACTGGTTATCTCTGCTAAGTTTAGGTATGTGTGTGAAATGTTATAGCCTGAATCTCTCTCCTGTGCTTACATATGGTTTTATTCTTGTTGGATTTTGGTTTAGGGTTTTTGTTTGTTTGTTTGTTTGTTTTTGGTTTTGTGGGGGTTTTTTTGTTTTGTTTTTTTGTTAATCCAGAAACTGAAATAACGAGGTTGCCAACTCAGAAGTAAAGAGGGGAGAAAAGGCAAGTATCTTAACCACCTGAGAGCAAAGATGGAGCTGTGGAAATACTAACTGTCGAAGCTGGGTCATCTGTGCAGAATTAAAAAAAAAAAAAATTATCCAGTTAGACAAAAGCAGCAAGAAGGAACCGACTACACAGCCCACAGATGGTGACACTCTAATGGAAATGGAAGTAATTATGAGCCAGTCCTAGTCCTGGGACTCTTCAAGGAGTCCTTGAATGATATTCACAAACATTAGGCACGTGACAGGGGATAAGCACTCTCACTTATATTAATGGCAAGGCTCCAATTACTCAGACTGGCTTCATTAGTTTGGAGATGTTGTTAATTACTTTCAGCAAGCATAGGTAATGCTTCAGCAAAATTGAGATGCTTTTCTTTCTTAAGAGATATTGCAGTAACAACTTGATATCGGAATCCAAAGTTTAAGTCTTTATGTCGATTAAAGGAAAACCTGAAAAAGGGGAAGATGAACACAGAAAAATGAGAGTTTCACAACCATGCTTGCAGAGCGTTGCCAAGTGCATAACTGTTCAAAGGCACTCTGCATAGTTACTCTTCTCAGAGTGCGTTAGGCAGCAATTTATGTAAGATGCATTTGTTTTGTATTAACTGCACAATTACAATTTTCTAGCAAATTTATAATAGGCAACAGACTCAGCTAAAAATACCTCAAACATACACCCTTTATTTGAGCTTTCCCCATCATTTAAAATCAAGTTAACTTTTTCAATCTCTGAAGATACTTTTTTCCATCCACTTGCACTTTTATAGAGGTAGTTACTTTGCGTTTTGTTCAAGATGATTAGCCTTTAGTATAACCCTTCTTTGCAGAAGCCAAGAGGCTGTGGGCATGCTTTCCTTTCTCATAATAAAAATGAACCCGAAAGCATACAAAATTCCTTTTGTCTACTTCAGAGCAGTAACTTGGTATAGAAATAATGTACAAGAACCCAGATTAAGCTCTCAGTAGGAACCAGATTGTTCAGCACCACCCGTGATGCATCCGTGTAAGGCCAGTGTTAGGACTCGGAAAGGTGCTTTACAGGTCTTTTTACTTGGCAATATATGATTTGGGCATACCATAGGTATTAATATTCCTTTAAGTTTTAATAATGTGTATTTCTTTTCTCCTGCTGTTATACACAGAGGGAATGTATTCATAAAAGTTAACTTTATAGACAGAAAGTTCTTTGATGGAAAGAGACAGATTTTTAAAGAGGTGGTTGAGAGCAGAAGCAAAACTTTAAGTGCTTTGAATTCCCTTCAAGAGGTATCTCACTACTGACAGGTGTAGCTTACAGTATCAGTTAAAACCAGCCTCACCAGTTAACCTTCATAAATATGTTTACTTGGCATCCCTAATTGTCTCAAAACTTCCTAAACCTGCAAATTAGTGCAGGAAAGGGACAAAATAGAGACACAGCAACAGAAAAGAGCACTAATAGAGAGTCATAAAATGTATCTAAAGATCCTCCAGACTACATTAGAACTTGCCTCTGCGAATAGAAACTTGATCATGCAAGTAATGTATTAATTTATTTCAAGTGGCCCAAAAATTGATGGAAAAAATATTTGAGAGGCAAAAAACGACCTACTGTTTGGAATGGCACAATGGCTCAACCACCTCAAAGGCTTAGAAAACAAAGCTCTGTAAGTTACTATCCAGGGCATCTTTTAAAACATTTCCTGTGCAAAGAGAACTGCCTGCCTTACTGAGTTCATTAGCAGCCACTTCAGAATGAATTCACTCTTGAAAAAGTACTGTCATCCTAACTGCATGCAGCAGCCTTGCCTTCGCTCCTAACCACCCATGAATATTCAGGGCAATGAATACTGCTTCTAAATGACGCTAAATAGTCCCTTGTCCATCTGAAGTGGCTCCAGAGGTCTTCATTCAATTTTAATCATCCCGTGCAGACTTCAAACACTCTGCATACTCCAGCTCAGCAACATATGACAAACTTGCTTCGTTTATCATTACTTCACTGAAGTTTATTTAACGCTAAAATTTAGCGTTATTAAATCTGAATATTTATGTGAAAGCAGCGATGCCTCTTGATAGCGTGCACAGAAAATGCAGGCGCACAGACGCCCGTGCGAGCGAGGCGGGAGAGGCAGGCGCGGAGCCCCCCGCCGGCCGCCGGCGCCGCTGCCACCTCCCGCTCGCACACACGGGGGAGCTGCGGCTCCGCCGAGCCCCGCCGGCGGCCCGGCGCCACGGCCCGCTCCTCTCCCCACCCTCCGCGGGGAGGGCCGAGCATCCGCTGGGTTTGGTTTATTTTCTTGTTTTACACTCTCTAGCAAAGAGACTTACGGCTTCATGCTCGGCATCTCTATAAAATAGCACATAAATGGAGAAATAAAGAGAGGAAAAGGCCCATAAGTGAACTCTCCTACATCCTGAAGGGAGCTTTCATTGCAAAACTTCAGGACCGGTTGTTTTTTTTAAAGGTGAGAAATCTATCGTTTCTACCCAGGAGGAAGCCGTTCTCCTTTTCTGACATTTGCGATGCATGAACTTAGCTTTTCTTCAAGCTACGCTTGCCTATGAGCAGTCACCCAAGCTACTGCTCATAGTGTGAAATTTGTTTTTCACACTTTCTTCCAATTTTTTCTGAACATCAGGAAACAGATTTTAGTGTGAGGGTGACCGAGCACTGGCACAGGTTGCCCAGGGAGGTTGTGGAATCTCCAGCCTCAGAGACACTCAAAAGCCATCTGGGCACGGTCCTGGGCAGCCTGCTCTAGGTGACCCTGCCTGAGCAGGGAGGTTGGACCAGATGACCTCCAGAGGTCCCTTCCAGTCTCAACCATTCTGTGATTTTTTTCCTTCAGTTCGCTTTCTCCTACCATCACACTCTCACTCTTATTTCCATTAATATCTGCTGCCTCAATTGCCTTATTCCCACTCTGTTGTCTCCCTGCTTATGCTTCATCTTTTGTTCTTCACTCTTGAATAGTGAAAGAATATTCTGCCCTTGGGAAGTAGAAGGAGAGGCTACATATTTGACAATTGGAGCTAACGATCAGGTCCTACAGAAGCATTGTCCGTCTCTATAGTAACGTGGGACAAGAGGCACTACAGGAGAACATCCTCACCATGGATAGGGCATATCAATTCAGGTGTACATACTATCGTACATACTCTGTGTGACCAGTAAATTGCACTATTTGTATCAATATAAAAATGCTTCACCATGTCGTGAGGACTACTAACATGCTGGAAGGAAACGTAAACATCATTTGTGGAATTGCCACATATGTGGTAAGTATTCTTCAAAATCAAATTGAAACTTCTGATTAGTTTCTTTTGTAACTGATTTTTGAAACTAATTGTAAAGGATAATAAGCAGCTCTTTATACAGGTTTAGAAGCAAAAACCCCTGACAGAGAGCTAGGAGCATGCTCCAAAATAGCTTATTCGCTCCAAAATGCAAAATTAAAAACCCAACCTCAAATAAAAGTGGAACAGAAATAAATAACAGAACAGATTCTGTGTCCATAATTTACAGGAGACAATCCTCACCACCACCAATCCCTCTCAGTTTTGCCTATGCCCCATGAACAACATCAAATTGCAAAGCTACCTGTCTTGATTAACCTCACTCCCAGAAGTTGAACTATCCCTGACCCCGTTCCTGAGGAAGAGTGGTGACTATCTCATGCAGTTATGGAAACTTCAGTCTTGAACTCTGGAGGAGGAATAAAAGGCTGTTTTCCCTCCTGCATCACCTGCCCCAGCGACGGCATTCCTGGGAGAGAGCAGCAGCAGCCCAGGAAAGCTCCTCCTTGCTTCAAAAAGCTGAAATACACCATACACAAAAATTGGGAAAAAAACCTCTATGTTCTTTCTGTTGCCTCTCAAGCCTTGACATTACTTGCTGGCACACAGTTAAGGCTGTCTTAAGAGTACTAAAAAAAAAAATTTAAAAAAATTGAGTCCACTGCATTACACCCGCAAAACTAAAAAGCTCAGGCTTGTTATGGAATGACATCTTAAATAGTGTTACAGGACTGGGGCTTGCACTACTTTAACTATTTAAATGAGAAAAGAATAATCTGTATGAGAGAAGAAATGGGGAGCCCAGTCCTGAGGAATGATACCTACTACACTGTTGTGCCTCTTCTTCAAGTCCTTATTTCCCACTAACAGAAATAAAGGATTCAACCCAAATTCAATTCAGGAAAACTTCTAAATAAGTTTGCTGTATCATAAATCTACTTCAGTAACAGAGGATTTTTTCTGTTGCTAAACAGCACTAACTGTTAAGTTTGTAGTTGGCATATTACACGCAGGGGGGCCATGCAACCATGCTTTGGAAGCAAAGGGGCCATGCAACTCTGTAGCCCTGAAATCACCACGGGCTCTTGGGCACATGGACCACAACAGGTGAGAATGAGATCTCCTAGGTTATCTATGCTTTTTGTTCCTCATTCTATTGGCATTTTTCAACTTTTCAAAACACAACAAAATCCATATCCTTCAAGGTGAAAGATTTCTGGATTCTTAAAAAAAATAATAATCCAATTTCAAAAATAATGTTGCATTCCTGTGTAATCCTATCATTTGTTTGCTAAATCTGCTTCTGAGCAAAAGCCCTGCATTCCAACAATTGCTTACTTTCTTGTTACAGTCTTAGCTGCAGTGTCTTGATAAATAGATGTTTCCATGGAGATGACAAATGAATATCATCCATGTTGCAATGAGCTTCTGATTTCATCTTGAACCATTAGCTTTCAAACCACAGCTTATTCATTATTCATTTGCAGTAAGGAAATGGCTGAAACCCAGAGCATTACAGCAGATGAAAAGCTGTGCATGCAGTCTAGAAGAAAGTGCATTTGCCACCATACAAAATGAACAAAACTCCCTGGGATTAAAATAACGATCCTAGAAGCTGTCCTAAAGGCCTACAATTTTTTTCCCCTCAATTAATAGCACGCCTATGTGAAGTAAGGGAATTAAGACACATTTTAAATATTCAGGCAGGCAGGGGACTTTCAGGAGGAAAAAACAGTAGGTGACATTCAACTTTTTTACACTGTGATACTGACGCTAAGCTTTTCCGAAAATCAGAAACAGGCACAAACATAAATCATCAAAAATTTGACTTAATAGCTTAATATTAACATGTAAATTTTTGTGCTTTTTGACTGTTCTTGAGTATGAAACCAGTATCTGATTCCCATTAAGAAAATGCCTTTCTATTATCATGGGGTGACAGGCGGCTGTAGTCTTGGGCAGCTCTGAGGGAGTCTAACGAAGAGAAGGAGAAAGTATTTTCAGTCTTTCCACAACTCAAAACCTTAGCAGTTGCTGCAGCTATTTTTTTAGAAAGGATTTTAAAGCTCATTAGAGCTTTCCACTCTGCAGCAACAAATGTCTACCTTTGTCTGCTCAACTTAAGAGAAATATTTATTCTTCTATATTTAAATAAATTAAAGGCAGTACAATTTTAAGATAGCCAATTACATTAACAAACAATATCAGAGCAGTTCATCATCTGAAAACATTTTTCTAATCTTAAGTCCTGTGCCAGGAGAAAAAAAGTCAATGCACTGTTATTGCTACAGGGAGCACCTTTTGCAAGAAATTTTCTATCTTCTGCCCCTTCACACATGAGGGTTTCAAATTTCTGGTAATTTGAAGAATATAAAATACTCTTTCTTAAATGCTGGCCTAAAACTAGCCTCCTTGGAAGGAAGGTGTCTGTGACCAATGCTTGAAAGACATGGCAGACACATGCACTGCAGTGTCACCTAATTTTTACTGCCTGCTCATTATCTGTCATTGCCTGTAACAGCATTCAAATTTAATATAATTATGGTAGGCAGGAATTTTCTGGCTGATTTTGAGGTTGAAGGTGTTTTTATGTACATGACCTGAAGGACATTTTGTCTGGATGAAAGTTATCATGCATCTGATCCAGGGAAACAAAACAGGACACATAAAAGTGGGACGTCCTTCACACTTGCCCTGGTTAATAACATCCATGCTCCTGCTGTTTGAGCACTGGAGTTGTCCTGGGAAAAGCATGTCAATTAGAGTAAGTTATAACCAATTACGTGTCTCATCATTTGAATTATTGTCCATTAAGAACTGACCTGAGCTTACAGAACACATTTCATTTACGTAATAGGCTTAATACCAGTGTGACAAGAGGTCGAAGGGTAACAAGAAATGATGAACAGAGATTACTTTGTTACATGGAAAGCGAACAATGAGCAGTAGCTCATTTTTTCCACTAAAGCTGCATGCCATTTTCATCCTACTACTATCTTACCTGCTTTCTCAGATTACCATGAAGCTGGAATGACCACATGCTCCACTGCACAAAAAGCCATCTCCATAAAGTCTCTTCATATCTCACAGAGGAGGCTTTATCCAAGCATAACATAAGGATGAGATGAAGCAAGCAACAAAGGCCGACTCTTATTCCTGTCAAGAAATATGCAGACACTCTAGACAAAGCGCTGAGCTCTGCCTGTGTGGGTTGCCTCACATGGAGTAGCACATCTATTGCATGACCTTTTCTGCAGAAATGCAAACTTGCCAGGGTCTTTTCTTATTCTTGCAAATAGGATGGGGGAAAGGGGGAGAAGAGGAAAGCACTGCCCAGGCTTTGCCACCTCTGAGGATTTGATCCACCACATTTAATTTAGGGAGTTTTTCCACTCTGAACTGAAAATAAGAGTTGCAATAGAATCTGTCCATTATTGCAATTCACAGTAGTTAAGGTCTGGAGCTGCCTAAGGTTTGAAGTGAGACATTTGGGACACAGGCTGTCAGAAAACAGATTTGTCTCTTAGACCCAACTCTTTTCTTATCTGGCAGGAAATGGGAAATGCTCTGTCTTCATCATGCTCTTCGTTTGCCTCTGAGCACAGATCCATAATAATCACAACAGCGTGTTCTCACTCACAAGCACAAATTGTAACTTTCTGAGGAAATAAAAGCAAAAGGCAGATAGACAAAGCCATGGAAACGTTTCACTGCAGCACAGTCAGGATTCCAGCATCAAGCTAGATGACCGCTGGAGTAGAATATGCACTCTTTTCCCTTGAGAAAAAAAACAAGAAAGCCCAGGACAGAAGAAGGTGTTCCAGATACAATATCATGGAGTGCTTTTTGGTAACTTCCAAGATAAACACGCAAAAGACATACTTTTGGTGTTGATATCTACCGGAGCTAAAATGACCACTGTGAACCCACTGTAGAGCACGCTGGATCTTCTGAAAGACAACGCGATGTTATTGTTATGTTTGCAAATCCTTGTTTAACCTATAGCTTTCCCTTTGCTTGCTTTCTCACACATTTTTATAAACCTGTCACTGTGTGCCTACCTGCTACAGCCTTGACCTTTTCCAACTGCCTATGGAGAAGAAACTCCGTAGGCAGACAGCATAAGACAGTCTGAATCCTGGTCCTTCAGCAGAGAAGTCACTGCAGCCACCCCGCTTCACCCGGTGCAGAAGCAAGCCTTGTGGTCTGACAGCTTCCTCTCGCACTATTTTCAGGCAGACACTGTCATGCACAATACACCTGACCCTTTGAAATATGCGGCTTCCAATTCATTTAACAAACATAATCCTATATTTACTACTGTTTCAAATACCTTACAGCATTAAAAATCTGCAAGGTTAGGTAATGTCCATGGGAAAACAAGAAGCCATACATTTATGTAACTGACCACTTCTGAGGCGACAGCAAATTTTGAAAATCACAGCCCTAAAAGTCCAGGACAGGAAATTGAGATGCAAGAAGGGCTAATTAGCAGCTACAACAGAATAATTAATGTACTGCGTCCTAACAGGGAATACAGGTTCATACCCCTATAACATTTAGGCTATATAGATTTAACCCCTTGGCCTAGGAATACACTCTTGTAGGTTCTGTTCCAAGCTCAATTTCAGTCTGACCTCCCAGAAGCCACCACACGATTTGCTCCAGTTTAATCAATGTGTTAGACTACTGATATATTTTTTCATACATTTACAGTTTCCTGAGCTTGGAGAGTGTTCAATAAAAAGCATAATGCAGAGAAGGAAGTTAATTTTTCTTGAGCACCAAAGAAGAACCTAAATCTGCTTTAAACCTAGAATAAGATATGAAAAGTTTATCAATGAAAACTATTTGGCTTTTGTTCAATGACATGATAGTAAAGCAAGAACACATGATCTTCAAAAAAAGTTAGTACTAACATTATCCCTTTTCCTATTAGGAAATAACTGAAGTCCACAGAACACAGTTCTTATTGTTAAGTTGTACAATACTGCGATACTAGGGCAGAAAACAGCATTTCAAGCATAGAAACTCTGATTTACTCGAGTTCAAGTCACATTGCACGGGGAGAAATAGGCTTATTACCCTGATTTCAGCCAAGCACAGTTAACAGAAAGCAGCAAGCCACCATGCAACATGGCCCAACAAGGCAGATATGACAGCCCAGAGCGGCTGTGTCACACTTTCGGGAAGTTATCCTGTCCCAGCCTGAAGTCAAACTCAGCGTGCAGCACTGTCAAAACTATGGGCCATTGCAACCAAAGCCTTCTACCAACATCTGCTCGGCAGAAAAAGCAGGAGAGGCTCAACTATGTCTTTGTGAAGATCCCAACTTACAAAAAACAGGAGAAACATACTGAAACTAGGAACTACTCATTTTTAGAAGCACATTGCAGCATTTCTTCCTCAGTATTTCTGTCTAGTGACCATGTTAGTGCAGCTTAGCTACTTTTCTGCTTTTCTTCCCAGCTTGAGTACTTGGGGTGATCTGCCACAACCTGCTGGCAAGTAAAGAACTCGGGGATCTCTCACCTGAAAATTGTGGAAGAAGTTGCAACAGAATGGGAAGGTTTGGGCTATCTATGGTACTGCTGGTTCTGAATACTCTTGAAGGACAAGACTTGAAACCCTCCTGTCATCTCATGGTGGGAGAAGCCCCATGGAGAGCCAGGGGAGAGAAGCTCAGTCTCTGTGACATTCCCATGAGTGCAGTCACAAGTCCTCACTCACATAGTCCATATTCACCAGGCATAAGTGGGACCAAGCACACAGCTTTTGACCACGCTGTTTTGTCAACTTTGAAGTCAAGATGCACAGCTAAACAGCTCATTGGGTGTTTTCTGAATGTACATAGATTCTTTGCAGTTTCCAACATGCTTGATCATGAACCGTAACCAGAACAGACAAAGCACCACTGCAGCACCACTGCAAGGAAGAACTGCTTTCATTTTAAACTACTACCTCTCTTCTGCAAGAGATTTTATTTTTGTCTCATGAAACCTGCTTTTCCTAATTTCTTCTCTGCAGAAGGGAGAATTTATGCAGTATGTAGAGCTGGCTGCACCGTGTATAGATGGTATTATAGATCATCAACTTTGATGATCATGTTGAGATCTTAAATCAGTTGACATTTTTCACACCAGTGTCAGTCCCAGAGAACAGCAGGGAAGTGTTCAGCAGCAGCTGTTCAGCCATTTCTCTGTTATCAGCTAGGATAAAACTCAAACAGCTCGAGTGCTTTATACAGAAGATTTAGCCCTTCCATCCTTTGGAGCAGGAACTACACCAAGGTCAAAGAAAAGCCTAATTTCTCTCCATGTGAAAACTCCAATTTGCTCAGATTTTAAGGTTGGTGCGGCATTATTCAAATACGCACCCTGAAGAAGCATGTTAGAATCAGACAACTCTTTTTTCTAATCCTCTGCCTTCACGGGCCAATTTCTAGCCCCAGAAAGTGCAAAAGCAACATGCGGGAGGATGTGCCCCTCCCAGCTCTATGGCACAAGAAACCCCAAAGCCCCCTTTTTGCACGTGCAATTGCCGCTTCAACCACCAGATGCTACTGCGGCATCAGAATGGGAGCTGGGGGCTGCGGCTGCCGTGCTCCCCACAGTCCCCTACTGGGGAATGGACATTATACACAGTCTTTAATTACATGATCGTACACTACCTCATCCCCTGAGCAGGTGTCCTTTGGAAGAGGAAACTGAAGAAAGCTATTATCTGTAGAATCCTTCATTTGCTGGAAAAGTTAGCAGGTACGTATTGAATGAAATGAGACTGCAGGGGAAGAGGAGGCTGCTGTGGCTGAGGCTGCTGAACGCAATGAAGCTGTGCTCTTAAAGAGACTTAAAAAGGGCTGCCTAGTCGGGAGCCAGGGTACAGACACACCTCTCTGGCTATCCAGAATTAGAGGACATTTGAGACACTGTATTTCATCTCTCCATGTTACCGTTCCTTCTGTAAAATGGGGATAACACCTGCCAACGTCTCTGAAGTGACTTTCTGAGTATTGAACAAATAGTGGTTCTAACACATTAATGCATTTATGCATGAACTATTAATGGCAGTAAGACTCAGCATCACATACAGTAGAGAGAAGAAAAAATGGCTATTTAATACACAGCAATTCAGGTGATTTTGTTTTGTTTTTTAAAAAAAAAGTTAAATATATACAAAACCCAAAAGAGGATACCTGTCCAACATGCTCTAAGGACCTTTGACAGCATTACATTTTTTAAATGCAGCAGCATAATTTGAACTCCAGTCTCCTTCCAGGCACATTGGAAGGAAAATTCAGAAGCCAAGGTTAAGGAAAGGGCCTGCAGTAGGATGCTTGTAAAGCAGCCAGCACACCACAGCCAGCGCTCAAAAACAAAACTCAAGCTCTGGTTGCCTGGCACGAGGAGAGCAACGGCCATGGTATCTTATGGATGGCCAGATGACAAGAATGAAGATGGGGTGCAGAGAACAGGAATGAGTGATGAAGCCCATGGTAAATAGTTCAAACAGGTATCCAAACTACAATGGAAGCCTAGATTTAACACTTAACCCTTCAGCCATTTGCAGTTCAGTTTTCCCCATCGTGCTGCAGCCTCAGTAAATGCCCAATAATCTTTGCATTACCTCTTTCCCTATTTGCTACAACAAAACCCTGAAGTCTGTGCACTGTTAACCGGAGGGTTTGAATCATGCAGAGATGGGACAACTTAAAACCCTTCCAACTCTTCTTCCCTCCCTGACCAGACCTGGGTATGGTAAAGCAGCCCATGCCTGCTCACACGAGAGCAGCTCAGCAGGAAAACAGCTACTGACTGGGAAGCTATCTCAGCCACCACAGGGTAGAAGGAAGGAGAGGCACAGGGGCAGAAGTAGTAGCTTAACATTTTCAAACCAAAGTCACCTTATCACCAAATTGAAGGTAATCATACCACAAAAGAGCGAGAAATTACACTTCCCCCCCCCCCTTTTTTTTTTTTTAATCTTAGGATTGCAATGTCCTGATAAGCAATCAGGCTCAAACATTTAAGCTCAACATGCAGAATCTACAGTCCCTTTCTACGAACTCATTTCTTTTAGATAGCCTTTTTCCTTCATCAAAAATAAGTCCTTATCCCCTCCCAACCTGATTCTCTGCTCCTTTCTAGAACCACAGTCAGTCCAGAAGCTCAAAGCAAAGCTGCTGTCCTACTACCTGCTGCCCTCCAGCAACTGTCGCTCACTTTCAGAGCTTCAGCCTTGCCTCCAGCCATTTAAGTGTATGGTACACAGGTCCCTTTCCTTTCATCCTCCCTCTTTTCCTCCATCAGGGAAAACAGGAGCCTGTGACACAGGCCAGGTTTCCTCGCTCTCTTTTCCCTACATATTTGCCAGTTCGTTCTGCGCTGCAGAGCATTCAGATAGATTCATAAAGGGATGCTGCTAAAATGGCATTGCTAACCTAAGCAAACATCAGGAATTGCTTCTGTCTGTACAACTGCCTGGAGCCCAGTGCTGGGGGGTGCAGTATTGGGACAGCGTAAAGGACAGGAGCAATAAGGTCAAGGAGTTGGGCAGAAAGGGATAAAGGCTGAAAGACCGCTGTTCAAAAGCACAAAAGGATGCCAAAGCCAAGATCTTTCTGGATGAGGACTCTGGGGTTGGTAGCTTTTCCCAGTGATTACTCACCTGCATCTTACTGTCAGGACTGGCTTGTGGTTGACTAAAGAAGTCAACTGAAAGACTAAAGAAATTACTTATCTTGAATGTCATCAACATTTCAAAAGACTTTTTGAAGTGACAGGACAGATCTACTCCACTTTGTTATGTTAGTTTTGCAGAGTATTTTTACGATGCGAGCCACGGTACAGAGACAAAGGCAGGGAGGTGAAAGAATAATACAAATGTGTTCATGTGTGTTTGAGAGAGAACAGCAACTGCATTTTAATATTTCCTCTATATTACCACAACTACATGCACCATAGTTTGTTTTTATTATTATTCCACTAATTGATTATTCTACTAATAATAGATTGATAGAATTTATTATATCTATTATTATACATATACTAATGGAACTGATTATTTTATTAATTCACAATTTACTGAAAACTGAAATGTGGCATATAAAGAGCATCTTGTTTTGCCCAAACAAAGCCCTAAACCAGCCTAGGACTTTTCAGTGGCTTCAGAACCTGAACCATTTGAACACTTTGGCTTATGGAAAAAGTCATCAGCTCTTTCACTGTAAAAACATGGCTAGGACACTTGTCCTTATGGGATTCCACCAATTCAAAATTTTCAAGATCACGAAGACAGGACAGTGAGAGGAACCAAGCCACCAGAAACAGTCACAGCTGGAACTGAAACCAGGACAATCCAAACCAAAGTACTGTAACACCGAGCAGGACAGGGTGGCATAACATAATCTTTTGGTCTGGTAGTAAAATAGGTGCAACCACCATGAAAAAGAAGAGCCTAAAGAAATAAATTATAAATGCCTGCTCTTTGCTTGGATGGGGCCAATCCAGTGAATGTTTTAAGTTCTGTCAAATGAACTAGAAAGTGACCTCAAGGGCAGAAAGAATTTCTGAAGCATAGTACACAATTCCCCTACACCAGAAAAGTAAATTGGAGACCACAGGGTTTGTCACATTATTTCTTGAACAAGCACTGGTGGCTGCTCTGGAAACACATGATAAGAAGAGGGAAGCTGTGAACTGAGAGCACAGGAGTCTCGTGAGTAATACCGACTGCAGAGAGCTGGAGACACCACCTGAAATGTTCCTTCCCTACGCCTGGGGACATGGGATTAGAGGCTAGTCAGTGCAAGAGAGGAGCTACCTTCATCTAGTCCATGCAGTAGATTCTTGGAAGAGGTGAAGAGACATTGATAGACAGGACCATGTACAAAGCACTGTATGTGTCAAGAACTGTGCAGGAGCCATTCAGTGCAATAAGCCCCCACCCCTAAAGACAGAAACACACATGTCGCTTTTTGTGTGCTGATAGAGGAACCTCCAAAAATTTATCCATATAGGAGTCTTTTGACAGGACAAAGAGACATGGGAATCATATTTTGAGTTCAATTTACCATCCCACAAACAACTCCCCACACAATAAAGGAAAGAAAAATTAGTTTTGTAGTGATGACCAGGCAACACACCTCTGGAAATGAGAGGGGCAGCTGCTAGCTAAGAAACCTACCACAGTCAAGGGACTCCATTTGCCAGAAGTTCATCTTCAAGGGGAAATTCCTTACCATGAGATGCAACCCATCTGAAAAACAATGCTTTGATAACAAGTGCTTTCACTTCTACATGGCTCCAGTCTTGGCTCCTCCTCCACATCAGAAACCAGGATTAATTGCCAAGCATGTTCTATTGAAATCTAGCCCTGTAAGTGAATGCCACTTAGCCCTCTTTGGGGTCTTGATCTTCTGAAAGTGTCTCCATTTTCCCTGTATTACTGGATTATAAAATAAGCCTCCTGATCTACCCTTCCAGATGTGGTTACTGTTTGACTGAGTGAGGCAGCCGGAGGCTTCAGGAGAGAACCACAAATGCTGCAGTTTCCTCTGCCTTGTAGGAATGGGTTGCAGTTCTTAGACTGTGTAGGTGCTTCAGAAGATCTTCAGACTTGGAAAGCATCTAGAGTGCTGCTCACCTCTTACAGAAGGGGTGGCTATTCAGAAAATACCGTCTCTATGTTCATTATCAAACTCCAAGTACTTCCTAAAGAGAGGGATGTTAGGAATATTGTCACATTCCAACACTTCCCAAAGAGATATTAGGGATATTAGGATCAATAGTTCAGTTTCTTGTGAAGACTTTGCTCGTTTTAAAAAGTAATAGAAGTTGTGAGAGAAGAGATCATTTCACTAAGTTAGACTTGGACAGAGTTTAATCACCTGACACAAAATTCTGCTTGGACTCCCAGCACAGTTCAGCAGGAGCATTTTAAGTCTGTTTCAAGCAATGCCAGAAGGAATTTCACTTCTTTCTGCAAGCTTCTTCCTTCACACTGATAGCAATCGTATTTTACCCATAGAAAACCTTCAAGAAGTAGTACTCAGCTGGCCTAAAAACAGCACTGCTGATTGCAATGGAACTTAACTGCCATATTCTATTCACAAATCCTTTCAGTTCTTGCAGTGCATGCTGTTACACAAGGTAATTTTCCAGTTATAATGAGGTTTAAAATAGCTAGAGAGACAATCTAGAACAAAATAGAGCACATGCAGTAGGTATTTCTTATGCATTCCAGCTTCACTATCAGTAAGGCTTCCAGCTACTTCTTCGTAAATTGATAGAGAAGTGTGATGTTATTTTGATACAATTAAGCATAAAATTTGGATCTTAACTGATTGACCCTGAACTTAGGGCTGTTCTAATTTCTGTATGCTCACTCTTTTGCCTCAAAATAATTTCCTTATTTCTTTAGCTCTGCAAAATGTGATACCACAATAAGGTGAAAAGGAATTGCTATGAGTCAGTGACAGACAGCATCACAACTGTCTGTCTGCTGTGGCAAGTAGGGACATGCTTCCCCATGTAAGCAGTCACTGGGAAGATAAAGCGGCCCATATTGAGTCTTGTGCCACTGCAGAGAAACTGCTTCCAATATTAGTTTGTTAATTTAAAACTAGTGTGGAAATCTCTACTGTGTGCTCTTGTGGCAGCAGCGCAAATACTGAGGCTCTCACATGCATGTCAAAACAACGTTTTCCAGAAGGTACCCTTTAGAAGAAACAGGAGCAAAATAGAATTTAATCAATTTTAATCTTTGTCCAGTACTAAAACTGTGGATGAGGGTGGCGGCAGTTGCATTTGGATGGATTTTGCTGATCATGCGTAGTTGTTTTCTTCCCTGATACTGTTAATAAAGCACGATACGGAGGACACAGCCAATTAGCTCTCCTACACATCATTATGTACATGGGAAATGCTAAATTCAAAACACCTAGAGTTGCTGACTTGAGTCTCCCCAATGACTACTGTGTGTCTGAAAGTGGCAGAGAGCACCTGCGGATTTTCAGAAGCTGTCTCTGAGCCACTGTTCCAGCAGAATACAGTCCAGGCACAATGACCACTTGCACTCAGGCGAACCCCGTATCACCTTTGCTGTGTGAAGGCATGTGAAACTACTTAAATATTGGCAATTCTCTGCCCTTCCACAATTCCTAAAAGGTGCTGAGTCGATGCCTGTGGAGGACAGACACATGTGGAAGGAGTCACTGAGCACTGGCCTGTGGGACAGGGGCTCCGCAGCAGAAGGCTGTGTTGTGCCCTTCCAGCTCCCAAAGGACAGCTCCTTCCTTCTTCACCTTCACAGGCCTTTGGAGGATTAGGGAGTTCATTTGCTGGTTTTCAAATTGTTGACTTGTGAAATAGTGCCATAAAATTTGCACTTCCCAAGGCAACCATCTCATCCGAGCATCTCAAGGACAATAGTCATGATTTTCCACACCTTTAGCCTGCCAATAAATGGCTTGGTGAGAAGACAAGTAGATGTTGCAGGCCTGATTGCTTTCACAAACAAGAAGCCTATTCTATGCACTGGCAACAGCAACTTCCTACGTATCTGTGTTACTTTAAATTAAGAAGCGGAAGTTTGTTGTGAGGGCCTCAATCATCTATACTTTAAGAGAGGTTTAGCCAATTTTCTTCACACTCTTCTTTCTTCACTGCCTTCATGATACATCCCAGTTCCGAGGTCTATGATCTTTTCCAATCCAACAAACATTTCCAAGCACAGGGAAGCTAGAAGTTCAGTTTTATTAAGTAATCTAATTGCATCCTTAATTCTAGCTTCTGATCCACCCTACTGAAAATATTTATTTAAATGCCACTTCCATACAGAAAGACAGATTAAAAACAAGCAGTATGAAAAAAACATAACTGCAGGCAATAATGCATTACTTAAAGGCATTTTCATTCTCATTTCTTCCCCCTCCACAATATTCCCTCTAGAAGAGCAGTTAAAATGCCAAAAAGTGCCATTCTGACTCAAGACCTCTCCAGGTACATCTGACATTTTAGTGCAGCTCAACCTCATTTGCCCCTTTGCCCGTCTGCCTCGCCAGCCACCCAAACACTTATTCTCCAGAGATCAGTACTGAATCAGACTTTAGCTCAATTGCCATTTTCTTCTTCCCTTCCACTAGAATGAACAATACTCTTTTCCATCACTGCACAGTGACCGAGCTTTCACATTCCCACACTTCAAGATAGCAAATGTATGACTGACTTTTCATGAAACCAACAGCAGGATTTCACTGCATCTGTTTCTAAAACATCCTGCCCAATAATCTTCCAATTAAAAACAACTTATTAAATACTAAATTTGTCTTCTGGATAAAGAACTGTAAACTGATAATGTAAATGTTACCTCTGAAGTAATAAACACAATCTGAAAATTTCTGGAGAACAGAAACGAGTCTGAACTGAATACTTGCAGGTCCAAAAGAAGATGTTCCTCAGCTTGGAGTGACTACATATTTACTTCTTCCATAACTATGGGCATAACTGATTAGAAAAAAATATTACAGCTACTTTTTAGGTGTCCAGAACCTGTGGCTTAGTCGAGCAAGATAACATGGGCTAACAGCCTCTCTTGGTTTGCTGATTAAACAAAAGCAGTTTAAGGTCTCTTTTCCATTTGTGTGATTTGATAAAAGATAGGAATAAATAGCAGCATGGTCAAAGCTGTAAAAGACAGAAAACCAGTGAAGAAATAAGACAAAGGAAAATTCTCCAAGGACTCAGGATACTGAAAATGTTCAAGCAAATAAAGAACAAAAGCAGTAATACAGGTTCTCTATGGATCAGGATGGCAAAGTTGTTACTAAAGATGCAGAAAAGGTTTCTCTACCCTGCATATAGGAAGTGGTAGAAATCAAATCATGATGGTGTGTGTACCAGTCCCTTGATAACTGAAGAGACTATCAGAAACTATCTACCACAAAAACAAACCTTTTAAAATTGGAACAGCTGTATAAGTATCATCCAAAAGTCTAAAAGAAATTAGCTGAAAAAAAGCTTATCTTGTTGATATATAAATCTTCAGCAGTCTTTTAAAGACTGCAAGTGTACCAATAAAAAACAAAAGGTCATTTCAGATAACATTTGCAGATACACTCTAGTTAGCTTGACACCAGTCTTGATAAACGTAATACATTTGAAAAATAAAGAATTAGAGGACAAGAATGTAATTAGTGTTGGTCAATGCAATTCTGTGGAAAATCCATCTTGTCAAATAAGCCTGCTTTTATTCCTCGATTAAATAACAATTTGGTTGATGAAGGTAACTACATAGATGCAATAGACGAACTTAGATGAGACATCTGAGTTGTTATTGCATGACATTCTGATTAAAAAATTAGCACTATTCAGTATCAGTAAAGCTCATAGGACCTGGATTAAGGTGGCTGAGTAACAGTTCTCGCAAACAGTTGCTGCAACAGGGAAGTCACCTTGAAAAGGCAGCATTTCCAGCAGGGATCCACGAGGACTGGCACTGGGTTTGATGATGTTTAACAGTATTTTTTTTCCAGTCAGTTAGCCCAAAAGAAATATAATAAAGTCATTGCTGATGAGATTTGTGAGCCACAAGGATAGATACAGTATGTAAGAAGTGCCTTGCAAATCATGTTTTAGAGATTTCTAATCATTCTGTAGTGCTAGTCTGGACCCTCAGATGACATCTATACAAGTAAATTGAACATTTCCCTAATGCAGGAGTGTGCTAGTTAGCTCAGACCAAAAAGCATTCCAAGGAGCCTTCAAAAGATTTAATGTTATGGACAATAGCATTCCAGTGACAGGAGATACTGTGGAGTCCAAGAAAGACAAAGAACAAAGAAAAATGTATAAAATTGAACAAACTAGGGTTGTTTAGTCTGGAGGAAAAAAATGACTTGGTCATAAGAATTTGTATATAGAAGGGACTACTGCATGGGAAAAGGGTATGTTGCTAGGACAGGAAGAAATTTAATTATAGGAAAGGAAGATTTAGGTTAATCTTTAGGAAAAACCTTTAGACAGCAAGAACAGTAAAACACTGAAAAAGATTCCACTGAGAAGTTGCAGAATCTCTTGGTGGTTGAAGTTTTAGACAAACATATGCAAAGAGTTGGTCCTGCCCTGTAAAAGGGATGCTGACTCAACAGGCCACTGACCCCTTTCAAATATTTTTCTCCCACAATACTATAGCACGCACACAAAGAATGAATACAATTCCCAACTTCTGAGAGAACAAATATTCTTCTCCCTCTTAGGCTGCCAAAACCTGATGTATTTACGGTGTATCTTTTAACCGGCATAGATAAGAATGTTTGCAAAGTCAAAGAAACCCAAAGCCTAGCTAGAAACTTGCAAGTTCTGCTCAAGTATCTGCTTGTTTTGACGAAAATAATTTAAAGACTCAGGCGCTTTTCTGAGTCATTAGGTAAGGTCTCTAGATACTCCAAATTTTGTTGTGCAGGGAAAAGTCTACCTCCAAATCACTCTATTGTGTGTTTTTTGGTCACCTCATCTGTAAAGATGTCTTTATCTATAACAAAGACAGTCTTCATGTTTGCTTATCTTCAGCTTCCATGTGAAGAACAGACATGAGGTGTCAAAACCAAATTGGTTTTACATTCTTATTCTTCTTCACAATAGAAACTTTTTGGATATAAAGAGGAGGGGATGCAGCAAGTTCTTCCTTTTGTACACATGGTATTTTTTCCTATTGAAACATAGATTTAGAACAAGAAGTTTTAGAAAGTATTTATACATCTGTTAAGAAGACTATTATAAACACGATACTTGCTTGGCATAGCCTGTAAATCCACCGTCTGTTTCTACATTTGGACTCTCTTCCCTGGATATGTAAAATACCTTTGCATGTTCCCCTTTTAAAACTCATCTTTAAAAGAAAAGGAAATAATAGAGCCAAGGGCTTCGAATCATCGTTCTGTGCCACACAGAGTACATAAACGACAGCAGCACCCACTAAGCCAGCATGCCTGCAACAATGTAAGAAGAACAGGAACTTTTCTTTTTCCCTCAGAATACCCAACCTCAATTAAAAAAAAAAAAAGTATTTCTAATGACATGTGAAGCTAATGAGATACACTAATCTCTCTGACTGACTATCATCACTGAAAAATCTGTCTAAACCTATTTGATTATGCTAACTCTTTGAAAATGATAACACTAAGGCAAGAATCTGAGAGAAAGTAGATTTACATTCAAACAAAATTTCTGGCACTATCTGTAAACAGAAAATAGACTTTTAACCCTCACACACACACTTGCTTATACATACAACTGTAACTTTCAGGACTTTTCAAGTATCTCTTCAGCTTAAATAACACACAAGACCTGCATATTACAGTCATAAGCATTTTAATTTAAAGTTGAGACAGAAACTAAGAAGGAACTAAAAACCATGATCAATTGTGCTAGCTCAGAATGAAAGTTAACTGTCCACTTGTCCCGTTAGTGTAAGTCATTGCATTAAGAGTACACAGAGTTTAGAATCTAGTAACATTTTTAATGGTTTACATTTTTCTATGAGAAATTACATTAGACTTCAAAATTAAATGTAAAAACTGTTTCCTATTTCTGTATGGGACCTATCATCTATTGCTCATGCAATGAAAAACAGCAACCAGTAATTCCCTATTTAACTTTCCCACATTATTCATGATGTGGACCTCAACTCCATTTCCCTTTTGTTATTTATGAGCTACAATTTCCAAGTAACTTAAAGATTATTTTTTTTTAAATGTTGTATATGGAACCAACCTTCCCAAAGGTCAAATAATTGCAGATTTTTTTTGTTGGTTTGGGGTTTTTTAATTCATGCTTACCTCTATTTTTGGACCAATTACATTTTATTTACTTGTGCTAATACGGGGCTTCTGCCAGGAATAAAAGCGGCGCTTTATTGCATTCAAATCTTTTTGCCTGCTAAAATGCTACATGCTTTTATTCTCCAGACTTACCTGTACATCTCTTGGGCGTTTTCTTACACATTAGATCTCATGCCTGTGATGCAGATTGAGTCAAGTGAAAGAAAAAGGGTCAGAGAAAGACCACAAAACAGTGCAGAGGATTGCAGGGAAATGTGAGATAGGAGCCAGTTCTGTAAGTCTTACTTGTACAGTAAAAGACTCGATAGCTCTGTTTTATCTCATCGGTCTGTGTCCCAGTTTAGTCTATAAATGGTTTGGGAAAAGACTATACTGTGTATTGTCCAAAACCTTGCACAATAAAGTCAATGCTGCTTGACCCACATGCAATACAGTTCAGCTAAAAACTCTTTAAAACCAGACCATTCCTTAGAAACACTTTCCTTTGTGCTTCCTCTTCACATCTGCAGAAGTTATACACATGTACCCTAACATCCACCCACATATGCCCATAGAAAGGGGGCAACTGATCCATATGCCAGTGTCTAGGTAACAGGTACCACAACTTAAAACACCTCAGCCTAAGTTGCTGTGTTCAGCGATTAGAGATTGGCTGCCAAAATATTTTCAATTTTTCTTTAAATAGCATAAATCACAATGCTACAATTGCATATCGGGACACCACCACCACCATGCACACACCTGTTGTCACTACCACCGAAGTATTCTGACAGCCACACAAATTTCTCCACAGGGTTAAAGGATTGGGGTTGAGTGGGAAAGGGATTTCAAATCTTTCTTCCTGAAGAAGAACCCTTAGGAACTTCCTTAAAGAATGGATGCTAAAAGGCTACCATGACCTCGCTTCATATGAAACCCAGACTGGATTCTGACTTAAGCAGGAGGTTAATGAGTTGAACAGTCTGACATGTTCATTTGATAGGCAGTGATGAAAGGCCAGCTGTCAGATTTAATTTGTTTGAGGATAAGCTGATTTATTGCTTACAAGTAATATGGCTGGCACAGGGCATGTGTCTGAGTAAGGGTATATTTCAAACACCATCACAGAAACATTAAATTCTGGTAGAGTACATACACTGTTCAGAAAAAGAAATGCAATTTTTTAAATGCTGTTTCAAGTTATCATTTTTCGGTATCTTCCCATGCAGGAAAAAAAAAGGAAAAGATTTTTTTCCCCAAATAAAAAAAGAAATATTTCTTTTTTTTTTTTCATATCTAGCTGGTACACCACAACTAGTTGCTACCACTTATACGTAGCCCCTTTCGTCATACTCACCTTTACATTTTAAAAACTGAATTGCAGTCTATTGGGGGAAGTTTTGTTGGTGCTGTAGCAACCAATACTTTCAACTCTGCGTATTTCCTCACTTTCCACTTGTATTAGTATATCCTGACAGTCTTATGCTTTACTACCATTTTGGATCAAAAAGAAAGCTCAGACCTACTAAACCAGAGAAATTAATTTAATAGCCAAAAGTAGGCCTGCAACATGACTCGGAGTGTTACATTACTTTTTAATTAATACTGAACGAGAAGATTTAAATGGGAAAAAGATGAAACAAATTGTCCTTACAAGATAACCAATGGAAAGAGAATTAAAAGCAGCAGAAGATTCAAGAGCGCTGAAGGACTACAAGGTACAGAGAAGCTAAGTGACAGCATAAGAGGCAGAAGATTGACAGGGGACACCAAGGTGAATCAGGACAATCAGAAAGGATGGATATAGTTACAGAGAAATTGGACAATGTACAGAAGTCAAATGAACTGCCCTTTTGCTCAGGGAAAAATTAACCAAGGTAGAGGTTAACACAGAAAGTTCTCAAGCTCTTTAATAGAAAAGAGAGTGAGGAGGCTGGGGGATGGGTCTACTGGAGAAGGCAGCAACAGGGAAATGGAGGTGACCAGATACTACTGCCTGCCTGCTCCAAGGCCAGGTGGTTCTGAGCTGGAGAAGCCTCTGTAAGGAACACTGTCAAAGGCAGGAGTTTAGACAGAGAGCAACACAAAGACTATCCTCATGTGAACAGAAGATTTTGGTTTTAAGATCTGAAGTGAGTATTCCAGAAAGTGCAAAAGAAGAAAAAGGTGATAAAATCAGACACCCTGGTTTCTCTTGCCTCTGCAACTACTGCTCCATTTTCTGCCCTTCTTCAAGTTCACAGGCAGGAAGCATTTGCTCACTGTGTTCAGTCTTGGAATTCCTATCCCTGTCTCCATGCCTACTCCACTTTCGTTTTTGCCTCTTGATGTCCACTGAAATTATTCTTGCCATACTCTCAAAGGATCTCTTCCTCGTCCTCACCTGTCCTCTACACATTACTGTATCCTCTTAACAATTTGTTGCATCAAGGAGCAGTAGTGCAACGTCTGTAAACACCATTTAAAAGTGTTTGTAAAAATAAGCTGTAGGAGAGATAAAAATGTATGGGTATTTTGTCTACCTTTTTTTTTTTTTTTCCAAACCAGACAGAAAAGCTTAAAAGTACTTCAGTGGTCCATTAAAAAGAGGACTCACTGTGGTAGTATTTATTTTATAAGGGTTATTTAAATAATACCAGGTACACAGATTTGGTATCAGGAAACAACACAATGGCATTTTATCTTAGTCAAACGTATATATACTAGTGAAAATGAAGGCAGTAAAGTCCTCTTGCGAGGCAAGTCTTGTGAGGCAAGGCTGGAAAGAAACCGCACGAGCCCCAGACAGAAACAAAGCATCTGCAGCCAACAGGAAGCTCACACTTCACATTTACCCAGAGTTTTGTAGAGATGATTTCTCAGGGAACAGGGCTTGAATTGTTCTGATTTTGCTTGGAAAGAAAGGGCTACAGTCCTTATATGAAGAGGAAGCTCATGAGCCATTCACAATAGTAGCAGCATGAAAGAAACATTTATTGTTCTTGAAACAGGACAAGAGGAAGAGGGAGTTTATTAAGTGTCCTAGGCATCACCGTCAGAGCGACAAGGAAGCCTCCCACCAGGCTTCACCACAGCCACACCACTTCCAGCTCTTAATGCCAACTTATGCCATGCCTGTCCTTACAGTACCCAATTACCTCCACAGTTTGAAGCACTTGAGAGCTTCTCTCCCTAGTAACTAGCTGCCCTACCAAGAAAGGCTTCAGATACTCGATGGCCTTAATATGCATTTCTTACAGGACAGTGCTTCAATGTCAGTTTTGTCTTTCACTCTTGAGGCAGAGTAATGTAGCGCCATCTGATCTCACTACAGCAATGTCCTCTGTTGGCCACCCCTTGCTGAAAAAGCTGCCCGGCACATGCACCTTTGTCTCTCAGGATGAACAGCGTCTCTCCTGCAAAACCACCACCCTCACTATACAGTCCCTTTCCAGAGGTGCTTGGGTCAGTTCTGTGATGAACTTCACAACATCTACAGCTTTGAAAACTGCAGGCTGCATAAAGAAATACAGGTTTATCAACTCATATTGCTCTCATTACAAGAGCTGATGAAAAAGTGGAAAAGAAATTAAAATCAGTACCGATTCTAAAGTTCTGTCAAGTGTATTCTGAAGTATGTTAATTATATCTGTGACAGAAATTGCACATCCAGGAGGACCATTCCTTCCTATCTGAAATAAAAACTAGCTTCTGCAAAGTATTCATTCAACTGTAAAATCTAACATGAAAAACTTGTTGAAAAAAAAAAAAAAAAGGCTGAAGTGCAGTCATTTAATGCAGGCAAATCTTTCCTCTTTACTTACTAAAACTCGTTGTTTTTCCTCACTCAGTAGCATCAAATTAGTACATTTTCCCATCCATGCTCAGAGACGGGAAACACTGAGAATGTAAACTCATTGGTATGGCAGTATGCTTTTTCTGCTTAAGCAATAGCATTTTTCCTGCATTCTATACTGGGATTCCTACGTTGACCAAGTAAAATTCCATATGATGCTGCTGGTTTTGTCTCTATTTGTTGGCAATTTCTGCCACCTTTGTTTATGATCCATGTCCTCCTTGCTATACCCCCAGTTACCTCCTTAAATGTCTCAATCCTTAGGAGTACTTGACATCCTAGAGCCAAAACAAAAGCAGATATGTGCTTTCAGAAATGCAAGCATTCCTAAACAGAGAGAGAGGATTGACAGATTTTTTTTTAATTCCTATGGCGATTTTAAATGTCTCAAATTCATCATCATCCTTCCTGTCTGTAAAACAGCCCTACGACATCTTGTAAGATGTTACATTTTGAGTACGTGAGCAATGCAGGTTTGCCTCTCAAATCTTATTAATGGGAAATTTTTTTCTACGTTCTTTTACCACAGTCCTAATCCTAGTTGAAACTGCTGCCATTACCTGGATTAATTGAATGGATTAACAGGTCATCTGTTTTCTTTTAACTTTTAAATTACTATTTATTATTTTGTTGTTTATCATTCTTTTAACTTGCCCGTTTATTTCAATTATGATTTTCAAAATGTAGCATATTACCAACTAAAAAAAATAATAGCACATTACTTATATTTATGTCCAAATTTGTAAAGTTCTGTACTTATGAATAAAATTCAAATGGAGTCAATAAGAACAATTTTTTAAAAAACTGAAAATAAAGACCATTCTACTGCTAGTGAGATTAGTCTTTGAGTCACCATAAGCAATGTTACATCCCGCTAGATGCCACAGTGTACATGGTATGCCAAATTCAGATAAACCCTTCTGAAGCACACAGATGGGGCAACTAACCACCACACTTTGTGCAGCCAACTTACAGTGTAATACATCTTTGCTTCCTGGAATGTAGATTACTCTTTCCTACATACATATTGATATATTTGACACCTGCATCCCAGGTAACAGACCTGGCCAGGTACGCAAAGGTATATTTACAAGTAGTGGGGTGGTCCACACACATTCTTTATCCCATGAGAAATTAGAGAAGAACAGTAGAAACACTGAACCTTGATCGTAAATTTCTGCGTGGTTACCAGAAGTCCCTCTGCTGAAATGCACTGTATAATCCTAAGGGAATTTACATGAAAAGTACATTTAATTTGGTTTAAAAAAATTCTGAAATTAAATGTACATCTCTCATCATCCCATTGACATCTACAAGTTACTAAAACCCTTGTGCTAGAATTGCACAGAAAAATCCTTTTGCATTAGAGCATCGTCCTTGTATTTCAAAAGCATTCAGCTGCTGTCACTTGGAATGCAAGACAATTGGCATATCAGCATGATCCAGGATAATAATGCAGTACCTGAAATTAAGCCAAGCTCCAACATCATATCACTAAGCTGCTGCTGTATGCCAAGTAATGATGTATCTGCAACATTGCACACAGAACCTATTTGCAAAGCATTTAAATTAGGTTGGCACGCATTTCAAGACCTTTCCACAATAATGCAGACAAGCAATTATTCTAGTTGCATTCCTGCTTTTTAGATCTTAGGCCATAATTAACTACCTTATGGATAAAAAGTGGATGTACAAATACTTCTACCTGGACACAGAAACTGGTGAAGAGATCAGTAGGAAGTTGGGAAGGAAAGTAAAATTAACCAGATGAAGAACAGTGTTTATGTAACTGAGACACATTATACTGCAGCATTTATTTTAGTTCCAGGGGAAGGAAAGATGTAGGAAGCAGCAACGACACTTTGTTTGGATTTTCTTCATTGAGCAGAACAAGGCAGGGTAACTCAGCTAGACATCAGAAGAAGAACACGGCAGTCGAAAGATGGGCTCACAAAATATCGAACACTTCCATTAACGTTTAGATTTATATACTGCATGTATTTGAGCATGACAGCTAAGCTCATCAGAACTTCAGGCAAGAGAAAAGCCTACAAACACAGCCGTTGATGACAGCGCTAGTGACCTGAGTGAAGGGACTGACCTGAGACTATGATACATGCCAGCTGTCACGGTGACATCCCAGTGTCTGTTTTATTCTGGATTTTTACATACTAGGAAAAGTTACAGAGAATTTTTTAATTCTAGAGATGATGACATTCCACAGCAGCTATCAGCTAACTGCTTTTAATTGCGATTTTATTTGGTTTCAGAAAGAACAAAGATAAAAATTCTCTGAGGTTTAGGTTTCTAGACCTCATTAGGATGATGGGAAAGAGCAGCTTTAACAGCCAGCCTTAAAACTGTCCTTAAAATGGACGATCCTGTAGAACTGATACTTTGAACACTGACGACAACATTTGCACAACCCTAGATACAAGTTGCAGATGTCATATTTTAGCAGAAATAGTGGAACCTACTCTCTACAATTCAAACTATGAAGAAAGTCCTTATGATAGCCAACACATTTCAAAGCCACATGCCAGAACAGAACCTATTTAACTAACCAAAGAAAAGCAGGGGGTTTAGTCAGGAATTACACTTCACAATAGGTTTTTATTTTCTTATAACCAGTTTCAGCCCACAACTCTAATTACAGAAGGTTTCCATAGGCAACACTGCAGCCCCTGACCCAGCCTGAGAGGGACACGGTGACGGAGATCCCTCCTGAGCTAAATGAAGGGCCAGATTTGTTCCACAGAAGGCTGCACAGGGGAAAAAGTTGGTGGTGAGCAGAAGCCCCAATATGTTCTGTCCCACTCTGGACAGCCCTGAAAAAAGCACTCGGGGTTGTGCACTTCAGTAAAGAGCTAAGCTGAGTGCTATAAAAAGTAGTCCTAAAGAATCTATCTCCATTATGCTCTATAAAAATGAAATCTAGTCAAAGAACAACATTCCTAAATATTACTTGAGAACAATTTACACTCATTCCACATGTCAGTTCAGGGCAACATATAGAAGAAAAAAATAGAAGAAAAATATAGAAGAAAAGGCAAAAGAACCCCAAACCTAGAACTGCATTGAACCAGAAATGCGTTAACTGTTTTTATATTATGGTAGTATTTTAAATTCTGACAGAAATATATAGGACAGCCCCTGGTCTGTAAAGCTTACCTATTATATACATAATATGTCACTTAGGAAACAAAGACAGATGCGCTGATTTGTTAAGGAGGTATGTGCCAAGAAGTTTCCCATATTTTGCTTGGTCCAGTGCTTTATCTACAGCGCTACTTTCTGGAGGCAGATGCTTTTACAGGAAATGTTTCTTGATCTTGTAAAGCATGAGGAAAATTGAAAACAAAACAAGACCTGGAATCATATTGTTATTTTTCATTGAAGCCAGGAAGCTGTTCTCACCTTGCCATGGACTGACTTTTCATCAATGCTCCACTGAACATGAACAAACACTGCTTGAAGCAGTAAACTGAGACCATCAATAGCTTAGTAAATGCACTTCATGTATTTCTAAATGAACAACAAGATGTATCAAAGAACAGATGAAACCACCTATGCCAAAACTAACCCAAGCATGTGCATAGACTGAGGATTATTAATAACAAGTTCTGTCTCATAAAGAAGGCAGCCAACGCAGACAAGCTACACTTTGATACATAACTTTTGGAATGTCTTGGAACATGAATAAAAATAATTTTTATTTGGCTAACAGCACTGAGAAGGCATGGCTCATCCCGTCCTGGAAACTTGTTCTACATTCAAAACCCTGCAAAAACAGTAGGACCTACAAAAAGATGTGGAGGATGACATTTCTGTTGAAGAAAACTATAAAACACGGAAAAGATAAAGAAAATAAGGGCAGTTGGGAGTCAGGAATGGTTATTCTTCTTTTAATCAATGCAGAGGCAAATAATTTTATTTTGAAAGGTCTTCCTTTTCATTGCCTGTTACCATTCTTTACTGTAGCTTCAAGTATGATGGTAGTGAAACGCCCCTGTAGTTAAAATAATCTATTTTCTCAGCATAGTTGTTGGTATAGAACCTCCTCCTAGTAACCCCAGTTCATATAATCTAAAAGTCTTTAAAACCTTGAAACCATCCATACTCCAGGCTAAGCTTTCATTTAATCTTGGCCTGGTCTGAACTTCTGACTTCTGGAATCCAAACTAAACTGTTTTAGCCTTCTTTAGCCCTACATCCATTCCTTAAAAACTTGCCACCCCGGAGACAAATCCTTTGCACAGAGAAGTATCAAAGAGGTGAAGGTCTTCAGCTTGGATTACTGTGTTACCTCAAAGCGAAGTCCATATTAAAGGCCTTTTTCCAGTTCCTTTATTCCCCTATTACCTGCTCACTTCCACCTAAAACTTGTCAGCATCTCTGCACAGAATCCTTCCTGTTCTTGTCTCTCCCCCAAGCTTTGTCTTCTTTTCTTGATCTTTCATTAGCTGTGTCTTGTTCCGCAGATGGTACTCAAATGACCCTCTCAGCCACTGGTTTACAGCAATTTTAGGAAGTTTTAAGGCAAGCTTCCTTTTCAAATTAATCATGCTAAGTTCCATATCCTATTTATATTTATAATTAACGCTGTGTATCTCCCACTATCATTTTGTAAGAATCCCTGCATTTTCAGGATTAAAATCGAAGCTTATGGTTAAATAAAGTATCGGTGCATGCAGCCTATATTTCTTTCAAATGCTACACAATTCACCATATGCAATATTTTAAAGCATTTTATCTATTTTTATACGTTCTTTCAAAAAAATACTAATTACCAATATAACCATCCCTCCTCCACAGCTTTACCTCCTACAAGAAGCCTGAATAATTGAAACTTCCATTTTACTTGGAACTTCCACTAGTAATTACCCTCTAATAGCACCTTTCAAAATCAATTCAAAATTCTTAGCTCCAAGGAAGAAGTCTTAGAAAAAAATGATGCAAAGTACAATAGTCAGCTCTAGCTTATGGATTATTGAAAAATACTGTGGTTTCTGGTGATCTCAAATTACGTTTTTAAAATTTATGCTTTTTTTCAACAGTGACCACTAATACAAACAGGTATCATGTGACAAGGTAAAAACAAAAAGGTGTTTTGGCAGACCCCATGCTTTTCATACATTTAAACAACTAACAGTCTACCAGGACTTTCCTACTTCCATTGTCCACAGTCAGAACAAGAGACTATAGATGAAATGGAAGACTTCAAAGCTCTAACACACAGCGTTGCCTTAAAATGGATGCACAAGGACAACTTATGATCAACTACTGCAACGCACTGAGTAACTTAGGGTGCAGCCATACCCATTGCCTTTACAGTTGTAACTGCTGCAGTTCTGAAGTCTAAAAAGACAACCTTATATACCAGAAATAATACCTAGAAAAACTTAATCCAGAGAGTTCCCAAAACAATTATAAAATTGTGACAATTTTTTGTTTTTGAAACAGAAAATGAAATGCAGTGGATTTATATATGAAAGATATGGAGCAATGACTACTGTGCAACTCAGATAACATCACTAACCCCAAATCCTCACCTTTGGTGTTGAGCTATAGACAAATGACTTATGCTTTTTACCAAGGCAAGACTCTGAACACCAGCTTGAAAAGCAGATGCTGCCAGTGCAGCAAGCTGCAGCAGCGCTAATCTGCAGCACCGTTCACTGTAGCTGACAAGAATATTAAGAAGTGCAAAGGATTAACACAGAGCTGCAGTTCTGTTCCAAAGAGCTTCTAATTATGATTATTCTGTAGCTATACTGCCTGCATTTTGATTCAGTCCAAAGCACTGACACTTGTGTGGTTCAAGAACAGTTACGTGTCCAATTTGGGTGCCATTCCCAGTCCTGTACATATCCAGAAGTCCTGTCTAAGGAAACTTTCTGATTCTGATCTAAACCCAGAATACCAGTCCCCTCAAATCCAACACATGCCTTCAAAGAAAAGTGGCAACCAGTTTTGGATTAGAGACCCTCATACTCTTTGACATGCTAAACTCAGCAGATCTCTCAAAACACCCCAAAGACCACCACTATTGTGTATATGAAAAATAATTTCAGTGAAGGATTAACCCATCAAAGAGCACAGTAGGAAAGAAAAAAAAATTCCAGCAAAACAATGCAAAGGTGGTGTAGGAATAGCCCAGCCTCTGATATATGCAGGTGAAAGAGTTGGATCTTATTATTACACAGCAAAATCAACATGCAAGTAAACATCTTTTAACAGAAAAAAATAGAATAATACACCAGTAAGTCCTTGGTTTGTCATCAAAAGGTACATTTTTATTTCTGAGTAGATCTGTTTAATAGTCTGAAAATTAGTCTATTGGGTGGTCCAGCCTATATTTTTGCCATCCCCTCCTTTTTTTTTTTTTAACACTAGCAAAACTAAAGTGTTAAGATGTAGCTTGAAAAATAAATAATCAAGTCTTCATAACTACACAGGAAACAAGTCACCGTATGGTCTCCTTACTACACAGGCAAGGGAGGTTTAAAGAACATCAGAAGTCCTCAATAGCAGTTTGCAATTATAATAAAGGCAATTGATCTGCATTTAATGACAAACCATTCTTGGAGATTGTCCCTGAACACTGACAATTTGCAGCTCCAGTTCCATAGTTTTGCTCCTTCTGCGGCCTGAGGAAGAGCACAGGAAGCAGCTGTTTGATGCTTGACAGTATTAGGGTTTTCCAGCAGATGTGGTAAACATACACAGGCAGAAACATCTTTAAGTAGCTACAAAGGAGTACAATAATGAAAAATTTCTACCTTCAGAGAGGGATTCAGCGAACAGAAGTAGAGGCTCCCGCCACTTGAGTAACTTCAGCTATGACAAGTAGTGTGCTCCTGGCACTGAAACTGTTCCCTGGCAAAAGTTTTCCAGGAAGCTGTTTTGGCATGGATTTTGTTATACTGGGCAACATGATTAGACAGGGTTAGCTACAATAGTTACATGCCAAAGTAGAACGATGGCAGCATGATTTGGATTCATGTTATAAAATCCTAGTTGTTCAATTTCACTTGTATTGGAATAGTTAAAACTCAAGCCTAAAGCCGCTTTGAACTTCCAGAACAGGTCCCCTTAACCTAATCAAAAACTGTTGCTGACTGTTACCTTGTAAACATAATTATAATCAAACCCAAGTATTTCTGGTTCCTGCTTTGAGAGCAAAGAGATCCTACACCTAGAATGTAAGCCAGCAGTGTGAATGCAAACGCCGAGCCAAACCAGACCTGAGCGCACGTGCCCAGCTATGGGCTGGCTGGGCCCCATCAGTGGCAGGCAGCCCCTGCGCTTCAGGGGACAGCACAGCCGCAGGTACGTGGATGTGTCGTACTCGCTGTGCCTCTCCCAGCTCACAGCACGGCTGGGTTCAGTCCTGAATTTTAACAGCCAAAAGAAAATATAGAAGGTATTTTTAGTCAGTAAACTTAGCAGGCACAACTCTGAATACATCTGCTGAGGATGTCCACTGAAGTGGTGCCTTCAGCAAAAAGCAGCGCCAAGTGGTTGTATTTCTCTCCCCAGATCCCTGCTGCATCAAAAGTCTAATGGTGAGAGTTCTACTCTTCTACCTACCTAACAGCTCCAAACAGGGCTTTGCAGATCTGCTTCCTCAGCACCGCTTGCTTAAGACTTGACAAAACACACTGCTGCTTGTTTTCAGGAAAATCTGTGATATTAGTGCGAGACACCTAACCAAAGCGGCTCAGTTATCTTATTCAATGTGATAAAGGACTGAAGATAGAGGTGCAAAACAGATAGCAAAATGCTAACCTGGTTATATTAGTTTTGCAAGCCAACAGCTTTGCAACAGAATGGTTTATTTTTTATGCATGATAAAGAGATTCTCATTAAGTACCCTAAATCCAATTCTGTCATGCATGCAAAAATTAATTCCTACTGTAACAAGTAGATTTTAACTCAGTGTTTTGTGCTCTTGTGTAAAACAGGCTGAACGAACATAGGAATTTTTCTCATTGGGAAATGAGGATTTGGTTTAATTAAAACATTTTGTGAGGACATAGGCATTTCATCAATATTTTAAACAAAAACAGTGCCAATGTTTTTGAAGTGCTCCATCCTCAAATGAGATTGATATTTTGTCCCAATTAAGCACAAAACTCTGACATCTAGAATCTCCCCCAGAATGAAAATTCCCTGTGATCATTTACAGGCTTGAAGCTCGAGTCTGCAAGTGGCTGTTGTGATCCATTTCAAAGGCTACTTACTTGTATTTACAGCAGAAAAATTCTTCATGAACATGAACTAGAAAAGCCTTGGAAAAAAATCACCACAAAAATAATAACTTAATGCAAACTCTCTACCTTCTTCAACAGTATTTTTATTGTTCCTTGAAATTAAAATTGTCCACATCCCATTTGCAGCAAAACTAGGATTTCTTTCAAGAAAATCCACAAAAGCATGTATTTTAAAAGTAATGACTCTTCAGTTTTGTACATATGTAAACAGGATTGTTCCAGTGACACCACTGAACCACCCTGAATCACCAGCTTACAGCAGCTGAGGGGAAGAACAGGGGCAAGATATTAACTTACACAGCCATGCAATCTTCACAGCAAAGCAAAACGTGAGAGTGAACTCCTCTTGAAGTTCATCACTTCCTAAACATTTCAAATCTCAACATACAATTTTGGGAAGTCTTTTTTCTACCTTCCTTTACAAGTTTTAACTTGAATCTATCACAGTATTCAGTACCACAGTATTAGGAGAGGTGAGGCGTGAAGTTCCTTTGCCTGTCTTCAGTGTTGAGACTGTTGTCTCTGTTGCTCTTAATATTCTGAGCACTACCTCTTTAATTATCAAACTTTTGGGATTTCTTGTGGGACTTAATGATAATCGAAGTATAATTCTTCCAAGGTTAGGAATTAGGTTTTAATTTACCCTTCACACAGCATGGTACACATATATTCTGAGGAAAGACAGTAAAACTGTCCCCTTGAAAGCAAACATCCGACCATAACCAAAGCCATTTTTTTTTCCTCAATGAGCTCTTCAATAGAAGGAATAATTCCATAAACATTGGCTCTCCTAAGTGTAAATTGATACAGTTGGTACAACTATATTCAGAGACTGAATAGTCGCCAGTTGTTCATCTCTTTTGGCTTGAGCAGAGGGGTGGATGAGAGCAGCAAAGCTTTGTCAATAATATCATGGAGCGATATCCAGCGCTGGGAAGCAGCAAATAGCTTTGTTGGAGACAGAGTTGGAGGCATTCCCTCCTCTTCTATGCTCAGTATGCCGCTGACCAGTAACGAAAAAGCAGTACTGACTGGTGGCTATATACTAGAAGATGACTAATGTTTGAAAGGATGAGAACTAACATTACAAGAACCACAGAAGAATTTTCTGACAAGCAGGTTTGCAAACTAGTAGCATTGTAGGGTTAAGAAATCAGTCAGTTTGCTATCTCCTAGCCTGGTGCAGCACAGAAACAGAGAAGATTACATGAAGAAGGAATGGCAAAGTGAATTTCTGAGATCCCTTCCCAATGCCAAAGCAAAAAGAAAGCAAAAAGGAGACTTTTTCAAGTGAGCTGTTAACTAGCTAAGTGATATAAACCAGGATATAGTCCGAAATATTTCACCATAAAGGATGAAATAATGCCCCTGCCATTATTGTCAGAGGAAGATGCTAAACAACAGCTGCTCCAGTATGGGTTTTGAATTAGTGAAATTAGGGATATCTTACACTTCATACTTGTAAAAGGGGCTGAGTGAGATGCTCTGAAGCAATAAAAAGTCCAGAAAGACTGGGAAAAGGGTCTAGTCCAATGTTCAAGGGAGCTGAACAGTTATGTGGATAATTAAAAAGTCTTATCGATCAGACACTAGGTTCTAGTAAAATAATACAGTAGCTTATGCAGGATTCAAGTAATTAAAAGAAGGAAATGATAACTGAGACAAATTTATGGAAACCAGGTCTTGTTAAACTAATTTGATATTTTGTGAATGTGGAAATCTCTGCTCTAAATGAGGTGCGGTACCTCTGATGGTGAACTGGTAAACATTAGTGCCTGCTGTAATGTTCAGACCAAAAAGAGCAAATAGACCATTTGGATGTAGAAAATGGAATCTCAAGTAGTGGTGTAGTGGCAATGCTGTTTCTGTATTTTGGGCTAACACAGATGTTCCTGGAACATGTCTGCTCTTTGTCTGCAGTTTCCACTGCAGCAGCAGTAAGTTGAAGAGTTTATAGAACAGCTAGTAGAACTAAGGAATCAGAACATACCCCTTTCCTACAACATTCAAGGAGTTCTATCCATTCACCTCATCAAAGAGTAGGTGAAAAGGACTATAGACTAAGTAGGTACGGAGGAATCGGAAACAATTATTTAAGAATTTCTGTCTAGCTGACAAAGACCTAATCAAGGCAAATTAGTGGAAGCTGGAGCTGGATAAATTTAGATCAAAATGTGCACCATATTTCTCAACAAAGGGGAATATTAAGAAACTTATAGTAACTACCAAGGGTTATGGTGGATTTTTCAATCACTGGGAACTTTTTAAGTATCAGTGTATATGCTATAGCAGATACTATTCAAATATAGCCACAAGCCTGGGAGCCAAAACAAGAACAGTAAACCCCTTTGTTCTGCTTTACGTGGCAGATTGGGGTAGGTGACCACAACAGATCTTTCTGATCTTTTAATCTCTGCACCCATGGATAATTTCCCCTCATTTTTTCTTTAATAGATAACCACTGTGCTCTGTTATGGACAAAGTCCTCCTATTGGTTCACACGGCCCTGAAAATAGTATGTATTTTGTAGTTCAATGCAGTTTTGAACGAAAGCCACTATGGTAACAGCTTATCAGCTCAACAGTTTTAGGATGCTTATTTGCCTTATTCTACTCCCTCAAGAAAGCAGCCCCAGGCAGTTAAAAAAGTGACCTACTTGGCTGAGAAATACAGGTCCAGCAAAAGCACCATCAGCAAGTACTGCATCTTCCACAGCACTGCGTAGTGTGTTCACAATGTGCTGCTCTACAGTAATCCAGTCTTCTCTTTCCAACAGGAAGACAAAACCAAGGCCAAGACAAAACCTCATCACAACAATACCTTCATTATTCACTTTCTAGTCCTCCCAATAAAGAGAACTAATCAAAAGTATATTTTTTCCACCAGTAAATACCACGCCTCACTTAAACATTTGTCTTAATCACTCCTCTGGTAAATTTCTGTATTAATGTGACATGCTGCTGGCTCACAGGAAATCTTGAATTCTCTCCAGATGTTGGAAAGAAGGATGGGAGTTAGTCCTTTATGTTTTGTCACTAAATGGAGGATTTGTTGGGAAATACCTTCCCATAGCTTTAAGCACATCTGTATGTTGACATGAGCAGTTGCCTTGGAAACTAAATTGCTCAAAATATAAAAAGGACAGAAGACATGTTAGCCAACAGCTTCAGAATCGTCCCCATCATTAAAGAACTACACCATTTGTCAATCTCTACAGTATTACAGGAACAGCTGCTATTCTGTCAATAGACGTTTTGTCCATGCAAAACAAGAAAGCTCCTCCCTGCACAAGGTAGCTTCTACCATTTGTGCATTTATAGGGCTCGGGGTGGGTTTTTTTGGGTAGAGGAGAGTTAGATTTAGGAGCGAATTAACACAGCCCTGGTTCAAGCTAGTCACTCAGCACCCTGATATCTGGAAGGGAGTAAACCCATACAATGATGGTTTTTACATTCCCCATTCATGCAAGATGGAGCCACAGTCTTCACTTACACATTTTAGTATTGCAGACTGTTGTTCAAGATGCACACACACAAGTGAGCCAAATGACAGCTGCTGAGGGGAACAACTTTCAGATTTGTGCATGCAGGGAAAAGAAAAAAAAAAAGAAAAAAGATTACTTGGCAGGTTCCTGGTCTTTCTCATTCAGCTCTGGAAACTGTACAATTTTCACCAATAAAAAAGCAAAATATGAGTTCAGATGACTGTTCAAAACATACCATACTGACAAAGAAGTCATATTTAATAAAATTGTGGTTTATTTCAATGTGGCAACAATGTGATACATACAGGCACCGATATACAAGACTAACTTATGAAGAGCCGTTCCTCTGACTGATGTAAAATCTTTGTAAAATTGCGTATTTTTAATTATCTGTACTACATCAAACGCACTGAGATTTGAATAAGGAATACAGAATTCCACATTAGCATGTAAAAGAAGAATTTTCAAAAGCATTCAAGGTCATCTTTGCTAGAAGACATCTTTTTCATGAAAAAAAAAAAAAGAAAAAGAAAACACTGCCTTGTCTCCTCTGTTTCAGGAGATCTTGCATTAAATTCAAGAGCAGAGTCACTTGTGCCCCTCTTTCAAATATATCCTGTAGCTCAGCAGGCAGGGCACAGGGGAAGATGGAGAATCAAATTTGATCTTAGGAGAAATTAACCTATATACCATGATACCATCAGTGGCAATGTGGATGCCATGAGGGTTCACAGAAATATGCAGCCATGTTCTTTTGCTTACTGCTGCTGGAGAATCTGTGTGTAACTCTATAGTTTAGATGCCATACTTCTAATAAGAATTGTCTTACCAATATGCTCCTCGAAGACAACTTCTTCTGCCTTTGTATCTTCATAGGTACCACCTTACAACTGTACGCTTCTTGGGGGAATCTATGACAAGCCTAACTGTAAGACGATTAGTTGTTACCAGTGATTGATTAAACAGTTTGAAACAGCAACTTCCTTCCAAATCAAGATTGTTCATTCTTCCCCAAAGCACTCAAAAAGCAGAGAGAAAAAAGGTTAAGCACATAATGCTTGGAGCTTGCTTCCAGCTCATCCCCTTTCTTAGGGCTTAGATGAACCAGGATGTCCCAGACATCCAGCAGAGCCTCTTGCCTTAATCCACAATACTGCTCTTTGGAAGCAGCTCTTTATTCTTCCCTCTTTACTACACGCTCTATCTTAGAAATACTCTATTGAAATTCTTTTTATAATTTAATTCACGATTTATTTCCTACCATGTTCCAAACAGTCCTCTTATCTCCACATAAATAATACACATAATTGTCACAATTAATAATCAATCCTTCAATACATATTTCCTTTTTTTAATACTTTCAGATCACTAAAGTCAGTCTGTGACAAGAGCTTGATCTGTGATGAAGATGTACAATGATGAGTCAAGTATGTGATCATGATAATTTATTCTGTATGAGCTTCCTTTTATCTTTCCTGGCCTCAAGCATGGCTGCAAGCTTTACCTCAAGGGATACAGCAGCATCAGAGCAAATTTACCTCCAGACCTTTCAACCCAAAGCTCTCCATGTAATTATTCGTACTGAGTTTACAAGCTTTAAGAAGCAAATTCCTGGTACCATTGTATTAGCCTCCAGATGGTCTTCTGCCACAAGCAAGGCAGCAGCAAGAGACCTGTTTGGGGAACCCATAATCTGCCATCTTGACTGCATGCACAGCATGGATGAGACCTTTCCAGAAAGGTGCCGGTGTTGGGGAGACTGCTACAAGATGGCATCTTAGCAGGTAACTGCATTGTTTCATGCAGGGGGTGCAGATTAATTATTGAAGCAGTTTGATATGGCACCTATATGGTCTCCAAGATTTGCACTCTACAAAGGAAAGGAGGTGGTACAGCCAGCTAATAGTCTGCAGGCTTAGTGGACTCTGAAAACCCTTGTTCATGTCAAATACTATTTTGTAGACAACTAATGCATGAGCTTGGTTTGGTGATAATTATGAAATTTCTTTCTATATATCATCAGGAAAATGGAGAGTGTACTGGCACAACAGGGTCTTTGGTTCTTTGTGCCAGTTTCACAGCACATGATGTAGGTTGAAAACTTACCCATCCTTCAGAAATAATAGTGAGACTAACATTTCTGGATGAAGCTAAAGAATATGATGAAAAAAATGACTTAAGAGCATGCAGTGAGCCAGCATTGCATTTGCACCTCTGCCGAGGGAGATGCCCTGTTGTCTCTCTCTCCCCAGCTCTCCTATCCCTAAACAAAACAAAAATCATAGCACCAAATAAATACATTGAAATAAGACTCAGACTACTCACTGTTAGAGGACCAATATGCCATTTTAAGCATCCAGTTCCTACAGAGCTTAAACAACAATACACCCATAGATTTTAAGATTTGCTTAGTATTTTGACTACTTGTAAGACCTTACAGGAGAAGGTGGGGCAGGGTATTTTGAGGCTGGGGGGGTAGAAGCAGCACAGTGATGGTTGTTTTTACCAAATGAAAGAAGTTAAAAGTCTGTGACTTTAAAAAAATTTATCACATACGAAAAGGAAGGTTTCAGCTTGTTGTTTGAAGACAGAGCATAGTTAATGGAGGGCAGCAAACCTGAAAGGGTAATTCATTGCATCAGTCGTATCAGCCTGTTTCAAGAGGAACTGAATTGCCTTGTGGAAATATCTGCTTATCTCTACACGATTAGCTGAGACTAGACACTGAACTTTAGACAGTTAGTATTAGGTGAGATGAATCACCCCTTCCTTTATCCTCTTCTATCTCTGTACCTCTCTTTGCCTTCTGGAATATAAGGAAAATACTCCCTGTTTGAAATTCACATAGGGCCAACACTGTTGTATTCTGTTCAGCACCTCAAGTTTCTTGTGTATTAATCCCTGTGTCTCTAGCCTACAGGGAACCAGTAGGATACAGATATAGCTGGTTTTTGTAAAACAATAATGCCAAACTAGAAAATCCCAGTAACTGAGTTTTTCATACATTCATAGAATATTAGTCTACAGGTGTTCTCCACACCTCCAAACATCACAAAGGAAAAAGAACCAAACAAACAAACCACCACCACCAGAGACTTCAAATGGAAGTACCTCTTCAAAGACTGTCCAACCACTGAAGCTAGGCTAACTCCAGGCCTTTTCAAATGAGGCACAGCAGGTAGCCGAGACAAGCAAAACTTCAACCTATGTTGCTATTTTCCTTAGCGAAACATTTGATTCCAGCAAACATACAGAAAATTTATACAGATGCATTTAGACCTGGTTATCCAATAAATTCTTTGCTGAATTTTTATTTTTCAATTAATGCACAAATATGTATCTACCAGTAAACACAGATTAAAAGACAAACATCAGTTGTGAAGGAATCCTGTTGTCCTAACTTCTCCACCTACTAGATTTTGATCAAAGTATCTTACAATGTCTTACCACTCTCCTTATAGCCACATCTGACTTTTGCATATTAAAAAAATTCACATATAGAAAGTGACAGCTCTTCAGTTTAGGAGAAAACAGTGTCATTGAGCAAATTCCTAAAGGTTCGACTTCTTGCTTTTATCCACACTCAAACCTTTTCTTACCCCTTCGCTAAGTGTCCCAGTGAATTTGCATTCCTGTCTAATCATGGGCCCAATAAAGCATGGTACTGACACTGTCAACCGATTTCTCAGTGAAAAGCCAATGAAGTTTTAAAGTAATAATGGCTCTTCACAGCCTGCTAGGCAAACTGACTAATGGACCTGGGCTTTGGAAAAAGAAATGCTTCCAATGACACAGAAAGGAAGGTTACAAGACTGGGGATTCATTTTAAAATATACTCACTCGGTGAGAAATTCAGGACAGGGAAAATAGCTTGTCGGACTGTTTAAGCTCAGAAGTTGAAATACAGGGAGAGTCCCATCTGCTCATAGGCCTCACAGACATCTGCACAGGCAATAGCAAGAGAGTTTTTTTAGGTACTGCAGATCACACAACCTATGTTTAAGCTGACAGTATACAATATACTGACTGCAACAAACGGGTGCAAGTTGCGACACGGTTGTTAGCCAGTCCTTCAGCTGGAATAACAACCATGTGGTGAGTATTTCAGCTTTGCACCATTCCTGACAGCAGGTAAAACATTATAAGTTGGTACTAGAGACACCTTGTATTCGAAAATACCAGCCTCAGAAATTACGATGAGTACCTTAGTTTTATTTAATTATTTACTCTAGCCCTCAAGGTTACGGACAGGTACAAAGCAGAAAGATCCAGAAGAAAGCTGGGAAATTAGAAATAACACCAAAAAATTTTACTTGATGCCACTCCATGAGCAGTCTGAGCAGGCAGCGTGCTTACACCCTTGGACCCATATTGGTCATCCTCCCTCAAGCCTCAGTGAGCCAACAGCTGGCTGGCAATCAGCAGCAAGCTCTATCCCATTCCTGATGAGTTTTTCAAATGACTCGTTATTGCAAGAACTTCTACATTTCTACAGTGTAGACCTGGATGGAAGCAGATAAATAAACTGTGTGCCTAACAGCATGACTGCCATACTGGCAGTACGTTTCCTGGCAACGTCTTCAGAGTTCATGTAAATACTCAGCAATGAGCAGTGTTGTGGTCTCTTACGGATGCTGCCATTTCAGGTCCTGGTGGAGCTAGTCCCTTAGTGATGGAGCAGCTCCAGACCAAATACACGACTGAAGTTCTTGCCAGTGAAAACCTCCCACTGACTAACCTACCAACTTCATCACTTCTTACCCTACAGCAGAAAATCGGAGTTGAGAAGTAGGCATAGTTCTTTTCCCTCTAGAGTTCTTCCTCTAGAGGGAAGAGGAACTTTTTGGTAACAGAAGGTAGGAAAGGGAAATATTTAGGAACTTCAGAAGCGTGAGTGGATGTGTCCTCTCTTCTTTTTTTGCAGGACTGACAAGAAGATAGTTATCTTCTGATGTTCCTCTGCACAGTACGTCTTGGAAGGGAAAGAATGGAGCCTGCCACCTCTCAGCTTCAAAGAGCTCCAAAGTGCAGCAGAAGTACTCAGCAGCACTAAACTGAGGCTAGGTAACAATTTTCTTCCTACAAAGAAAAGATGACATAGGTACACAGGTGTTGGATCAGAGCTGGATAAATGGTACTGGATAAATCTGTGGGATATAATCAGTGTTTGGGAACAAGTTTCCAGCTCTTACTTTCAGCAAAGAGCAAGTTTCCACAAGAGTAAATAAGCCACTACAGACTGCAGGAGCAGGAGTATTTAGATTTTTGTAAGGGTCACAAATGTAAATGGCAGTTAATTACTGCCAACTTTTTTTTTTTCCTTTTCTTTTAATACCATGATTATTTGACATTATTAACTTGGAATCCAAACCCTAAAATACATTATTTCAATGCTGCACAGTTACGAAAGTACGCACCAAATAAAGGTCAGGCACTACTCAGAGGAACAGAGAAAATCTAACATTTTCATGGTATTCATTTGTCATGATGTCACATCTTCCTTAAATGGAAAATTAGAGCAATATATTAGATAGTTTTCAACTTTTGGATGTTCATATACCACCAGTATAAAGCTTTGCTGAAAATGATCATGGAGAAGATAAAGATCTGTAATATAATAGTGTCATTATAATGTAGCAAAATATTTCTTACTTTTATGGACAGAAATACACTCCCAAATGTACACTCCCTAGTTGCAACAATTTATTTTTTCCAGATACTGAACTGGCAGGTAGGAGCTATGAACTCGTATGTTGCTGGGTACATAAGCACTCCACAGACAACTCACAGAAATACCATCCTTACAGTATTCCCAAGACCTGTGTTGGGCTTCCAATATCTCAGAACCAGCCAGATTTGACTTCGGTGCATTTTTTTGGTGATTACACCTTTAGGGATAAAGGAAACAAAGAATTACTGAGTGGCGAGAGAAGCGAAAACTGCATGCAAGAATAAAGCTCCTGGTAAGCAGGTAAAAATTGTGAATACAGAAATAACCTCAGATGTACCCAAGAAAAGCAAAACCTTGGCGAAGACTAATGAGGCATTTATCTTCTAGAGCAGAAAGAGCAGAAGTGTCTATGTGATGTCTCTACAGTACTTCATCAGATCTCTCAGGAACAGAGTCTGAAATGACTAAATGCTCTCAATGGAGTATCTGAGCAAATAACAGAAAACACGAAGATATGGGGGGAGGGAGGGATGTACCTTAAATATCACCTCTGCCAATCTTAAATGCTTCACTCCAAGCATTCCCCCACAAGCCAAAGCCTTTTCATAAGGGAATAGAACAAGAGTAGTTCTTTTGAATCATCAAAGGTAGTAGACAAGCAATATTCTAATGGTTAAAGGAAATATTTCCCTTTCCTCAGGAAAGTGTTCTAACCACCAGGTCAAACTGTTCTGGGCAGCAGTGCTTAACCCCATAATGAAGCTGTTTCACTTTGCAAAGCACAACACAGATCATTATTAGTTTAGAAAGCCAGCTAACATGAAAGACCATAATTTTCAAGCCCAGATATTAGTGTACTCAAGAGCAAGGAAAACCTAAATGTCAGTTACTGTAACCATGTTATGCTTTTGTTATTAATTTATAGTTTGGTAAGCCTGTGGCGCTCTGGTCATGCACAGAAATGCGAATCATCTAGGCTGGGGGAGAACTGAGGATAGGGTGCTTGGGTTTTTTTTAACTGTCCCTAGCTTTTCAGGCAAGTGTCTGATTTTTCACACTTGCAACTGGTGACTGATCCACAAAACCACAAAGAGAAAAGCAGCAGCATCACAGGTTACGTTACAGAAATCCCCCTGCCCTTACAGTCTTCTGCCTCTCATCCACCACACAGCTCACACCTGCCACAAGAAGCTTATTTGTAAGGATCCCATGGGACACCTTCATCTCTTCATTTTCCTTTAACTCTATTAAGCAGTCCTTGAAATTAACTTTCAGTTAAAAACACTTTTGTTTTTATAAGAGGCTGCTAACAAATCACCCAGAAGTGCTCAGCCCCTGTGTCAAGTCTGCAACATTTGGCATCCACAACACGGTAGATTCAGTTTTGCTTTTTTTTAAGCAAGGTAAGGAGCTGAAAAAAGGCAGATACCAGAGCATTGACTCATACTGGAGTACTATTTATAATGCTGAATTAAAAAATAAAAAAAAAATAAAAAAATCAAAGACATCTCAAAGACTGATTTCTTTTAAAATCAAAAGAGGATGGAAAAGGCAGCTATTTTAAAAACTGCTGGCAAAGTGAAAATTCTGTTTGCAGTTCACTTCCTGGCAGAAGTCTAAAAAAGATGAATGAGGAGGAAGTGAATAATTCTCTCCAGTCTTACTAATGGCAAGGTAATACAACTTACTGCAAGATCCTAGTGAATTTTTTGGAGGTACCGACACAAACTTTTTTCCTCCAAAGTTTAATGTAAGCTAACTACCGATATTTCAGGTGTAGACACTTACATAGGTGACCCAGAAATGTAACAGTACCCCCGCCACACACACACACCTCTTCCTATTCCTTCACCCTCCCTTATTTTAGAACGCAACCTCCAGCACAGACTAGCTCTTCACTGTGGTATGAGCCATAATGAAGAACAAGACTTCTCTGCATGAACTACCTTACTTGGACCAAGACAGTTGCTGATACTGTGTTTACTTGTTGTGTACAGAATTATTCTACATGCATTTCCTTATTTACTTTTAGTTTCAACTGCCTAAACCCATGAAGGGGGCAGCCTTCATGAGAGCACAAAGCTATGGATAACGTCCTTTGAGCAGAGTTATCAATGAGAAGACAACAACTACTGTTAAAATGCTTCACCTGCATCTAAATGTTAAAGTATTGGCAAACAGAAGTGATGGTCTATAACGTCCCATAAGAAAGGTCAACCTAAGATCACTTTGAAAATGTATTACAGGAATACTGAATGTTAAACTGAGATGGGAGGTTCACGCAAACTGCCACGAATGGACGGGAGCTATATATTTCGAATAAGTCAGAGAATCACAGAATGGTTTGTGTTGGAAGGGACCTTTAAAGATACCTAGTCCAAATACCCCTGCCACGGGCAGGGGCATCTTTCACTACATCAGGCTGCTGAAAGCCCAATTCAACCTGACTTTGAACACTTCCAGAGACGGGGCATCCGAAGCCAGCCATGAGTAGTTTGAAACTCAGTGTCTCAGTACTGACTGGTGAAGGATCACACCCACACCACACCCCCCAAACAACCTTATACAATGTGTTTTCGAGGTCAGAGTAAACAGACTCAGAATTGTAACCTAAAGAAAGATACTGTTGCCCTTTTTCTTCCTAAAACTAGCAGACTTTGGGAAGGAAAAGGACAACAGTATCTTCTTTTATTTTGCATAAAACTTTTTTTTTTTTTAAAGGAGATAAACAAGGACAGAATATAGAGCAGATACTGTCCTCCAAAATATATAACTCATATGTCTATTTTTTCAACTCATTTCAAATTAGTATATAACTGATTCTGGGACTTAAAATTATATGAAA
>VFFE01006936.1:769164-831086 GCA_008921705.1 Burhinus oedicnemus
TTTTTTATATGAAAAAAAAAAAAAAAAAAAGAAGTATCTGATTAGCCCTAACAACTCCTTTGCTTCCAAGAAGAGTGCTTTCTGTTCAAAGCAAACGATCTATTATTGCACAGCCAATACCATGTATATTTTTGTTTTGGCTCATTAACCTGAGCTGGGCAAGCTGTAAATAGAAAGCTCTGTTCTCATCGATTCATTTTTAGAATTAAAACAATGGATTGGGCAAAAGAGGCAAAATGTTTATGATTAGAAATGAATCACTCCAGTCAGTGCCTAAAAGACAAATGTTGCTGAAAAATAGTCTTATGATAACACACTGTGAATAGTCTGAATTTTATTCACAGGCTTACTTTTAGTACTAAAAGCCAGATGCTGCCTGTTAGAAAAATGTACTTCATCCAAAACTGTCATCATCTTCTATGTGCTATAATGACAGCAGAATTTCTACCAGATTATGCCCTTTGATTTTCACATATCTGTGTGTGCAGATCTGGGCGTGGGAAGGACTTGCAGATTCACAGTTTGGAAAAACCAAACATGGTTAGCTAAAATCTTCTCCTGAAGCTGAGATTAGATGAAGCTTCTGTTTTCCTAGACAAAAGCCACTGATTTCCAAGGCAAAACTAGTAACTCCTGATGAAGTTGTTTCAGGGAGGAAAGAATATAGATGTGTCTGTATATTATGTTTAATTGATTGTATCTCAAGCTAATCAGGATTGTCCAGGAGGCCAAAGTCTGGTAACAACCCAGAATACTGTTTCATTATGAGGGCAGAACTCACCGTTCCTGGCTAACACACACAAGGCAAATTTATGAAATGGAGGTAGCAACTCGAGCTTTATGAATCCAGTAAAAGATTTCTTTTTGACATCTGTATTGTCTCAGTGAGTTCACTCCTTACCAGCAGATAAGCAAAAGTTTGTCAACAGTAAATTATATAAACATAGCAAGTAAAAACTTTCATGTATCACAAAATAGTCACACTATGACATAATGCAATTTTTTTCATTATAAAAGTGAGATCTACTACTATATTTATTTTTTATTACTACCCTGCTTTTTACATGATTAGCAGTGCACATAGTACCTACGAAATACAAGGCCAGAGGAAGTATTATCATAGTCTTCTAATGCACATTTTCAGAACTGACTCAGATATTGAGGAAACCAAGGACTGAATCACACTGAGCCATTTTTGACTGAAGCCAAACAAAGAGTCTACAACTTACAAGTCAAGTCCTCCCAATATTAAACCCTTTCAGATAGGTAATTCATATAAGCAATGAATTGCTGCTTTCTTGACCTGTTCAAGTCTCAGTATTAGTGGGACTGATGCTTAAAATGCAGGGCTTAGCAAGCAAACACTGAGAATATGAGAGAGAAGGAAAAGAAAATTGAATTTATCAAAATAAAATCATGTGAACAACTTCACAGTAACTGGAAATGAGGGACCCTTTCTGTTCATGGTATTTGAGGGGAAAATTAGGTGGGTTTAGTGGAAGAGCATCTTTTCTTTGAGAGACCCTGAGAAAGATGGATAGGATTTACAGATAATCAGACATGGTAACTCATTTCACCCCTGTGACAGGCTATTTTAAGCTAAATGCTATGGACAAAAGGCAAATGTGTAGACAAGCAGCTAAAATGCTGCAGTCGTACCTCCAAAGTCAGGGCAATCACTCTCTGCTCTGAAACATTCACTATGGTACACAAAACATACTATGTTAACGTATCGTTGAAACTGAAGGCATTAAAAGTAGGACAAAAAGATCCTGTAAAATAAATGGTATTTCTTAGTTTCTTCCTTCTGAGTTACTTTGAATCCAAGAAGACAATATCAATTTCTTTTTAATAATTGCAGCACAATAGTATCTACGGCAGAGGAAACACAGTTTTCAAAACACCCTGCTTCCTGATGAATTAAATGGAGTGTAGATCCCAAATCCATGCTCTTTTGAAGGCTGGCTTTGGCCTTTTGACTCTGTCTTTTAATGAAGTGATGTTCACGCAGCCAGAGCTGCCTAAACATATCTGAATGCACAAAACTGACAAGACTGGAGGCACATATTAATTTAATGGCAGCATTGGCTGCAATAAGGTAATTTCCACCACAGATGCCTGTCTCCTACTGTACCATCCAGTCACTTGCTTTACTTTTATGCAATTTTACTTCCTTATATGAGGAATATTAGAATAATTCTGTATAATCACTAAAGCCAACATATTGAAAGCAATCAGGAAATCTGAATATTTAACACACTGCTCTAGAGAATTAAAAGGAGCCCTGTCAACTCAGACTATCCTGAAAATGAGTTCATTAAGACCCCTATAAGCAAACACAAAAAACAAGTACTCAACACAGTGTTATTAAATGAAAGCAGGAAGCCCCCCTCAACAACTGGAAAACTGTAAGCGTGGCTTTATTGTAGTTTAGATGGTAAGTATGGAAAGCGTGAAATACAGCAGAAGTCTTGCAAAGTAAATTATGATATTCCAGGTGGTTTAAGTTTTGTTTCTGTTAAGACACAAGCAATCAAAGTAAAAGATCTGTCGGAAAATGAAGACTATGTTAGTATGAACTGCTGCTGAGACGACATAACACAGTGCCTGGAAACAAAACCTGACACTTGTATTCCTGTCATCCAACCTGGAGTAAGCCACACAAAATGCCGCTCTCCCAGCACCTGTGCAAGGGGCCTGGTTCCCCACTGGGCCTCCTTTTGCCTTATTTTATAAGGGAACAGGTGACTCTGGTAGAACTTTGGCCCACACTTAGCCTTGAATGGTTTCAAAAGAAAAATCATTTAGAAGGTAGGTTTGGTCTGAGATGCTTTGTATGGTAAGGGCCTGCGAAATCTCAGAAAGTTCAGAGACATCAGAAGCTTCCTGAGAAGCATCAGCAGCACTTCTGCAGTGCCAGGGGTTGACCACTAGTCTTTTTTTCCACAAAGAGAACTTAACTGTCATAACCTACTCCAACAACCATCCCACTCCCCCCCCATCTGCAAGGATTCTTCTGAGATAAGATTACGTATCAAATCCCATTATTTTTTACGATCTTTCTCTTTAACCGCTTTTTCCCCCCAGACCATAAAAGCCTTTTTCCAGCTGTCAGTCCTGGTGTTCCCAGACCGACACACAGACCTTGTTCTTCTGAGGTTCTTGCTCCTTTGAACCAATAAGACGTTGCATATGGTCAATAGTCAGGGCTGGGGGTGATAGTAATCACAGGCTGGGCACATCATGCTCTCCTGCCCACAACTGGAAAATCCATTTGAAAAATTTAACTGAAATACTGCAGCTGGAAGGGTGGGAAAGCAATAAGGAATTACAGGCTGTTCCCAGGAAAAATGTATCCATGTCTGAGCCACTGAAAAAAACCTCCAGCATAGAAACAAAATTAGTTTGTAAATGTTTTGATATCAGTCAAAGAAATAAGAACTTCTAAATAAGACCTGAATTGAAGTAACAAACACTAAACTAATTTAGTTTGTTTATTTAGTTAGGTTGACTGTTTTTATATGTCACAGCTGTATGATAAATGCCAACCCTGTAAAGCATGACATGGCACTCTAGGAACTGCAACTGCATTACATTAAGAGCGCGATGCCTCAGTGTCCACAAATCCTCAACATACGATATTTGTGCAAATGCACCACTGCACTATGAGTAACTTGAGTGTGTTACCAACTACAGTGAAGAGTATATGGATAGATTCAAATACTTGGAACAGATGTCAGAGTAACTAAGACCTTTTTGCTGATATACAGGAAACAAACATTTGTCCTTTGAAAATTGCATGTTATTTCTACAGAATGGCAAACAAAAGAAATGGGAAAGCAGACACCTGAACCATGGAATCACAGAATAGTTTAGGTTGGAAAAGACCTTTAAGATCATCAAGTCACACCATTAACCTAGCACTGCCAATTCCACCACTAAACCATGTCCCTGAGTGCCACATCTACACGTCTTTTAAATACCTCCAGGGATGGTCACTCAACCACTTCCCTGGGTGGCCTGTTCCAATGTTTGATAACCGTTTCAGTGAAGAAATTTTTCCTAATATCCATCCTAAACCTCCCTTGGCGCAACTTGAGGCCATTTCCTCTTGTCCTACTGCATGATACTTGGGAGAAGAGACCGATCCCCACCTTGTCACAACTTTCTTTCAAGTAGTTGTAGAGAGTGATATGGTCTTCCCTGAGCCTCCTTTCTCCAGACTAAACAACCCCAGTTCCCTCAGACGCTCCTCATAAGACTTGGGCTCCAGACACCTCACCACCTTTGTTGCCCTTCTCTGGACATGCTCCAGCACCTCAATGTGTTTCTTGTAGTGAGGGGCCCAAAACTGAACACAGTATTCAAGGTGGGGCCTCACCAGTGCTGAGCACAGGGGGACAATCACTTCCCTAGTCCTGCTTGCCACGCTATTCCTGATACAAGCCAGGATGCTGTTGGCCTTCTTGGCCACCTGGGCACACTGCTGGCTCATATTCAGCTGACTGTCAACCAACACCCCCAGGTCCTTTCCCACTGGGCAGCTTTCCAGCCACTCTTCCCCAAGCCTGTAGCGCTGCATGGGGTTGTTGTGACCAAAGTGCGGGACCTGGCACTTGGCCTTGTTGAACCTCATACCACTGGACTCCACCCATTGATTCAGCTTGTCCAGATCCCTCTATAGAGTCTTCCTACCCTCAAGCAGATCAACACTCCCACCCAACTTGGTGTCATCTGCAAACTTACTGAGGGTGCAGTCAATCCCCTTGTCCAGGTAGTTGATAAAGATGTTAAAGAGAACTGGCCCCAATACTGAGCCCTGGGGAACACCACTTGTGACTGGCCACCAATTGGATTTAACTCCATTCACCACCACTCTTTGGGCCTGGCCACCCAGCCAGTTTTTGACCAAGCAAAGAGTGCACCTGTCCAAGCCACGAGCAGCTAGTTTCTCCAGGAGAATGCTGTGGGAAACAGTGTCAAAAGCTTTACTAAAGTCTAGGTAGACAACACCCACAGCCTTTCCCTCATCTACTAAGCCGGTCACCTTGTCATAGAAGGAGATCAGGTTAGTCAAGCATGACCTGCCTTTCATGAACCCATGCTCACTGGCCCTGATCACCTGGTTGTCCTGTACGTGCCACGTGATGGCACTCAGGATGATCTGCTCCGTAACCTTCTCTGGCACCGAGGTCAGAGTGACAGGCCTGTAGTTCCCAGGATCCTGCTTCGGGCCCTTCTTGTAGATGGGTGTCACATTTGCTAACTTCCAGTCAACTGGGAGCTCCCCAGTTAGCCAGGACTGCTGATAAGTGATGGAAAGTGGCTTGGTGAGCACTTCCAGCAGCTCCCTCAGTACTCTCGGGTGGATCCCATCCAGCCCTATAGACTTGTGTGTGTCTAAGTATTGTAGCAGGTCACTAACCATTTCCCCTTGGATTATGGGTTTTTCATTCCTTGTCCCTGTCTTCCAGCTCAGGGGTCTGGGTACCCAGAGAACAACTGGTATTACTAATAAAGACTGAGGCAAAGGCGGCATTAAAGAAGGCATTTGGATGTGTTGCATCTGATATAGAGCCTTTAAAGTGTAAATGGATGGAGTTTGGCTCCTTGGCTGACTTAAAGCAACATAAATTTGGTTTCTTCTTTGTAATCACAGTACAGGAATATATGCTATTCCTCTACCAGCACGTCTCCTTTTGTCATTAAATTTCTCTTTGTTTTTACTTGTGATTATCAGAAAGTCTTTATATTTTTTGAGACTGTAATGGCAATTTCAGGAATAGTATTTCCATTTCCTGCAATACAATGTTTTCAGGAAAAAAAAAATATACACACAAACACAGAAACAACCAGGGAAAGTCATGAAAAAAGTTTATCACCATATTTATAAACGACCTAAAAAGACTTAAGAATTTAGAGGTCATCTAGTTCACAGTTCTTCACTCTGATTTGTTTTGAAGGTACACAGTCTTTGCTAACCTCCCTCACCCCCAATATTTTAATTGCTATCAAACACTTAGAATCACGGGGTTACATTCATGGGCCAAATCCTGCATCACCTAGGAATCACAAGTGGATGCAGGTGAAAAGTACTACTTTGATTCTGGTTAGGTTCCCTAAAGCAACAGTCTGCATGTTGACAAATTCCCAACCAGGAAAGGAGCCTTGGTGATCACCGATTTTTCCTGTTCATTTAGAATGAAACAGTTTCAGCTAATAGATACCAGACTAGCCTACAAAGTCCTCTGCCAGGAGTTTCAATGTATTTTTGCAGAGTCTCACTTTTCAGGCTTTTTAATCTCTCCACACCACGCTTCATGCCAGAGTCAGCAGCAATCCAGCAGGGCTTATTAACTCAGGCTGCCCACCGGGCTTGGACACGATGCGTCTGCACCTCCTGGGTGAAGCGCTTGGTTATCTAGTGAACAAGCTCCTTGCAGAGAGAAGGCACTTGGAGCTGGGATCTGAGCAACACAGAGGGAGAGTTTTAACAGAGGAAACAAGTATTCTGGGGTGAGTCTCTAACAGGGATGCAGCATAGCCATTACTGGTGTCAGTCAGCCACGGCAGAGACTTCACCCTGAGAAACCTGCACCTCTAGCAAATATCCTAACCGCTATGTTATTGGGTTTTCTCCTCTCCTTCTCTCCAGACACTCTAAAAGGGTAGGTTTTATCCCTATGGTGAGCAGAGTATTTTCTGGGTTTTGGGAACTAAATTTGGGAGAAAAGTTATTTCCTACACCATCTCCTCCCCCTCTTCCCTTCTGACACTGAGTCCAGCATTGGGCAAGTCCCCTAACTGGTATGGCCAACTACAGAAAATACTTTCTTCGTATTTAGAAGAGGGAATCAAGTTTTTGAAGTATCTGGTAAGAAAAAGAGCTGTAATCAACATCACGCGCACTTTTCAGACCCAATTCTTGGAATACAAGTAAGAATTAGCTTGCAATTATGTGCACAATGAAGAAATAAAATTTCATGTCTGTCTCTCCAAACTACAGAGTCACGAGACAAGATAGAGTCAGAACTTCTTGGTGCTAACACACACAGAAGCATGGTAGAAACCTTGCAGATGAAGCAATTTCTTCCTGGACTATTTTTTTAAACAAGCTAGAAACACTGCAGGGAACAAATGCCATAATGTTTCAGCCTGAGTACATAACTGATACACAGCTTCAGCGCTGATGGTCATTGACCAAGGCCAACTCTGAAAAAACTTCTCATGAAAAAAATTCTAATGAATCAGCAAAAATAGTCAGAAGTTATCAGGCACACAGAGCATACACAGATATTTTACATTAAAATCAACATCACTATCTCCTGTATACTTTTGTGCAACTAGTATTTGCAAATCTTTCTGCTCACAGCACTACAAGCTTTAGATATTATACACAAACAGGCTGGAAGAATCACATTGATGGTATTCTGCCCAACCTGCAATACAGAGGCTGGATCTGGGCCCCCAGGAGGATTCATTTAGTTATGCTCCAGACAGCTTCATTTCCTTGCAAGTGTAAGAAAAGTGTCTTCAGGGCAAAGGCTGGATTCACTGCCCTGGCGGCTGCTGCAGCAGCTTAACCTGGAGCCTTCTTGCAATCCCTCAAGACTATCACGTCACCTGGTACCTAACACATGCACTGCTCCCCAGGAACACCTCTCCTACAAAGAAAGGCTGAGAGAGTTGGGGTTGTTGAGCCTGGACAAGAGAAGGCTGCAGGGAGACCCTTTTATAGCCTTTCAGTACTTAAAGGGGGCCTGTAAGAAAGACAAGGACAAACATTTTAGCAGGGCCTGTTGTGATAGGACAAGGGGTAATGGTTTTAAACTAAAACAGGGAAGATTCAGACTAGATATAAGAAAGACATTTTTTACAATGAGAGTTGTGAAACACTGTAACAGGCTGCCCAGAGGGGTGGTAGATGCCCCATCCCTGGAAACATTTAAGGTCAGGTTGGATGGGGCTCTGAGCAACCTGATCTAGTTGAAGATGTCCCTGCTCACTGGACTAGATGACCTTTAAAGGTCGCTTCCAACCCAAACTATTCTCTGATTCTATGAATATCAAAGCTGTCATACATGCACAGAACAACAGTACTGTGAATGAGCAGTTAATCCCACGCAAGCAGGAACTAACCATTCTTCTGTACAAGTGCAATACCTATGCCCTGTAAGACCTGTAAGTCCAACACATCCAAAAACAGTGTGGATATGCACTGAGTTTACCAAGTGGGAGGAGGAACACCACACAGCTCTCCTCTAACACTAAAAGAATTTAAACTAGCAACCAAATATTGTGAATAGGCATAATCAATAGTTGATTGGAAAAATAGCATTTTCTTTAGTTACATCCTTGTACTTCCTACATTTGACATTTACTACTTCTGTCTTGAATGGGTTGGGATTGTTCAGCAACGCATGAGACAGGACCATTCATTGTAGAGTTTTGATGTATGCAGCTAAACTCGTTATGTTCCTCATCTCTAAGGTACAGATGATGGAGGATACTATCCAAATATATACCACACATAAGAAAAAGACAGAAAGGATTAATACAGTTTCAATGAATTTATAACTGGAGAAACATAACATAATGTAGAGGAAAAAGAGTCTGAAGCAAGTTTTAAATTGCAAGTGTACTATGTTTTCCAAGTCTGTCCGCAAATTTTTCTGAGACAAGAACTGAACTTAGTCATCCTTTTCTTTATGAACACTGCAGGGAAGTCAAATATTGCAGTATATAGTTTTGTGTCTAATATTGCAGTGAGGATTACTAAATTGTTCTACTGCAGTTGGTAAGCACATATTTGTTACTGCTTCAGAGTGAAGCTATAGTAAAATCTAGGGTAGCATGTAAGACATCTTTTATTACCTCCTCATAAATGCCAGGCACATTGGAACAGCCAAACCTCACCTCCAGAACTCTAATCCCACAAAGCTGGTTTCACAAATTGCTCATTAAAGGATGCACTGATGCAGTCCTCGTGCATGTCGTAATAAATATGCTGCCTTGTTTAATTCTGGTATCTTACAGGAAAAGCCAGATCATTGAATAATCAGATTTAGCTATCAGCACAGCAGGAGATCTATGTTTTAAACCAATTTAAGGACTGCAAATACCATATGCCAGCTGACAAAATCAAGCAACATAATTGACTCAAATGCTATCCTCTTCTGTTCGGCTGTTGTTTATTGCAGGACAATCTACGAAGCTACCCTAACAAGAAGAGCCACAGTTCCTTTTGTCAGAGGCCACACAGCTGACAGGCTCATTAAAATGCCTTCATGCACAATATGCATGAATAAGTGAAGCTTAGTATTTAACCGTTAAAAAGTTTAAGCATGTTTGCAGAGAGATAAATTTAGGGAGAGGAGGAATGAAAGGAAACTGTTTAATATACAACAATTTCTAAGTCTTTTTGCCAACAGAGAATGTGTGGGAGTTTCTCTATTGCATCCTCACTCCATTCCCATTGCTAAGATAGAGGCTCCAATCTTCTGTTCACTGCCTCCGGTCCCCTGCAACAAAGGCAGTTTACTGGGAAGGAAGAAAAGCAGAGGCTGCTCCACAGAGGGGCTAAAACCTGTGCTGTTGTGCCTAGAGAACAGCCTCTACCTGGCTTAAAGCTAGCTCAGTATGCACAGGGAACTGCAGTCACACTCCAGACTGCATTGCAGACATGCCAGGAGCTTTCATTAGTACAACCTCTCAGAAGCTTACAAACACTGGAGAGAACGCATGCACGGCTGTGACTGTCACCATTCCTGAGCTTTTCAGTCTGTGGATTTCATACAGAAGATGGTTGAAATTGGGGATTTCAGTTTAACAATCAGAAATCTTTAAGTTACTCAACAAAGGTTTCCCTAAGCTCCTCTATTCCTCCTGACAAGCCATTACAGGTGCTCGCTGCACAGCTCCTGTTTGAAACTGGCTGACATATAAGGGGTAAAGAGGAAACAGATTTGCCCTTTTTTTTTTTTTTTTAAATATGGCCATCCAGCAGAGGTGAGCGCTATAGAGCAGTTGTTCTCAATATTTACTCAAATTAGTATGCTTTCATGGTAATCTGCAAATCCAATACTCTGCATTTCTATGGGTACTTTAAGATTCTTGGGGCTGAGTGGCACAGTACAAGTATAAACCATTCACTTCTACAAGATAACAGAAAATTCACTCTTCTGCAAGGAGTCAGACTGAAATAGAATGCAAAACACATAGTTCAGGAAAGTCACCTTACAAAAATATATGGCCCCTGCCCTTCAGCACACAGTGTGCCTCTTACAAATGTTATCCATTTCTATATACAAAATACAGACCAGGACTTCTTTCCAGTTACACTGGAGTTACATCAGCTGAAGAAAGATCAGAATAAGACCTTGTTCACCTATGAGTTCATATACATCACTGTAATAATCTTTTTATCAGCACAGCATATAATTAAATAAATTTCCTTACACCACAGAAATGAAATATTATTTATGGCATGAATAGGAAGAACAAAAGCTGCCACACTGAATTCATCTTCTGCAAGTGGTGAACATTCTGTTTTTAATATGACTATTGAGATAGTTTAACTGATATATACCATCAGCTATCATGGAAAACTATGACAAGCAATAAAGTACAAGTAATTCCGTCTCCTTGACTTTATAAAGGCAATAGTTCCTTAAGTATCTTCTGATACTAAAACCATACAATGAGAACGTGAACAATTGGATATTAAACCGCTCAAACTCATTTTACTGCCTTGCAGTAAACTGACAGAATGGACCATACTGCATCCTATACAAGTACAACCACGAGTTAAAAAAATCCCAAACCTTAAGAACACTCTGAACTGCACCAAACCAAACACTGGCAATAGCAAGTATGATTAGGATGACCACACACCTGTGCTGGTTTTGTGTGTATTCACGACATGCAGTAAATGAGATGAGAAACCTGTATGAAGAAAACAATATGCAACTGTGTAACCAAAAAGACAGCCTGTGGTCACACATGGAGGCTAAATACACTTATGCACATGAGAAACGGCCTTTCTCAATTTTTAAGTACTAGATTTTGCAGTCTTAGTAAGGACCTTTTCAGAATAGGGACTTTGCTCCCCTCTTTTTTAATGAAGTTTTATGAAGATTACATGAAAAGGAAAAATAAAACCCATGATTATATACAAGTTTTACTGTAACTCACAGTCAACAGTAGCATTGGGAGTTCAGGAACATGAACAAGAACTGCAGACACAGACTGCCATAGCCATGGGCCACGTCATGGAAGTTTTCTAGATCTTTGCTCACTTTTGGTGCTCTTGCATTTGGCCTGTCTCCAACCAGTCAAACATCTTTTCTGAAGCCTGAAGCCCCATGCAGGGCACATTTCATTTCACTCCTTACTTGTTTTTTTCTGAGCCAGACCAGTGCTGCATATAACCACTCTGCTTATACAGCCAATGGCAATGTTTTCCAACAAGATGTCATGTCCAGTTAGTGTTCAGCTGGAATCAACTACAATCTCAAAATTCTTTTATTCAGACCTGCTTAGCTAGCAACTAATTCCCATGTGGTATTTGATTATTATTCCCAACTTTGCACTTCACTTTTACAGTGTTAAAAAACATAAACCCTCAATTTTAAATCTGTTCTCTAACATAGCCTCCATCTCTGATATGATTTGCAAGACAGATATTAATTACAAGTTCTTGTTGTTCACAGCATTAATATAAATTAGTAGCAGACTGAGGACAGGTTACCGCAAAATTGGTAATTTCTCTGCAGCTGAAAACAAACAAGCATAATCATACACTAAACTTGGTTCTAAGTCAACATCATTTAAAGCTTCAGCTAAATAGTATTTTTACACCCTCTTCATAGGAGCACTAGAAAAGTGTTGAAAGCTTTCCTACAGTCAGGATATATCAAATCTACTTCTCCCATATCCAGCAGGCATGTTGCTCTGTCACAGAAGGAAGACAAACTGATTCAAAGTGACTTGTCTTTGATAAATCTATGTTGACTGTTGCTTACCACCTCACTTTCTACCAAATGCTTATAAATTGTTTGTTTCTGTATTTTTCCAGAAATTAACCTGCCTGGCCTGTAGTTCTGTTCTATACTTCCACCCTCTGTTCCCTTTAGAAACAAGCACTAAGTTGGTCCTTTTTCAGTTTTCCAGAATTTTTGTTATCTTCTGTTCATTCTAAAATAAGTTCCCTAATAGCATCAACTCATTTTAGTCACTGGCCTAAACTTTCTATCTGTCATAAGAGTGTTTAGGAAAGGACTTCAAGCTTTAGCCTATGTATATGTATGCTAGGCTGTGTTCTGACATCTTAGTCCTTATGCTTGTCCACTCAGTTAATCCTGATCAGTAAAGTAAAAATGGTGCTTACAACCTCTTTAGCAACATCTGTTGGTAACTTTCTAGCTTTTCTGCCTAAAAGACAAATTCTTTCTTTAGTGATTTCTCTTGCTACTAATATATTTACAGAATGTTTTCTTGCTGCAGCTTTGCCAGCTCTGCCTTGTTTTGTACCAAGTCCTTCTAATAATGTCTCTACACACGAGTACTATTCTTTCATAAGATATGTTCAAAAGCTGACCTAGTACCCCCTTTTTGCATGGCTCCTTCAGTTTCAGACTAATGAATAACTTGTAATTAGGCAGTGGCAATTACAGCTATCTATTCTTCCCAAAGAAACAGCTTGTACTTGTGCCCTTACAGCATGTCTTTAAGAAACCACTAAATCTTCTGTCCTCAGACTTCGACAAATTCTTTAATTTTCTGAAGTATGCTTTCCAAGCCATTGCTTAATAGCCACTTTCATCCAATTCACCACCCTCCTCCACCCATTCCTTCCTTTTAGTCAGAAGCAAATACAGAAGACATTCACCATGAGTTGCTTTCAGCACTGTTCAACAAAAGAAGTGCTGAAATTTTGCTAGACTGTGCATGTTACAATGCTATTTTCTGGAAGTTGCTGGAGTAGTTGAAGTCCCCCAGAATACTATGCCCTGTACTTGGGAACACACATGGATGAGAAATAGCCTGCTTGAGGAATCCAAAGAGAACAAGCATCGCTTTTTTCTTCATTGTACCTTTAGAGGCTTTCAACACTGCCTATTGGATTAAGTAAAGGCGTCTTTAACAAACAAAGGAATAATTTCTCCTCTTACCTGTCCTTCTTTTTCCTTAGGTAAACTACTTATTCAGCACTTCAGTCATAAAAATTACTCCATTTACTTGACTTGAGAGGCCAACAGCTTGAGGAAGATGATTCTGCCCTCTATTCTGCTCTGATGAGACCTCACCTGGAGTACTCCATCCAGCTCTGTGGTCCCCAGGACAAGAAAGACATGGACCTGTTGGAGTGGGTCCAGAGAGGGGCCACAAAAATGGTCAAAGGGATAGAACACCTCTCCTATGAAGAAAGGCTGAGAGGGTTGGGGTTCTTCAGCCTGGAGAAGAGAAGGCTCTGGGAGACCTTATTGTGGCTTTTCAAGACTTAAAGGGAGCTAATAAAAAAGACGGAGAGAGATACTTTTTACCAGGGCCAATAGTGACAGGACAAAGGGCAACAGCTTTAAACTGAAAGAGAGTAGGTGTAGATTGGACACAACGAATAAATTTATTTTTTTTTACAGTGAGGGTGGTGAGACACTGGCTCAGAGGAGCTGTGGATACCCCATCATTGGAAGTGTTCGAGGTCAGGTTGGACAGGGCTTTGAGCAACGAACTATGTGCCTGTCTATAGCAGAGAGGGTGGACTAGATGATTTTTAAAGGTCCCTTCAGATCCACACCATTCTATGATTATGCTAAATAAAGTACTATGCTAAATAAAGTAGAACTTTGATTTACAAGTATGTTTGGTTCCCCTTATTTCAAATACATAAACCTATAATTTCCACAATTAAAACAGAATCTTCATGGACTAGATTCCAGGCTGAAACAGGAACGTATTTGGTCCTTACTACCACCTAATCAGAATAGCAACACAATGTGATAAGATGAAAGTGGAGTATCATAATGGGAGACTTCAGCTCACTTCCTTTCAATGTAGATCACAAACATCACATCATACCAGGATGTGACTTTTTTTTTTTTTGCATTAAATCAGTGACTGTTTCACAGAGCAGCTGGGTAGGAAGCCCACAAAAGAAAATGCAACCCTTGATTTCTTTCTAAATACAGAGTGGTTCTTCAGCTATAAGATTTTGAAAAATCCTGCATGCAATAGCTTCCCAGCAGGAGCAGTGATGGCAAAAAATAAACCTACAGTTCCACCCAGCTTCAGAAAGTGCAAGCATGAAAAGTAAGGAAGCTTGTTAAGAGAATCCAAAAGTGCCCGATAAAGAATTTAAATCTTTGCAGGCACTGTGGAGATTACTAATGGTGATAAGACCAGAAAGACAAGGCACGTACATATTTCCTATTAAGTAAAACCTGAGAAAGGAAGAAAGGAAACCAGAACAGTTAGAATAGCAGTGTAGGAGTGAGGTTAACCTCAAAAAAGCTGAAGTCAAGCCCAAACAGAAAAAAATAGCTCAACAGATCATAAACTGTGGCAAATTAAATGTAAAAGCACAGCAAGGCAGACAAAACAAACTAAAAATCTGATGAACAACTGGCAGAGACTAGTGATAAATCTTTCTTCAAGCACATCAGGAACAGGAAGCCTGCCAGAAACTCTGGGAGGCAACTCATGATCAGAGTAGTAAAGGAGCACTCAGAAGATAAAGGCATTACAGAAAATACACCAGGCAGATTCACTGCAGTGATGGTAACAGTATAAGACGCTGGGGAGCCTCTGTAAAGAACTCTGATAGAAATATTAACGTTGGCATGAATAGAGAATAAATGGTAACATTTGAGCACAGAAACACCAGGACGAACACCAGAAGAGGGAATATAAGAATGGCATTTGTTGATGGCACCGAGATTAGCAGGCCATCAAGACTACAGCACATTTACATGTGTTTCAGCATACTCAAACCAGGAAAAGAAGTCTAAAACAGGGACTGCAACTAATTCATAACAATGCAGAAAGGATGAGAAAGGATGGAGAGACTAACCACTAACCAGATGGAGACTAACTACATGCCTGCCAAACTAAGGATCCAGAAGTTGCGAGAACTCAACAGCTGGAGTCCCTTGTCTTCCACATCACTGCAAGAAATCCTGGACCAATGACTTGGATACACACATCTTGGTGTCTGAATGCTAAAGTGAATGGACAGAAGTATCTTGGTGCTTTTAAGTACACAGGTGTGAGAGTATGGAATGAAACCAGTTTTGTATTAAAATAAAATCACTTTTCCCTCCTGTAAAGTCTCACTGAGTTTTGACACATTATTGCTGCAATACTGCAACACTATTTCTCAGGATTCCCCTTACCAGGATCACACTTTGCAGGGGACTCCAAGGATGTGTTTGAAATTGCAATGACTGTAATGAGCAGATGCAGAAGGAACCAACAAAACAAATGCTAACAACTCACCAGGACCAGGCGGCATTCAACCCAGGAATTCTAAAGGAACTCAAGCATGAAATCAGTGAATTACTAACACAACGGCATGTCACTTCGTAATTAGAAGTATCTTGGTAGAGGACTGTGTGGTGGGAAAGGTAACAGACCTTAAGCCTGAGATCTGTGCTGTACATACTAATAAAAACTGCAATGAAGAACAGAATTAGGAGATATCTGGATAAATATGATCCAGCTGGGAGGAGTCAGCATGGTTTTTGTAATGGAATGTCCTGACTTGCAAACCTACTGAACTTCTATCCACAAGTCCGTGGAGAAGGCTAATCCAGTTCCTCTCCTTCAAATCTTAAAAGACTTTCAACAGAGACCTTCGTTAAGGCTTTTAAGGACACTAAGTATGCAAAAGATCAAAGGTCCTTCTTGCACAGGCAAATAATTGATTAAAAGATTGACCACTACTCATGTTTCCAATTCTTCCCGTCACCAGTGGAGTCCTGAAGATATCTGTGATGAAACGTACAGGACATACAGCCTTCCTGCTCCAGATAAAGGGGTGAGGAGTGCATTGACAACATCCACCAAAGACATTAAGTTACTCAAGGTAATAAATGAAAAGGCAAACTACAGAAAACAGAGACTTTATGAAAAATGACCGAACAGAAAATAAAATGGCAGGTAATGTCCAGTGTAGTTATATCACAAATTATGCACATTGGAAAAATAATCCTAACTTCAGAAAGAAAATTGTGAGCTTGAGTAAACTATCACCTGTTAGCAGTGAGGTCTTGGTAGTTATGATAGACAGCTACAAGGAAATATCAGCCCCCTGCTCAGCAAGCAATTAAAGTAAGAAATAAAGTGTCAGGAATCATTAGGAAAGAAATTCCAACACCTAACAGAGTTTCAGAAGGATAAAGAGGAGACGATTTTGTGGGCCGTGGACATCATTCCCTAATAAAGTCCAAGTTAAGAATTATCAGTTCAATGACACTTTACTCTCCAGAATATCAGAGGCTTGATGGACACTCAGAACTGTTTGAAGGAAAGCTTTCAGAAACTTTCTCCAGAAAGGCTGGGTTACCAGAGTACCTTCTCTGATACTTGCCATGCAAAAACAGAACACAATTTAGCTCTTAGCAGATTTCCCCTCTCTACCTTTGGCTCTTTCACTACAACCAGTGAAACTTCTGAAACTATCAGCAGGATAGTTTCAGAAGAGCATTTGCATTAGCATCATTCCCCAAGTCTTACAGAACAGAAACATTTATATTGATCTGTCTGTATGCATCTTCCTATCACAAGATAAACAGTGAAAATAATTACATCAACACGTCCTGCGTTCTGAAAATTGTTTTTTACTGCAGGTTAACAAATGTAATTAGATGTTCACAGGCCAGAAAAACTACCAGAAAATCTAATTCAATTGTCAATTATTCTTTTGAGACACATACAGTCACAGTGAATAAAAACTGAAACACTGAAATAACCTAAACCTCCACCCTACTAGCTGTTATGTTTCCATTGAAAGATAACACTTTTCCAGCTTTATGGTACCAAAAAAATGCAAGCCATCCCCAGTCTGCATTCTCTTCTGTTATATTCACTTTTGAGTGGTCTGCTCAAAAGCATATCAAAAAGGTATTCTACAGATGGCAAAAAAAATTAAACTATTGAGATTACTGCTGCTTAAGTAATTAAATCAAAAAGTTCTTACAACACTGTCAAATCAATGTGTCCAAAATCCACAAAGGCGGCCCCAACCTTCCTAAGGTAAAAAGCAAATGGAAGATCTTTAATGGTTAAGAAAAAAACAGCATTGGATAAAATGCCATGAACCACATTTCTAGAATTTCTTCCAAAGCACAATATCCACCAGCTTAGAAGAAAAAAAACAATACAGATTCTCACACAAAGCTGCAAGAGTTCTGAAGCCACATTTTCAAGACAATGACTACCACAAAATTAAGGACAGAAAAATTAGAGCTGCCAACACTGCAATTAAACACCTCCGAACAGCCCATTTTGTTTAAGATTCCTAGGCAAACAGCATCCTTGGTTTGCTCTTCTCACCCTGTAACTGTGTCACCACTCTGCTGCTGTGGGAGTGCTGACATGGCTGTTATACAACTCCCTCGCTCCCAAGTGGGATTAAAAAAAAACCAACCCAAAAAACCACCCTCAAAACTGGAAACCAACAGTTTTTCGGATAGCTCCTCCAAGAGCTCTATTATGCCATTGTTTTTGGGGTGGATTCTCAGGTAGCAGAGAGTCCCAGCCCCCTTCTCTTCCTTTTATTTCTAGCAGTGTCCAGTGTCAGGCGTTTCCTCCGGCACCCTGCTGATGTGCTGCCCAGCTGTGGCTTTCCATGATGCAGATGTCTACATATGCTCTAGTTACCTCAAGCTCCATTTTACAAAGGAACAATCCTCTCTTGCAGATCCAGTTCATCTCATCTTACAAAAGATCAGATGAGTCATGCCTTAGAAATGCCTATTTCTTTTCACTGGCTATTACAATAGTCTAGACAATTAGCTTAAACAGAGGAGGCTAAGCAGCAAACATCTGAAGTGAGGCAAATTAATCTCACCCGAGTCATGGCTGTGCATGACTCCTTCCCTTCCTATTCAGGGCTAGGCTGCCTCAGCTCCCGTTTCCATTCTCCTTAGGCCTCCAACATATGTCAGTCCTCAGCCTACAGATCCTGGGAGATTAATTTAAATTCTTAATAATCTCCTTGCTGAATAAATACATACATAGCTTCATAAAAATTCCAGGTCATTAACCATTATAAAGAATCAAGCACAAGAATGTATGAAAACACATGGAATTATCTGTGGCAGAATTAAAAAAATTTAGTTTCCTGTTTAGAAAGAGGAAATGAAATAAAAATTTAACTGAATGAACTTGCTAAACCCCACTATCATCATCATACTCTTTCCCCAAAATCAATAACTTCTCCATAATAAACAAAGCAAGTTGAATCCCACAAAAAAGCATAAATTCAGAATCTTATCTGGGGTTTTGCTGCTTTTAAGTCAACAGTACCTAGACAATATCCCATGCTTCGGAGTATTTTAGAAATTACCAAATCAAGGTAAAAATCTGATATTATGTAGAACTTTGTCAGTGAGTTAAGAAAGAAGAGGAATCCAAACAGAATAGGACTTTTCAGCAGCCTTTTCTTACAAAGCATGGTTACGAAGAAACTTTTCTTACGAAACAGCTGCAATAACCATTACTAAAGTATGTGGCAAGACAGTGTAGGAACTGCCCCTCTACAACAAGAGAGTTCTCACCACAGATAGCACGTTCCTGACTGTACGCTGAACTTAGGTTATCTTTGCAATGGAAAAAACTAAGTCTAATCACGAGAAGGGAAAATGACCCTCAAAAGAGAAATGCTCCTTTTCTGGGTGAAGGTAGGTGCTTCCAGCCAGTTGGATCCTTTCAAGTATCAGCAAGAAAGTAACCCTATTCTAAAGAAGGGGGCAGAGGTGCATTGTCTTCTCCAGCATCCTTACAGACTAAGTCACCCAGAACATACTGAGCTTGTTCCAGCCCTGTACTCCTACCTGAAAGATCCAACACTAACCAGGTCCTGCCTTTTGCTCCTCATGCTTATTTCACTTCTTTCTTGTCTCAGCCAAAGGTGATGCACAGCTGTAACTTCTCAGTCCCCTCTTGTTCACTGCTATCAATCTTTGAGAAAGTTTCTCTCAACTCCTCTAGTGTTTCACTACTTCTGAACTCCATTGTTTCACCATTAACTGATCCTCTTCTTTCACCTGTTCATCAAAACCACAAACACTCTTTGTCCTGGTTTGAGGACAAACTGGTTTGAGCCCAAACCACGATACTCCTCCACTGCAGTGCTGGCTTTGTAGATCAGCTTTTTCCTGCCCTCTCTAGTTCAGCGGATCCTTTCTCTCCACTCTCTGATATGGCAGACAATACCATTCATTGCCACTTTAATTTTCCTCTTTCTCATTTAGAAAACTCCAATATTCAAAACAAGATTGTGAATTCTATTCCAAAAGTCAGAAAGATTAACAGCACCTTGGTTAATTCCTGCTCCGAACAGTCCTTTCTCTCTTGCCTAGTACTGCAGGAGTTAGTCTCCTAAAGCTAGATGTGAGGCTGTACCAAAAGCACATCAATTAAATGCCAAAGTTAGACAGTACCCCATCCCCAATGCCTTTGTTTCTACAGCTGTAAAAAGATCACTTCCCTTCAACTTCAACGGAGATACATTTTTGCAGACACTTTAGGTACTACTGAGGTTTCAGAGTACAAATTTGTGATATTACAGCACAGCCACATTATGACATCCTGAGCAATTTGCTAAGGGCTATGCCTCAGTGCTACAGAAATCCAGTAAGTGGAAACAGCAAAATCACTCTATGTTAGTACGAATAGCATGTCTGATTTAAGAATTAGAAGAGCGCCATGGGATCTAGTTGCAACATCTTTTTTTCCCCATTTTATGTTTCAATACCACATATACAAAGAGCAAGAAGCAGACACCCCTATGGCTTGCTAGCTCAGGTAACTCTCCACAAAGGCTGCAGACACTGGAGCTCTGTATTAAAAAGCTCCTGACCCAGAAGGGCAGCTGCTAATGGGATGAGCAGATGCACCAGCCTTCTGCCAGCTGGTACAGAGGGAGAGCAGATACCCTGAGAACTGCCAGGCCACTCCCATTTGAGCTGGCCTGTCACAGCTGTGCCACTGCCCTTTACCCCATGAGTTTCTGCTCAAAAAAAAGTGGTTTTCCACAACAGCAGATCAGCACAAAGCATTTACAAAGTAGCAGTTCACAAAAATTACCTGAAGACTTACTCAACTCTGCTATACATCTAAGTAACTGATGATTCTCATTTGATTAATTTCTCTGCTCAAACAGTATTATTACCTGAAATCAAATGGGAATCATCTTTGTCTAGAAAACATCATCACCTAATAAACAAAACCAAACATCATCATCATGCTCTCCTGACCGTGCCCCCATTCACATTCCAGTTTTAGAGGGAGTCACAGACTGTCCACATCCCAAAAATATAACTTCTCAGTTCAACATACGCGCAAGGGAGATACAAATTTGTAAAGGGCAGAAAACATGACAGCTAATTAGGACCCCCCCATTTGGGCCCTAATACAATATTTTTTCTGAAGTCCTTAGAAAAACTGTGTTGAAAAATGAGCGTCCTGAAAAACGGTAGGTAGAGCTCCTATCTTGTAAGAACATTTTCTGACTATCATATATGGCACCTGCAGACACAAGCAGTCATCTGTATTGTACCTTATCCTTGGCCGATGAGACTCCTAGAGGTGCTCCAGCCATTCCATTCTCTGGTCGTGCTCACTCATGCAGGAAAACACGTTTAATTTTCTGGTTTGAATTTCAAAAACACCAAAATACCTGTTAAAGCAAGTTTGGGCCCACAAGCAGCATTAGAAACAGCAAAACCTTTTCAAAAGTAATAAATAATTTGAAGACTTAAAGGAAATGTGGGCATTTTGTAATACCAAAACCATAGTGAACTCGTGCTTCTCAGCAGCATGTAATTCTCTCTCTCCATTTCAAGAGCAATGGCAGTATGTCCACAACTATTTCAGTTTTAAAAAGCAGTGCCAGAACAGTAAACCATAGGTCCAGTCATAGCATGTCAGTATAGCCAAAAAACAGATTCTAATACATCATTTGGACTATTCAATACAAAGTTAGACCCAAGTAGAACCTTTTACTAAAGGCTACATACAGTTTAATCTGGATGTCTTTTGTAATTTGATAACAACAAGAAAGAAAAAAAAACACATCCAAAAATCCTAAAGAACCTAATCGTGTAAAGAAACAGATCTTATGCAAACACAACGTACTGCAAACCACATATTTTTATCTCCACAATATTTAAAATAATTGGCTTCACTCAAATTTGACAGAGAAGCAGAGGTCTCAGTTATTTAACATATCTCCTCATCGTGTGATACTATAAACAGAGAAAAAGCACATAAAAATGACTCCTGGGAGGAGGAGGCTGTACAGGGGCTCACTGTCGCTGCCCAGCGAGGCTGCGCTGCCAAGACAGGTTACAGAAAACCCCTGAAAAGTCTTCAGCAGTTGTTTTGTTACACTCCAAGTTTATTAACCACAGAAAGGCAGCTTTCCCTTTTGCTTTGTCTTTTTCTACTTTCAAAATAGAACAAAGTAAAATTTACTTAAAATATTTGTTTTCATAAAACTGAAAGGCTCTGTAACTTTTATTATTCTGCATCTTTAAAACAATCATAGAAACAACCATTACTCCTAACTTCAAAGCTAAACATCCTGTGCAGAGCCATGAAACTCAGCTCTTCAGAACATTTTAAGTTTAAAAACAAAGCAAGAGAACAAAACAGACTTTTTTTTACCCCTGGGAAAACCAAAACATCTAAATAGAAGTAATGCTAGCAGATATTATCTTTCTCTTCAGGAGAGAAAAGGCTACAATTTTTAAAGTATTTTGTAATTGACTCTTGTGATTATATTGAATCAAGATGGTTTTACCCCAAAAGACAACACACAATGCATTTTTCAGACTCCTAGGCTAGCAACAGATAAATGGGTTTTATATGTCCTTAAAATCCCAATGTGTTGCATTAACAGTCAGGGGTGATCAAGTAGGATAAAAAGTAAATCATGAAAGCAACTGTTCACATGAAGCCCTGACAGTGTATACTGATAGTTACTTGTGACTTGAAGCGCACCCTAGTTATCTTGCCGCTGGCCAGTGCTGTGGCCCAAGATGGGCACTTGCTTTCCTGTCTAAGCAGAAAGAATTATTCTAATGGCCTGCAACTCCCTGAGCTTTAAGCATCATTAAACGCATGGGAGTTAAGAACTTTCCACAAGGGATTTCTGTGAAGCCATAAAAGAGATTTCCTCCTTGTTCATCACTTAAGCGCTGCTTTATCTAAAGACAAGATCACAACTATGCCCATCTTCATGTAACTTCCCTGCCACCAAAACATCCTCTTCTAAAAATAATGTTATTTGCTACTCCAGTACAATGTTTTACCTCACACATCACCTTCCGTTCAGAAGCTGAAAGGGGCACTCAGTTAACAAAAAGAGGTTGCTGAATAACCTTTACTTGTTTAGGTCATGTAAGCAGTATCTCTAAAGTGAAGTCCTCTCCCCTGAGGCTCAAAGCGGCAAACTGATGAATAAGCTAAGAATTTTTGAAGACTGATGAAAGGAAACCGAGAAGCTTTTATATAAAAGGCAAAACCCACATGACTTCACTGTATGCTGAGCATTAGCAGTCACATGGGAAACCCCCCTCAGAATTTGCAGTTGAAGGGAATGGAGTTGGAGGCACATCTCTTCCCCAGCAGTCAAAGTCTACTCACCCTCCATACACAGAGGTGAGCTCAGTAGTGGTATGTAATGCAACATCAAGGCTAAGAGATCAACTAATATCATATTCTGACCACAACCCTGTCCTTCCCACTGCCTCTTTCCCCCACTTTGTTTCTCTTTTTGTATGGAACAATTATATTAACCCACTCCTAAAAATGGAAACATTCTTCTCCAAGAACTTTTGGCAAGGTATAATGCATCTGAAGTAAAACTTTCCATGCCATGTAGCAGTCTCACATCACTCTGATGCGGGAAGCCTCATTAACTACAGCTCTGACACGAAGAGATTTCTCCATATTAAAAACCTTTGAACACTCATTCCAGTAAGAAGTTCTTATAATTCCACAATCTGGAACACAGATTTGCCATTTGGTTAGGAAGCTACAGCCAAGTTCATGACTTTTGAAATTCTTGTGAAAACCCTCTTGAATTTGCCCAAATTACAGGCTTCTGAAATGAACATAACTCAAATATATCAGCAGCTACCTGCTAGGATGTGGTTTCATCACCATCAACTGCAGCCAGCCCACGTTAGTGCTGCTGTCACGTGGCTAGTCACATCCTACCCTTCCACCTCTGGCCAGCTGTAGCACTTTCTCCCTCTCCCCCAGTTTGTACTGGGATTAGTGCTTTTGGGATCCCAGTCAGCCATCTCTGAGTCCTGGCGCTGGCACAGAAGAGGCAAGGAGAAACACAACTGCATCTTTTGGCAGTGCTGCTAACAGAATCCCAGCCAAACAGGAAACTGCTTTCTAGGATGTTGCTCTGTGTCGACAGCAAAGCTCTGGAGATTCAATAAGGACAAAACATGTTAATTATAGCATACTCGCTTGAGCTGGTAATAAAAAAATCTTGTCTCTCTCTGACACTGAACATTAGCATCTTAAAAATCACCCTGAGTTTCAAAACCAGGCAAATCTCTACTACATTTGTAATGACTACCATAGCTGGTCAGAGACAAATAGGAAATTACCTAATTAAAGATAAACACAAGAACATACTGAAGGGCCACAAGGATAGCATGAAGGGAGAGGTGCAATAACCATTTTATGCTCCAGATCTAGCAATTGACACAGTATTAACCAACAAATAGCTACTCCAAGAGATTTATTTGAAACAGTTTAACAGTTTTGGTAGAGGACTGAAGATACTAGATAAAGTCATAGAAAGATTTGAAAAAGAAAGGGAGGTAGACTACCATCTGTGCATGCCGTCTTTAAACAGTATGTGGTAGCACTCCCAGAAATGTAAATGCACATTTTTAAACAGAAATAATATTTCTACAATACACCAAAAATGGGTACCAGTGCAGAAGCTCACACTTACATATAATTCAAACAAGCTTTAACATAAAGTGTTCTGTAAAAGATATATTTAGGTATGCTCTATTTTCATATGAACATACTATCCCAAGAGGTCATATTAAAGAAAAAAAAAAAAAAAAAGGCCTACTTTACACATATACCAGAAACTCATCTATCCAGAATTCAAATTCGCATTGAATATGAAATGGTAATGTTTAGAATTTTGAGGGCTGTTGTGTTTTCTAAGATAAATAATTTTCCAAAAAAGATGCAAGACAAGTTTTGTTATAACCTTTAAAAAAATAATATAAGAATCTATGCATCACAGAATGCCAGTGCTACAGTGTGCTGTCTCTTATTTTCACTTGTTCCATGTTCCATAAAGTTTTAACACACACACACACCTGCACAGATCTTGAAGCCTTGCATATTCATCTATCAGCAAACAGACTGATAATGCAGATCACTGAGGTCTCCTGAAGAATAAATAATCCCAGTAAGAAAACTAGTCCCAAGCACAAAAATGAGGAAGTATCAACAGTTGTGGATTTACAAAGCATATAAGAGTGAAATCTCAAGACCATTAAACCTCTACGTGGGTAAATTATTACACGGCTAATATGCAGAATTCAAGATGAATAGCTGCCCATGTGCCTTACACTCAAAGGCACACTCTTCCCTGAGGTACACGGTCTGTCACATTCACCAAAGGCTATGAATGGACACTGCCATTCACCACCAGTTCATAACAGAAGCTGGGCTTGCTGGCCTATCCAAACAGGCCAAGAAAAATTAAGAATAGATGCAACAAAACACAAAACTAGGAAGTATTCACAGAACCATAGATCACAAAATCACAGGGGTTGGAAGGGACCTCTGGAGATCATCTAGTCCAACCCCCCTGCCACAGCAGGGACACCTACAGCAGGTTGCACAGGACAACATCCAGGTGGGGTTGGAATGTCTCCAGAGTCGGAGACTCCACCACCTCTCTGGGCAGCCTCTTCCAGTGCTCTGCCACCCTCAAAGGCAAGAAGTTCCTCCTCATCTTTAGATGGAACTTCCTACATTCAAGTTTGTGCCCATTACCTCTTGTCCTATCACTGGGCAACACTGCAAAAAGACTGGTGCCATCCTCCCAGCACCCTCCCTTTAAGTATTAGTAAGCATTGATGAGATCCCCTCTGGGTCTTCTCTTCTCCAGACTAAAAAGACCCAAGACCCTCAGCCTTTCCTCATAAGAAAGATGTTCCAGCCCCCTAATCATCTTCGTAGCCCTTTGCTGTGCCCTCTCCAGCAGTTCCCTGTCCTTCTTGAACTGGGGAGCCCAGAACTGGACACAGTACTCCAGGTGCGGCCTCACCAGGGCAGAGTAGAGGGGGAGGATAACCTCCCGCAACCTGCTGGCCACACACTCTTCTCGATGCATCCTAGGATGCCATTGGCCTTTCTGGCCACAAGGGCACATTGCTGGCTCATGGTCATCCTGTTGTCCACCAGGACTCCCAGGTCCCTTTCCACAGAGCTGCTTTCCAGCAGGTCAAGCCCTAACCTGTACTGATGCATGGGGTTATTCCTCCCCAAATGCAGTACTTTACACTTGCCCTTGTTGAACTTCATGAGGTTTCTCTCTGCCCAACTCTCTAGCCTGTCCAGGTCACGCTGAATGACAGCACAGCCTTCCAGTGTGTCAGCCACCCCTCCCAGTTTTGTGTCATCAGCAAACTTGCTGATGGTACCCTCTACCCCTTCATCCAGGTCATTGATGAATATGTTGAACAGGACTGGACCCAGTACTGACCCCTGGGGAACACCACTTGTCACAGACCTCCAACTAGACTCTGTGCCACTAATCACAACCCTCTGAGCTCTATCTGCCAGACAGTTTTCAATCCAACCCACTGTCCATTCATCCAACCTACACTTCCTAAGCTTGCCTATAAGGATGCTGTGGTAGAGAGTTTTGAAAGCCTTGCTGAAGTCAAGGTAGACAACATCCACTGCCCTCCCCTCATCTATTTGTCCAGTCACGCCATCGTAGAAGGCTATCAGATTAGTCAGACATGACTTCCCCGTGGTGAATCCATGTTGGCTACTTCTGATATCCAGATGATTTGAGATGACACCCAGAACAAGCTGTTCCATCATCTTCCCAGGGATGGAGGTGAGGCTGACGGGCCTGTAGTTTCCTGGGTCTTCCTTCTTGCCCTTTTTGAAGACTAGAGTGACACTGGCTTTCCTCCAGTCCTCAGGCACCTCGCCTGTTCTCCAGGACCTTTCAAAGATGATGGACAGCGGCCCAGCAATGACTTCTGCCAGCTCCCTCAGCACTCGCAGGTGCATCCCATCAGGACCCAGGGACTTGTGGATGTCCAGTTTACTTAACTGATCTCTAACTTGATCCTCCTCAACCAAGGGAAAGTTCTCCTTCCTCCAGACTTTCTCTGTTACCTGCAGAGTCTGGGACTCCTGAGGGCTGGCCTGAGCAGTAAAGACTGAAGCAAAGCAGGCATTCAGTAATTCCGCCTTCTCTGCATCATCTGTCCCCATGGTCCCATCTCATTCAATAGTAGGCCCACATTTTCTCTAGTTTTCCTTTTGCCTCCGATGTACTTGAAGAAACCCTTCCCATTGCCCTTGACATCCCTTGTCAGATTTAATTCCAAGAATATTTGGTTGCAAATGACATCTTGGGATCTCTAGTCCAGACTTCCATTCCTTCCTGATGTCTTCCATTTAGCCAAGCTCCAAAAATCCAAAAAACTTTTAAGAGTGAAGATGACACAAACTCTGAGCAAACTGCTCTAGTACTGTACTGCCGTCCTAGTGAAAATGTTTTTCCTAATGTCCAAGCTGAACTTCTCAAGTGAGCCACTCCCCTTGCTACTTTGCTTCACACTACTTTTTTGTGGCCTTTGATGAGCCTTGTAGGCTCATCAATTCAGGTATTTCCAACTACTTAGAGAAGTAGTTCTTATACTCTTGCTCTCCCACTGTTGGCTGCTCCTCTGCCTCCCAAACCACTTTCCTAGCAAAGACGCTTTGTCTAGAAAGACTGACGGGGGAGTGGAAGAGTACTTCAGCCTTTTGTGTATTACCTGTCACTGGACTGCCTTCCTCCATTCTTGAACAACACCCCATTTTCCCTGAACTTTCTCTTGCAACTACCATACTTGAAAGATAACACAAGAAAGGATCCTACATGTCCAGCATTAAAAAAAAAGTTTCTCCAGCAAACCTCTGTACAAATGATCAGATTACGTGTTGCTTTGTTAAATGGTCATGGTTAGGGATGTGTTATAAATCTTAATGTATGTTGGAAAAAATACAAAGTGATTCATTATTTAAGACAACCTACATCCTCTCCTAAAAGCTGAGGCAGTTTGTCTAGTAGAGAATCTGCAGTGCCCATGAAGTGCTTGAGTTGAGGCTGTGGAGGAAGGCTGGGAAGGTAAGCAGTGGAGCTGAGAAGCTGAACTGTAGGAGAGAAGACTTAGGGTTATTCCAGGAATTGCCACGTAGAAACCAATGGGAAGCCACCATGAAGTCAAGTGTCTACCCTAGGTCCCTTTGTATTAAGGAGCTACTGCTGCTCAGCCCTAAGGGTTGTTTTTTAAAAAAAAAAAATCTCTTATTTCTATTATACTAGATTGCTGCTAAGATTAGGAATCACTTGTTACAGTCAGAATGTTAAGCAGAGGGTTAGAGACAGCCTGGCCCTATTACAAAATCAAAGTGTGATAGGCACACCACCATTTGTTCAGAATGTCTGAACCGGAACTAGGTACTGAACTGAAATTCCAAGGCAAGTCCGTTTTCCTAGCGCCTTTCCTTACTTGCATCTCTGAAAGGGAGCATTTGTATGCTTCACCGAAACAACTGTTTGACAATTTCTTTTTAGACTTGCAGATCCCATACTTGCCTGAGTTTCTCTGTGAAGTAGACTGAAAAAAACCACCAACCAACCCATCATACAGTTCCCAAAACTGTTCTGGTTTTGCTTATACGTACTTTCTACCTGACATTACCTGTCTTAGCACAGACTGAAAAACCTGAGAATTAGAGCTAAGTTTAAAAGACTCACCCCAGAAAAGTTTGTGATCCTTCTGGCAAAGACAAACAGTTTAAAAGGTATTTAGGTGGCTAATGATTCTGCTAAGCATCTAATAAGGCTTTCAGATGAATACTAGCTGCAGGCAGCTAAGTATACTTAAACACCTTTAAAAAATCTTCCCAAGAGTGTAGAGATGTTTCTGAAAAGTAGCCGCAGGAATCTCACGTATTCCACACTGCCTCTCACAAGACAAGCCTAACCACTAGTTTATGGGCCACTAACTAGAAGGTTTGATGTCTCCTGCACTTGCCACAAAATCTGTCTGCAAACACCGTGTTGCCTGATAAGTGTTTGGTTCTGGTGCATCCTAAAGTTATCATTTGAAAGATCTCTGTAATCACCAATAGTTTGTTTCTGACTGGACACTTGCTGTATAGCAAAATTTTAGAAAAGTCCTGGGAACAGGGGATAAGCTTAGAAATAAAGTCAAAAGAAAATAATTATTTGGTCTGGGGGACAAAGAACCCTTGTAAAACTGCAAATTGCTTTATGAAGTGAAATTGCATCAAAGGGTAATCTACTAGCAGGAGAGGGAAGAACACACCATGTTTACTTACACACATTTTAAACTCTAATGAAGTCTCACATGTTCTCACAATTGTTTCAAGGCACTGCAGTATTACATATGGTTTTCATCTTTGCACTACACATGCAGGATGCTCTGTTTTCCATATCATAATCCTGGCTTGGACTTGGGGAAATCTAACTCCCAAATGCCAATGCACAATTTTAATCAGGAATCATGCAATATTTCATAATTTTCCTAAAGCACCCACTTCTGGTTTCAGGCAATTATGCAACACTTGTTCAATTTAGATTTCAGCATACAGTGTGCGGTACCAGAGAACTGCTAACTTTATCCAGCTGAAAGTCTGGAATAGCATCTGGTGGAGGAAAAAAAAGGCAGGGGAAGGAAGTGGAAGTTTCTTTTTTTTTTTTTTTATTTTTAAAAATAAGCATACCGGTTTGTAAGCTGATCGTGATCATTTGGTCTTTCATTGTCAAGTGCTTGGGATAAAGAGATTGATATAGTTACTAGTTTGAATGCTGAGAAAGTAGCCATGCTAATATAAACAGCTTCTTGTCCTGGAATTGTACCTGAGGACCATTATAAGAGACATTATAGGTTAATACATTGCACAGACACTTTATTCAATCCAAATATTTTTTCTGACAATAAGCCCAAAACCAAGATTAAAAGCTTGTCTAAGATATGACACAAGACTCAAAAGTCACAAGTACAAGAGACCACCACTGTTCTGCAATATGGCCAAGATCAGCAGGATGTGGAAAAGTTGTCAGTTTTCAGCTAGATCCTGTAGTTCTCCATGTATCTGCCAAACAATGATTCACAGCAGAAGAATTCTCAAAATATTGTGCAGCAATCACGAGAAAGCAATCAAGAGAAGCATTATGGTTTGCTGCATAGATCAAAGGCAAATCAAGGCTGGGAAATCTTCCCTAGGTAAAACAACTGATCAATTTAATGCAGAAACATGATGACTAGCATTCAACACACAAAGCAACAGATTAAAATGCTCTCCCTTTCTAGTATCTGTAACCAAGAAACTGTAAACCAATTAAGTAAAACAAATCCAACCCAAATTCTAAAGATATGCACGTAACCCACGTAATTCAGCTCACTGAAACTATACAAAAAAATCCCTCTAAGGACAACTACCCCAAACACCAGAGGCAGTTGCAGACACCTTGCCAAGGGATGGACATTCAGCTTGCTCAAAACATCCTACCATTCACTGCCTTTCGATACTGGGTTTCCCAGCCTGAGCTGACACTGCCCTTCCAAAGCTGCCATTTGCTGATGGTGAACAGAATCAGAAACTCATCCCTCCCCAGAAGCCCCTGCAGCTGGCTTCAGCTGTTTCAGCTGCGCTTATTAAGATGCAGCAAGCAGCCACACCTGTGAAGACTGCCCAGCATAGCCCCTGGGACTACCCTGCTGCTGCTAAACTTCAGCAAACTGAGCCACAGTGTACCAGGCTAGCTTTCTCCCCAAATTTAAAACCACAATTAAAAAAATCCAAGAAAGAAGGGTGAATGAGGAAAGTGAGCATTTTGTGTGAAACATGCATTTCTTGCAAGATTTCCCCTTGAAAACAGCTGTGAACAATAAACATAATTTCACTTTCAGATCACAGGATGGGCTCTTGCCACTGCAGTGAAAATATAGTCAAGCCTGCGCATGTTCAAAAGAAAGTATTTCTGAGTCTTGCAATTAGTGCGACCCTTCTTTGCTCCCTTTCAAAGGGAGTAAGAAATCTATCAATATCATCTGTTGCTCCATGAGTCAAAGTGGCAGGTTTGTAGGCAATCCCGAAGTTCCAGCTTGGGTGATTAAACAGAGAGGTATGACACCCTACCCTGGAGCTTTTCCCCATACATACACTTTAATAAACCCTGGAAATTGAACTAAACTAGACTTAATGCCTCAAAGCCAACTTCGAACCCCGGGAAGAATATTCTCCTTGTGCGCATATTTCAAGTGTCACTAATACTAGAATGATAGACTAGAATCATAGAATCACCTAGATTGGAGGAGACCTTTAAGATCATCGAGTCCAACCATCAACCTAAAACTGCCAAAACCACCACTAAACCATGTCCCTCAGCACTACGTCTACCTGTCTTTTAAATACCTCCAGGGATGGCGATTCCACCACTTGCCTGGGCAGCTTGTTCCAATGTTTGATGACCCTTTCGGTGAAGAAATTTTTCCTATTATCCAATCTAAACCTCCCCTGGCACAACTTGAGGCCATTTCCTCTCGTCCTATCACTTGTTACTTGAGAAAGGAGATGACCCCCACCTCACTATAACATTCTTTCAGGTAGTTGTAGAGGCAATAAGGTCTCCCCTCAGCCTCCTTCTCTCCAGGCTAAATTAGATGTAGCTTGTGTGATTAATGAGCCAAAGCCGTTAAGGCCTCACAATGTATACAGGGGGGAAAAAAAAAAAGTTCCAAAGGCAAAAATTGCACAAGTTTATAGTAAGGAAATAAATTTATGTCCCCCTGTTCCTTATCTTGCTGAGGGCCACCCGATTTACTGTGAATTGTCTCTGTTAATCAGAATAAGAGGTCTAGCTTAATGCAACCAAACTTTTAGATGCTGTTTAAAATGGCAGGAAAATGAGTAATAGGTAAAGGAACACCAATGTCACTTAAAGTGACATGTGACACTTAAAAACAGCAAGACTAACACTTACCTACATGCATTCATTGGGCAGGCTAGGTTTAAGGAGCTTATAGAAGGTCCTTCTATATAGAACACCCTAAAGAAGTTCAACACACCTTTGCAGATCTTTAAATTACAAGGCAGCACACAGAGCAGTCTCTCACAAATTAAAAAATATTAAAAAAAATAAATCTAAGGACAGCTCATGAGACTTTCAGCAACTCGTGCAGAAACACAGAAGCCATGCACTTTGCTTACTTAGTTTTTGAAGGGGCAGTCTGAGAAAAAAAGCCAGGAACAGACAAAACAGCTCTGGAGCCAGACCATGACTTAAAGGGGTGTAGAACCTCAAGCAGAGAGTCCCTTTGCAGGAATGGAACAAAACAGGACTTCTTTTTCCTAATGCCATTTTGTGTATTGTGTATGTAAACCCAATGTTATATCCTTAACTACTTCTAACGCAAGAGTTGGCTGCACTAATCACTCAAGGCTAAAAAGGGTCAACAACCTGTTAAGTGTATAAACTCCCCCATATCAAACAGCTGGTGTCAATGTCTTTAGTAAGTCGACAGCAACATAGTATGAAAGTAACTTTCAGTGGTACATTATCTAGATCTCTATTTAGACAGCAAGTACTGACAACTTACTAAATGGAAATTCCAGTCACCTGCTGGTTTTAGTGATATCTCAGAAAAGTCTCAATACTGTGATAACATTCCTCTGAATTACCCTAACAGGGAAATCTACCCAAAGAGATTTCTAGGAAGTTATTTACTTGGTCAGCTGAACTCCTTTCTTAAGGCAATATTAGTATGCTTACAGAATTTTCTCACAGCCCAGCTCCAACACATGCCACAAACTGTAGCTAAACTTTAGTTTTTTGAATTTTAACACGTGCTATGAAATAGTCATGGTTAAATTTAGTGTCTCTTTCTCTTTCCAGCTATTTTGGAGGTAGTGTAAAAAGAAACCGGTTTTTAGCTCAGACTGGGATGATTGTGAGCTCTGCTAGGTAGCACAAACACCTTAAAACCATCATTCAGTTCCTTCCTATGAGACTGAATTATTAGACACTTGGACTATTAAACATAAACAGACACTCTCCAACCCAGGATCAAAACAGGAAGAATACTTTGATAGTACTAAAAGCTGGGAGGAGCATGCAGGACAGGGCTGGCTAATGCAGCTTTTGTGCTGACAGATGCAGAGCCACGGCCAGGCTGGGAAGCAAGCCCTGCCAACGTGAGCACACAGGCAATGTAGGCAAGTTATAGACAAACCCCATCTCATCAAAGCTGCGCCAGCCTGGGCAATAAAGAATTTCCCCATTCAAGCCCTCTTCTAGAATACATTCTTTCTGGCCATTATAGAGCTAGCAAAAATAAGGACTTTTTTTTAGAAATTTATATTTGTGTGTGCATTCAGCAGTTTGATTTTGGCAGGGTAGGCAATAAAGTGAGATGGAATATAGGACATGCACTTTACATAAAACATTTGTGTGGATTTGCTGTATCAAATCAGGATTTTAAAGTCTGTTATATAAGAGGAGGAAAAAAAAAATCCCCAGTTTGTCCAGGTTCTATACAGTCTGGATGACTGATCTCATTTAAATAAAGGTCTAAGAATAACTCAGGAAGCAGTGCTCAATTGTATTGCAATGTCCTTTTTGCCCTTTGAAATGGTATTTATAATAAAAATTTTTATTAAATAAATATTTAAACAGTGATCACAGGCTTTCCAATCAATCTATCTGGTCGGAGATTAGAACATCAGTACAGTTCAGAGTATATACACTCAGCCTACAGCCCAAGTGCTGCCCTGCATGTGGTTCAAAAGGACAAGTTTAGGTCAAATACTTAATCTATTTGCCTGGCTTTTATCAGTCTGTGCTATAACTTTTACATTAAGTATGTTTTAGTATCTAATTGATTCATATAATTTTTAAGTAATCATGCCTCGAATGACATGTAAAGCTATTTGGGCAACTGCAAATTATTGTAAGTGCGTTATACAGAAAGAGAATTCAATGTTCCCCATTTAATAATCTCCAAATGTTTTTTAAAGAACGTTGTAGGGCTTGTATCATGGAATACAGTATGTGAAAGAGTCAGCAAGTACAAAGGACAGGCTGCGATTCATGGCATTCATTAATAGATAGGTAACTTGCTCCTTTATTTTCCAGTGCGTTCTGTCTTCTCTGTTCAAAGCTTTCAAATTACAGCTAACTAGGAGCCAAAAAGGGGTTGAGGGCTCTGTTTTGCTCTATGAAATACCACCACCATACCCACTGCTTTATTCCCAACTTGCAAAATGTATTTCATTTGCTTAAGGTATAATACAATATTTGAAATCTGGTACCCAGCTTTTCAAACTTTAATCTAAGTCAAGTTACTGCTTACTATGATTTCCAGTAGGTTTATCTGGGCTGACTGCACTATAGCTTTCCTTACAAACATCCTCACTATGAAACAACAAATTATTTTTATTACAACAACACAGGAAAGGTTTGAGCACTTCTCCACTTACATTAGAAATTTAAAAAAAATAATAAATTCAGTAACAAAGGTCATAAAGCCAGAGTTAAAACTGCACTTCACTTAGTAATCCATCAAGCTGGGAATACCATGCATACACTGCCTCACTTCAGAGGCAGTTTTCCAGGGCCAAAGTATTTCTAAACTAAGCTAAATCAAGTTCAAAAGAACTCCTGTGAGTTAGCCTGCAGGCATGCCAGTTCACATAAGCAGGACCAGTACTGGGTCACAAAGGGCTTTAAAGTGTCCAAAAATTAGAACGTAATAACAGTGCTTTTTGGCCACACTTCCCCTACGAGGCCATCCTCTGCTCAGTGCCTACGAAAGCAAAGTGGCCACAGGTAATGTAGCTTTTTGCCTAAGCCATAGAACTAGAGATGCTATTGAATTTCTAATCACTCAGCTTCTCCTTGTACTCTGTAAGCTGCATTGCGATTGCAAACTCTTCCTGGCATTTTAGCAACAGGAGAAAGGAACTATTCTTGGCCTCTTCTCTTACACACCTGTAGGCAGACAATACTATGCAATAGCTTTTCTCTTTCACAGGACTATCTGCATTTCTGCATATAACGAACTACTCTGTATTATATAATACTTGCTTCACCCTCCTTGCAGCTATTCCAAATACTAATTGACTGAAAACCCCTTGATGAGTAGCACTCATGTAACACTGTATAGTAATGGCACTTCATCAGACAATCAATGAGAGGAGGTAGACTAAATCTGAGTTAGAGATTCTATACTAAGATCAAAAGACCCTATTTCTGTGTCTACACCAGACTCTGAGGAAGAGTCCAATTCTCTCACTCTTTCATTCTCACAGAACTGGATATATTAGTATGTCTATGCGCAATGTACAATATTTTGTCCTGATTACCACTTACAAAACTAAAAAACAAAATAATATTCTCCTTTGAAAAATATGTATATTACTTTGTAACAAATGCCAAATTACTTCCTTAGCTACTTTGAGACCACGCATTCAGAAATTCATAGCTGTAGAACTGACGGCTGCAAGGCAGCCTCAAAAATAAACTTTTACACTAACACAGAATCGTGACTCACAATATGCTCCCTCTATCTGCATTCATTTCAGAAAACTGATGAACTGATGACAGGTGTCAGTTTGTGCTTCTTAAAAGAAAGATCAGATGGCAATCCAGATTGTAGTTTTACCAGAGGTCAAATAAGAAAATACTTTTAGAGTTCCAGAGAGCCTGGGGAGCCATGTGTCCAACAGTGATCCTAACAGCGCTCACTTTTAATCCTGTCTTCGCTGGGATATGTAAAATGACAACATCTAATTGCTCTCTGCAAATCACAGAATTGAGACTTTCTTATCTTACACTGTAAAAACAATTCTTTTTTTTTAACCGGACTACAACACAATTTATTGTATGGTTGGTTAAGCCATCCTGAAAACATGCATTTTCCAATGCATTATGTTTATGCAACTATGACACCTTTCCACAGGAGCCCTGTAGCTGCATATAACAGGAGGTTTGCGATTGCTGAACTAAAAAGAGAAGCCAACACCTCAATTATACATTAAAAAAAAGTTCCTGCTAACAGTCAATATGGAGGCCATACTCTATCAAATATCAAGCTTATGCTTCCACTGTCTATTAGCGCCAAGAATGAAATCACCCTGTAGCAGTGTCCCTGTCCTTTGTGCGGCAGAAGCTGTTCCTTGGCAACCGATGCAGACAACTGAGTTGCCACGGAAACAGGAAAGACTAATTTATAAAAACTCTGAAACAAAGCAACTGTAAAGGCAACTGTAAATAGGGTGGGTATGTTCTGTATTACTTCCTACAGCATTCCCGTTATAAAAAAAAAAAAAAAATGAAAATACTAAATTACTAACTGTAGTTTTCATTATTTCTGTAAAATCGGGTTTACAGAAAGCTAATGTTTCACTGCATCAGCAACAAGTAGCCCCTTTCTCCCTTTGGTTCAAGTTGGCAAATATACCTGAAGATTTATACTGCAGCAGAAGAGGAACACTTCCCATTCCAGCCAGTGTTTTCTCTTTCAGGGAAGAGGAGGGCTGAGGGGAAGAGGCACAGAACGGCTGCCAAGGGGTGTGCCGGGAACATTTGCAAGCTAGATAAAGCAAATGTTCACATAGCGAAAAGGCAGAACAATTGCGTACATTGTAGCTCACTTCAGTTAAGAAATGTATATTCAAGTTTCTTATTCATCAATAGATATTTATTAGTAGAAGATATTTTATCTTCTTTAGTAATTAGAGAGATGTCAGAGACAACCATCTTCTGAATGCATTTTAACCACATTTACATGTTGTGTATGTGCACATGTGGAAAGCACACTCAAGGCACACATTTTTACCAGTGAACAAGGCTGGGGGGAGGGGGGGAACCCCACCACATGCTGCATTTCTCAGGAAAGGAAACCGATACAAGTCCTCTCTTCAAAGAGAAAACTAGTATATTCAGCTGCCTAGACAGGCAACTTAATTCCTCAGCATGATATAGTCAAGAGAAAGAGAGGTGAAGAGAGCCTGAGTACATTTGCTCAGAGACGCAGACTCACTGATGCCAGGTTCCCACTGAAGGGTGCAGGATGGATCCTCCTCCTGTTATGCTAACCTCAGCACTCTCCAATTCGCTGTGACACCTCCACAGAGTTAGGGTTAGGCAGTAACTATCTGTTTACTGACCAGCTGGCTAACACCAAACATGGCATAAGTGACGAGAGTCCCGGCTGCCTCACCTCCCCAAGGGGAAAAGTCCGCTTGCAGCACCGAGAGCATCAACTGGAGCCTGTTTTACTCAGCCATAAAATTCCATAAAGTCACTGGAATTGCTTCAAAATTGCTATTGCTCTTTCAAGTTTGACTTCAGCAGATCCATAGGTTCAAAATATATTAGGCAAGGACTGAAATAAAGAGTCCATACACTTTATTACCAGGGGAAACTAGACCGGAACTGAAGATGTTGGCCAGTTTAAAAGAAAATGCATCCTCTTGATGCTTTCTGCAAACCAAAGAAATCAGTCATACCACTGTACTCATCCTCAGCTATTCAATGAACTGTGAAAACCAGTATTCTCACTGGTGATTATTACCAAGATCGTCAGGTGTGTGAAACCCAGTGGAGCTAAAAGAAAGCAGCTGCTCTGGATAAATGCTGCGCATCAATCTGTTATTGTGAATTATAAAAGAAAAAAAAAATAGGCATCCCAACTGAACAATTCCCTGAGTTCCCTTAGTTTAACACCTTACTACATGCTATGTAAATAAACAAAAAAATTCTTCAGATTCCATTAATTTTAATGCAACAGTGAAATTATTTCTGAGCTATAGGGTGCTTGTAAGAAGTTTCTCCAGTGCATTACACGACGCATTAACAGCGTATTTCCACCACAGACAGACTCACCCTAACGACCTGACAAATGCTACTGCATACAGCTTCTCCAGAGAGTTTTAAAAGTAATTAGAGGTTAAAATTTAACCTTTACAGCTTGAAGGGTTGGTGTATCAAATATTGTCTGTAAAGGTCTCTCTACTATGGAGTTCTAACAGAGCTACAGTAACTTTTGAGTTACCCTTAGAGAAACCCAGGAATATAAAACAAGACATGAAGAATTTGAGTTCTTTTAACTGGGCACCAAACAGCAGAAGTGCCGACAAAATTGACTTAACAGAAATGTAAGAAACTTACCCAGCTATATCAGAAGTGACTCTAAGAAGTTTTTATTAGCATGTCAGCTGTTAAGTCATTCCACTGAAATACATCATTGCACATTCTCCACTTTTTGAAGAGACAGGTGAAGATACACCCTGCACTAGGCATTCCTAATTCTCTTCAGCTGAAGACATGGTCCAGTCACAAGTCCTCATGAACTCCCCTTGATTTCAGGAAGTCAGTCAATAAAACTCCACCTGGATATCTGGCAGAGTTATACTTTAAAGACACTTTCAAAACAGTGAGTGACAAATCCATTCTTCACTGCCTACGTGAATTCAGTTTACCCACAGAAAAGATTAGAACTCCAATTTGTCATCAAACTATTAACTTATTGGAACAAGGTAGCTGTCGTGAAATATTTTAAATCAAGAATATGCAGTTTACTGCTTATTTTAACAGTTCCTTCATTCCTCATCCTAAAACATCCATTAGACTAAGGATCCATGTCCTGCTTTGAGCCCAAACCACAACAATCCTTCATCATTCTGAAACATAAGCAATAACCAACATCTCCCTAGTATCTCTGAAAGTAATGACTTTGACATTTTTATATGAAAGCAACACACTTCAACAGCTCTAAAGATCAGCAGCAGTGTTAAAATAATGACTCTGTTGGCGACACTTTTTTCCACAGCCTGGAAAGATTTTAACAAATTGTCCTGGTTCCAGCAGGGATAGGGTTAATTTTCTGGCATGGGACACAGGTATTCCATACCACCATGAGGCCATGCCCAGTCCATAGGGGGGAGCTGGCTGGCTGGGGAAGGGGGAGAAAGTCGCCGCGGGCTGGGGCTGCCCGGGGTCTGGTCAGTGAGCGCTGGTACAGTAACCCTGTGTGTGCATCCCTCCATCAGTGTTACTGTTGTTGTTTTCCTCGTTCCTTTGCTGTTGTGTTAAACTGACTTTATCTCAACCCATGAGTTTTGCCTTTTTCTTCCGATATTCCCTCACCGCCGTGTGGGTTGAGCGAGCAGCCATGTGGTTCTTTGTTGCCGGCTGAGGCCAAACCACAACAGTCCTTTTTGGTGCCCAACGTGGGGCACGAAGGGTTGAGATAATGACAGTTCCAACCAGAACTTGTTAAAACGAATGTTATATGCATTTATTATCTTAGTTAAATAGTTGGTGGCCACAATGCTGCTTCGTTTGTTCGCATGGCTGTGTTATGTAAACTCTTATCTGCTCTATGTGCTCCCTGTGATGCTGTTTATCACCTCTGGCAGAGGGATCAGGATTATGGTTTTGCTGTCATGTGCAATATCAACTTATGATACGATAACATCACTGTTTAGGCAATTATGTTGGGGAGTTTATGCGGTATTGCTGGCCTGCCCATACCTTGGGCACCGTCTCTCAGAATTTATTAACAATCACACCCAATCTATGGGGGAAACGGCGCGGGGAATACTTTCCCAACTTCTTTTGCCTCCCTTTTCTCCTTCGGGCCAGGTATGACAGTTTTTGAGAATTTTGAATATCCTTGGGATGCTCAAACCAGCATGTTCCTATTGCTGTGTCTCCTGAATATGTTTCAGGTCTTGTTTAGGGTTAAACAACTGTTTAAGACTACCCCCCAGAGACCTGCCCCGAGGCTGGATAGTCATGGGTGGCATGGCATGTGGGAGAATATGGGCAGGTATCTAGAGAACTTCTCACCCCCCATGGTTTGGGACTTCAGCCCCGAACAACTACAGGACCCTGATAAAGTGACAGAATATTTGAAAGGAAAATGCTGTGGCTATTCCAGAGAGGCACAACTTACCGCACTGTGCTGGGCCCTGGCCAATATCTACCAAACACTGCTTGGTATTGTGCAGCACCCTCAGGGGAAAGAGGGGGAAACCAGACCTGCAGGCACCGAGGCCACTCCAGCCCCTGTGGCAGGCACTGAAGCCACTCCAGCCCCTGCAGGATGCACCAAAGCCACTCCAGCCTCTGCAGCAGGCCCTGAGGCCACCCCCGCCCTGATGACAGGCAATGCAGCTATTCCAATCCCAGTGGCAGGCACTGTTGCTACTCAAACCCCGGTGACAGGCAATGCAGCTACCCAAACTCCGATGGCAGTCACTGCAGCTGAACCAGACAACCAACATGTGCCGGTATCAGTTGCTCCCATACAGAAGAAGAAATACACCAAGAAATCAGTTCGCTTAGTAAGGGATGACGATGAGCCAGGGCCATCCCGAGAGCAGGAGGAGGAGACAGAACCAGAGATAATCACACGATCACTGTCCCTGAGTGAGCTGCGGGATATGCGAAAAGATTTCAGCCGACTTCCAGGCGAACACATTGTCACCTGGCTGCTTCGATGCTGGGATAACGGGGCCAGTAGCTTGGAATTAGAGGGTAGGGAAGCCAAGCAGCTAGGGTCCCTGTCTAGGGAAGGGGGCATTGACAAGGCTATTGGGAAAAAGACACAAGCCCTTAGCCTCTGGAAGCGACTCCTGTCAGGTGTGAGGGAAAGGTACCCCTTCAGTGAAGATGTTGTATGTCATCCAAGCAAGTGGACCACCATGGAAAGAGGTATCCAGTACCTGAGGGAATTAGCTGTGTGAGAGATGATTTATTATGATCCAGACAACACAGAGTTACCCACAGATCCTGATGAAATCCAGTGCACAAGGCCCATGTGGCAGCAGTTTGTACGGAGTGCACCATCATCATATGCCAACTCCTTGGCAGTGATGGAATGGAAAGGTGAAGAGGGACCAACGGTGGATGAGGTGGCTGGCCGACTACGGCAGTACGAAGAAAGTCTCTCTTCCCCCCTCATCTCAGCTGTAGAGAAACTTTCCTGGAAGGTCCAGCAACTTGAAGAGAATATGTCCTACTCCCCACCCGTACGGGCTAGTATCTCAGCTGTTAGGAGCAGGCGTTTCTCTACTCAAGAGAGAGAGTATAGAGGGTACATGCCACGAGGCACCCTGTGGTTTTACCTGCGTGACCATGGAGAGGACATGAGGAAATGGGATGGACAACCTACCTCAATCCTACAGGCACGGGTACATGAATTGCAAGGAAGAACAACCACAAAAGGGGATCCCTCCAGGAGAAGTGCCACTCCAGTTTCCAGTGGGCAGTTCCCCAGACAGAGTAGAAGGCCTGATCTTACCTCTGATCCTCTTGAAGGGTCTTCCAAGTCACTTCTGCAAGAAGTCAGTAATGGATACTATGACCAGGATTAGAAGGGCCCTGCCTCCAGCCAGGTGCGGGACAGGGAAAACCAGGTTTATTGGACTGTGTGGATTCGATGGCCTGGCACATCAGACCCACAGGAGTATAAGGCTCTAGCGGACACCTTAATACCATCAAGCTATAGAGGGGCAGAACCCATTTGTATTTCCGGGATGACAGGAGGATCCCAAGAGTTGACTGTATTGGAAGCTGAGGTGAGCCTAACTGGGAATGACTGGCAAAAGGATCCCATTGTGACTGGCCCAGAGGCTCCATGCATCCTTGGTATAGACTATCTCAGGAGAGGGTATTTCAAGGACCCAAAAGGGTACCGGTGGGCTTTAGGCATAGCTGCCTTGGAGACAGATGAAATTAAGCAGCTGTCTGCTTTGCCTGGTCTCTCAGAAGACCCTTCTGTTGTAGGGTTGTTGAGGGTCAAAGAACAACAGGTGCTGATGGCTACCACAACGGTGCATCGGCAGCAATATCACACTAACCGAGACTCTCTGATTCCCATCCATAACCTGATTCGTCAACTAGAGACTCAAGGAGTGATCAGCAAGACCCGCTCACCCTTTACTAGTCCCATATGGCCAGTGCGAAAATCTAATGGAGAGTGGAGGCTAACAGTGGACTATCGTGGCCTGAATGAAGTAACACCACCGCTGAGCACTGCCGTGCCAGACATGCTAGAACTTCAATATGAACTGGAGTCAAAGGCAGCCAAGTGGTATGCGACAATTGATATTGCTAATGCATTCTTCTCAATCCCTTTGGCAGCAGAGTGCAAGCCACAGTTGGCTTTCACTTGGAGGAGCGTCCAGTACACCTGAAGTCGGCTGCCCCAGGGGTGGAAACACAGCCCTACCATCTGCCATGGACTGATCCAGACTGCACTGGAACACGGTGAAGCTCTGGAACATCTCCAATACATTGACGACATCATTGTATGGGGCGACACTGCAGAAGAAGTTTTTGAGAAAGGGAATAAAATAGTTCAAATCCTTCTGAAAGCTGGTTTTGCCATAAAACAAAGTAAGGTGAAGGGACCCACACAGGAGACTCAGTTTTTAGGAATAAAATGGCAAGATGGACGCCGTCAGATCCCCATGGATGTGATCAACAAGATAGCAGCTATGTCCCCACCGACTACTAAAAAGGCAACACAAGCTTTCTTAGGTGTTGTGGGTTTTTGCAGGATGCATATCCCAGATTACAGTCTGATCGTGAGCTCTCTATATCAAGTTACCTGGAAAAAGAATGATTTTAAATGGGGCCCTGAGCAACAACAAGCCTTCGAAAAAATTAAGCAGGAAATAGTTCATGCAGTAGCCTTGAGGCCAGTCCGGGCAGGACAAGATGTTAAAAATGTGCTCTACACTGCAGTCCGGAAGAATGGCCCTACCTGGCGCCTGTGGCAGAAAGCACCAGGAGAGACTCGAGGCCGACCCCTAGGCTTTTGGAGTTGGGGATACAGAGGATCTGAAGCCAACTATACTCCAACTGAAAAAGAGATATAGGCAGCATGTGAAGGGGTTCAAGCTGCTTCAGAAGTGGTTGGTACTGAAGCACAGCTCCTCTTAGCACCCCGACTGCCAGTGTTGGGCTGGATGTTCAAAGAAAGGGTCCCTGCCACACATCATGCAACTGATGCTACGTGGAGTAAGTGGATGGCATTGATCACACAGAGAACTCGAATGGGAAACCCCAGTCGCACAGGAATTCTGGAAGTGATCGTGGACTGGTCAGAAGGAAAAGATTTCGGAATATCACCAGAGGAGGAAGTGATGCGTGCAGAAGAGGCCCCACCATATAATAAATTACCAGAAAATGAGAGGGAATATGCCCTGTTCACTGATGGGTCCTGCTGGATTGTGGGAAAGCATCGGAGGTGGAAGGCTGCTGTGTGGAGTCCTACATGACAAGTTGCAGAAGCCACTGACGGACAAGGGGAATCGAGCCAGTCTGCAGAGGTGAAAGCCATCCAGCTGGCCTTGGACATTGCCGAACGAGAAAAATGGCCAGTACTTTATCTCTATACTGATTCATGGATGGTGGCAAATGCTCTGTGGGGGTGGTTACAGCAGTGGAAGCAGAGCAACTGGCAGCGCAGAGGTAAACCCATCTGGGCTGCTGAACTGTGGCAAGATATTGCTGTCCGGATAGAGAATCTGGTTGTGAAAGTATGCCACGTAGATGCCCATGTACCCAAGAGTCGGGCCACTGAGGAACATCAAAACAACTAGCAAGTAGATTGGGCTGCTAAGATTGAAGTGGCTCAGGTGGATTTGGACTGGCAACATAAGGGTGAATTATTCATAGCTCGGTGGGCCCATGACACCTCAGGCCATCAAGGAAGAGATACAACATATGGATGGGCTCACGATCGAGGGGTGGACTTGACCATGGACACCATTGCACAAGTCATCCATGAATGTGAAACATGTGCCGCAATCAAGCAAGCCAAGCGGTTAAAGCCTCTTTGATATGGAGGACGATGGCTAAACTATAAATATGGGGAGGCCTGGCAGATTTGATTATATTACACTCCCACAAACCCGCCAAGGCAAGCGGCACGTGCTCACAATGGTGGAAGCAACCACTGGATGGCTGGAAACATACCCTGTGCCTCATGCCACTGCCCGGAACACTATCCTGGGCCTTGAAAAGCAAGTCCTATGGCAACATGGCACCCGAGAGAATCGAATCAATGGGACTCATTTCCAAAACAGCCTCATAGACACCTGGGCCAAAGAGCATGGCATTGAGTGGGTATATCACATCCCCTATCATGCACCAGCCGCTGGAAAGATAGAACGATACAAGGGACTGTTAAAAACTACACTGAGAGCCATGGGTGGCGGGACCTTAAAACACTGGAACACACATTTAGCAAAAGCTACTTGGTTAGTCAACACCAGGGGATCTGCCAATCAAGCTGGCCCTGCCCAGTCAAAACTTCCACGCACTGTAGAAGGGGATAAAGTCCCTGTAGTGCACATGAAGAATATGCTAGGGAAGACAGTTTGGGTTAGTCCTGCCTCAGGCAAAGGCAAACCTATCCATGGGATTGCTTTTGCTCAAGGACCTGGGTGCACTTGGTGGGTGATGCGGAAGGATGGGGAGGTCCGATGTGTACCTCATGGAGATCTGATGTTGGGCGAGAATACCCAATGAATCAAATTGTATGATGTTAATTGTTAAATAATACTGCCACTGTATGTCATCATTACTAGAATTGCTATTGATTGTACTATGGGAAGAATCACCTAAATTAATGACAGGTAGACTTTAATGAAACTGAGTAAAGTGCAGCAGTGGTGGGACCAGAACTGACCCCAGCAGCTGGCGCCCAGCAGCTTCCTTGAGATCGACATCTTCAACCTGTGGACCGTGGGCATGGGCCGCATTGGATACACCAGCCACAAGACCTGAATACAGCATGCAGCAGTCCAGCACCACACAGCATCTCGCCTGCCCTGAGAGACTGTTCTGACAGAAGGAGCCCAAAGTCATGGATTAAATGAACTTAATGGGCATTTTTAGAGGGATGGCCCATACACTAAGGGAATTATATCTGTATGTATACATAAATAAGACAGGGAAAAGTAGTGGTAATTAACTGGAAACTGTAAGATCTGGGCATGACGTAGATGGTATAGAATAAGGGGTGGATAATGTCCTGGTTCCAGCAGGGATAGGGTTAATTTTCTGGCACGGGACACACGTATTCCATACCACCATGAGGCCATGCCCAGTCCATAGGGGAGAGCTGGCTGGCTGGGGAAGGGGAAGAAAGTCGCCGCTTGGGAGCGGGCTGAGGCTGCCCGGGGTCCAGTCAGTGAGCGCCGGTACAGTAACCCTGTGTGCGCATCCCTCCATCAGTGTTATTGTTGTTGTTTCCCTCGTTCCTTTGCTGTTGTGTTAAACTGACTTTATCTCAACCCACGAGTTTTGCCTTTTTCTTCCAATTTTCCCCCACCGCTGTGGGGGTTGAGCGAGCAGCCACATGGTTCTTTGTTGCCAGCTGAGGCCAAACCATGACACAAATATTTTGAAGCAAGTGGCAGATTGTTTGCATTTATATGTGATGGACCAAGATCAGGGAAGAACCACCCCAAACTTTGTAGTAATGTTTTCCTCTCCAAAGACACCTGTAAATGCTATTCCATACATAAAAACTATTTCTTTATAAAGCCAGCTGCCACAGTTAAGGACTAGTCCAGGCAGGCTTTGCCCAGTACTAGTACCCAGCAGAACCAAACTTCACAAAGCTGAGGGAAATCTGAGCCACACTAAAAAGGGCAGGGAGAAGATGGGGGGTGAAAAGCCACCTGGAAAAATAACTGGGATAGGACAACGCCAAGTTTTTGTTCACAGACAACACTGAGTGAAAGAAACAACAACAAAAAAATAAAACAGAAAAAATTCTAACTCTAATTAGAACAAATTCTAATTTGTTCTCAAGAGAGGCAATGTGAGCACTAGATTGTGGGTGCATGTATACACAGGCACACAAAAAAGCTCCAACCTGCTCTTCCCATATAGGCAAATTACTGAGCAGTAAAGATTTATGCAGGCATCTCTGAAGGAATGAAACCCAAATTATGCAGGGTCATGAAAGAAAACAAACAAACAAAAAAAAAAACCCCGCTCTTTTCAATGTAGATTGATTGTATCTTCATTCAGGAAATCACTTTACATTTATTGGGGGAAGGAAAAGCACCCTCAAACCATTCTCTTTGCCTCCTCACCCCTTCCCACACACCATCTTCCCTACAGGAAGAAAACTAGGAAGAGTACAGTTTGCCCAGCTGCTTTGCAATGTTGGTAGCTGATGGTCTTGCTTCTCCTCCATATGACAATTTAGAAGCAAGTGAATGAAATAAGATGTCTGTAGAGTTTTCACATGGTATGAAATTTTATGAATGAGAGCAGGACCAAAAAAACCACAGGTTAATTTAATTTATTATTCTATTGCAGGATGTGTCACAATACTTGTTAGCATTAGCCAGTTGACTCAGAACGGTATTATTCACAGCATTTAAATCTTTTATGGGAAAGGAAGTTTGAGAACATGAAGCCTACAGAAGATTTTAAAGTCATACAGAAAAAAGTTGCCTAAACGGAAGAAAACTTCAAATTAGGGTTTCACTAACAAGACAAAATGAAGTTAGGCTACTAAGTGTTTTGTCTGCTAAAATTTTTATTCAGAAAGCCCTTACTTAGCTTCAGCTACTGCTTCACCAAATTGAGTCTTTCAGATATGTGCATACATAAATTTTTTTCAGACTTGCTAAAGATCTAACAAATACTTGCATACAACACAGCTTATGTAGATGGCTGAAGACCCTCTAAATTATTTGTTACGTTTTTGGAAATGGAGGAGCATCTACCCTTCTAGAGTCCCTCCCTTATTTGGGATGCATTATTTGGAATTTGCTAGAAGACAGCTGCCTCCCCCTCTGTGGTGCCTACCAATAACCTTTCTACTCCCAGGGCTCCCGTAAGAGTTTCACAGGATTGCAAATCAGTTCCTTTTCCTGACCTACATGTAACACAGGCTCTTGTGTAAAGAGAGTGAGTGATCTCTACATGTCTTTTCAGTAGCTCTGTGCTGCTTTCTACAAACTCCTCTCTCCTTGCTGTTCCTTCTATGCTTTGTTTAGCCTCACCATTCCGGTCTACTTGCATCATCCATGACAACTTTATATTGTCCCCTCAACTTCTGTCTGTATCCAGTCTTATGCTCATCTTCATGTCCACTGCTAAATAATCAGCTTCTCCTTCTCTACATGTCTGTTTCTAAGCAATTGAGATTAAGTACTAATTTAAAAAGGAATTATGTACACCTTACTAAAGGCAAAATGTCTTAGTCTTGTTTTGCACAAGCCTCCTGTTTAACTGTTACCCAGCATTTTCTGCCTAACTGTGATTAGGACTGCAGGCAGAAGTAGTGTCTTTGTTCTTTCTAATGCAGCACACACCCACTGCACCTCGGAAAACTGCTCCAGTTCCATCTCTACCTGACAAGCTGAAAATGACTTGTCACCTTTTCTAATCTGCTTGGAGTTTTTTGTACCACATTTAAAGACTTATTTCCAGGGAGTAATCTAAAATAATAGAGAAAAAGGCTAAGGAAAGTTGGTACACATTTTTAGTGAGGCTTTGTTCCCAAAGAATGGAAATACTTAGTGTACACACAGACTACTATTGATTTGGGATACAAAAACTTCCTACACATTCTACCTAGGTTCTTTCGGGGGAGAAAATGTGGAGCTGTAAGGCTGCCTGTCATTTCAGGATTTCAGAATGATGTTAAGCCATGACAGGCTGCTTAAAAAGAGAAAGAAAAATGGTAAGCTTGAAGAGTGCGTAACATCATAACCTTTCTGTTTCAATACTGCAGCAGGACAAGGTGCCGCAGTTTGAGACTAAAGGCAAGGGAGAACCTCTCCTACACAGGGGAGGAACTGGAGGCAGCGGTGAAGAGCTTCAATCAGTATAGCCACAATATAGGTTATTTTTCAGAGCACCCGCCTCTTATTTCAGTGATCCTTCTGATTATTTGCCTATAGGAGAAGCAGCACTGTTAAAGCTTTACTCTTCCTGCAGAGGTACAACGTGACATTCAGTTGTTCCTCTCCCCCTCCTTCTGTAACATTTAAGAGAGCAGTTCCTACTGTATGCTGTGAAAGATGACTGGCATTCACTTGGACTCAGCACAAGACAAACCAGATCTTAATTTTCTTTTCTAGGACAGCCCTCCTCCATCTGCACATAGAAGGGTGCGTTTTTTTACAGGGATGCCACATTTAAAAGCTACTTCTCCTACAGTGTCATTGAAGACCTGCCAGAGAAAGGAAAGTCTCATCCTTTCATTTTCATCACCTCCGTCCCCCTACAAACAACCAAAGTATAAAACACAACAGGCTATATATTAGGACCCCACATTTAAACACTGCTGCTTGAACAAGATTCAAATAAAGCCACAATATAAATTTTGATTGAAAGCATTTTTCAGGAAGGTACTATTCCTACAAATACTCCTGTGCATCTTTATCCATTTGCTCCTTCGGTTCCACATTTAAAATTTAGTAAGTGTTTTTAGAATTAATTCTAGCTTCATGGCATTATCTCTTGCTTATATCTTAATTAAGTTGTCTGATTAAAAATAACATTCAACTGAATAGCTTTTTGTCAAAACCAAAAGTTATTGGGTAAATGTATTCATTTTGACAAATATTTTAACTGAAAACATCAGACATTTTATTAACTACTGGAATACTTATATATGACTATAAAAGGCTATTTCTTTTCAAGCTTGTATTATAGAAATGGAGCCCCAGAGAGACTTCACCCAGTTGCTTGGCATGTCCATACTATGGATACTGAATGTTCATCTCAAGTTTATTTGTTGCTAAATTTAGCCAAAAAAGTGAAAAGTTCAAGTATCAATGTTCCTGGTTCTCAGCAAGTTAGAATAGTCCTGTTCTTCCTATTTCATCCCTTTAGATACCATGTCTGTCTCAACCTTTGCTCACCATACTGAGAGCAATCAATGCTAATATTGGTCCCATTGTCTTTACATAAGGTACAGAAATTTTAATTTGCCTATCCCTGATGAAAAAAGCAGATGTCAACAACTGCTTTCACAAAGATCCTAATCAACTGCACAACCACTAAACAGTTCGTACTTTTATGTCCCATTCTCCTACATACATACGCTTTTCCACTATCTCATAGCAATGAAATGTTCAACACTTCTTGCACTGAAAACCTTCACATATCATGCTTCCTGAACTCTCATCTGGTTTCTGTTCCTCTATTTCTGATAGGCCCTTTGATTATTCTTTCCTACATTAGCTGCTTTATATTTGCCTTATTAAATTTTACACTGATTGCGGTCCGTGTTCCTAATTCATCAAGATCACACTCTATTTAAACAGATTTCTCCAGAGTATTTGCAATGCTCCTCAATCTGCCCCAGAACAGATATGTTCTGGTTTAGAAACTGAAACGTCCAAATATCAATTTTTTTTCCTTAAGGCCTATAAGTCACCTTCTCTTCCACAAATATACAGAAAACAATGCGTTGGAGCACAGGAGGCATTTTTAAGTGGCAGGAATAAAAGAACAGAAGTACAATAGCATTTCACATAGTTATATGGACTACTCGGACAACAGGAAATAACAGAGTGTGTTTTTGTATTCCAGGTGCTCTCACCCTAAACCCACTGCTTAGGTGTAAAATCTGCTGCCACCATCATATCCACACAGGGGCACTGACCCTGTTCACGCTCACGTAGCTACAATAGGAAGCAGACAGAAAATACAATTATATCAGAATGAACAATGTCATATATGGACTTTTTCATGATCATGAACTTCTATGTTTTTAACCTTTTTATTCTTAAGCATCAAGACAGAATTATGGCATGCACGATTTTATTCTCATGTGAACTCAGGGTTTCTCATTATCACTGTAGAGTGTGCCAGGATCATTTCCCACAACACGCGTGTTACACTCACCTCCTTCTCAAAGTTATTTCCTCTCCAAGCAGAATGTAAGTGCGCCACTTAAACACTCCACACGTTGCATTAGCTTTAACTCAGATTTTGTGTAGGCGTAAGATGCAAACACATTTCATACATGGAGAAACAGCAGAAGGTTAAAGAAATCTTGATTTTAAGCATGCAAGATACACAAACAGAACAAAAGAGCTGGACTACAGAATCTAGATGTTGTGCTCAGGAGACCATTTCACACACAGAACAAACTCCATAGAAAGTGCCATTTGTCAGAATTTACTAGATTTTAAATGAACAGGAGTTGCAACTACAAATAAAAAAAGAAGATAATACTGAAATACACAAGAGTAGTAGTTAAAAACTGAAAGAAAATTAAGGAGTCTCCTAGAAAACCTTCAGAAACAGAAAAATTATTTAGAGGCACATAAGAAATCAAGAAAGGGAACATGAGACACCAGGATATTTCAGGGACAACTAGAATAAAGATAGTGTCAAAGGTTTAGCTTTTGGATGCATACTATATAGCAGCAGCTGCAGTTTGCAATTCAAATTAATGCAAAACAGACATATAACCTGGCTGCAAGGGACGGCAGGTGAAGGTATTTTAAACAGCAAACATTCTTCTATTTAAAAAGTCAGCATGTGCATTTCAGGCAATGTCTGTCTTCCCTCACTTTTAATCACTCTACCCTGGCTATTCCACAAGATGCCCCCAACCTTTTCCTACTGTCTGGCAGCTTTGAGAAAATCATTGCTTAAGCTGAGCCAAAAAGATAATTAAAAGCAGTTCAAACTGAGATTTCACTCTCCAGTCATTTGCTGAGTAAATGTCTCTTACAGTTTTAAGCTATTAAAGCTCAAAGGAGTTTTATTTAAAAGAAGTTTCTGAGATCCTACATTTAATGGAAAACCAAATCCACCAGAAAAACCGATTCAGGAGAGGTAATCAGCCTAAACTATTTAATGTGAGTTTTATTATCAGCAACATCCAACTATGAATTCAAAACCCTATAATGCTTTGCTGGTTCCAGTGGGAGCATACTACAGTCTTCTTTCTAAACTTAAACTCACTTTTCTTTGGTAATTTCACATCCATCTGTGCTCATTTTTATCTATGTGTAAAGTACCATACCATGTCCTGCATGCCTCAAGTCCCTGAAGACGTCGTTGCTCTTCTGCCTATGACTTCAAGAATTCAATCCTATGAAATAAGTTTGATTCCCTCCTCAGCAGCCTTCTCAAGCAGAAACACCTCCTTGCAGCAGGAGGTCTGACCTACTTCAAAAGGTTTTTTTTGGGGAATGCAAAACAGAAAACACAATAAAATTTAAGAACAAACTATATGTGATACACACTTTGTCACATACCATTAACCAGTGACATCAGGAAAATAGTCTTGAAAGAGTTTGATTTATTTATAAAAATCTAAGCCATTTTCAGAGCACTACTGTCTTCATTCAGTACAATGGAAATATTTTAACCTACTGGTAATTGTATTAGTTGCTAAATCTGATTGTCTGGACATTCTGCCTCCATGAACTGGCACACAGTAGTGGGGACACAGATTCAGAGATTAAGTCAATACTTCCTACAAGATTGAACAAATTGTTTCAAGCTTAAAGAAGAATGAAGGGGTAAAGAGGCAGAATACATTGTACATCACTGATTTAATAGTACTTAATATTGTTGTCACTGAACATCCAGTCTCAGTCCCGCTTTTACTGAAATTCACAGGAGAAATCCTCAGACACACAGAATAAACAGAATTGCATGTCCAACTTGTATACACAGCAGAGTTCGTCTAAGAAAGAATCCTTCTAGAGACAGAGACCTGGATTCATCTTAATCAACCTGACGAGCACCTGAGAAGTATGTCATTGCCCTAGACTTGCTTTCTACAGAAAAAGAACCACTGGAGGCAATTACAGACCAAATAGGTAGAATATCCAAAGACACTTGGGTTTCTTGCCACTCACTGTAAGAGACAACAAAGTGCATGGTTTAAGAAGCTGGAAAGTATTGAAAATAAGTTAAGATGCTTCACAGTTGACTGCAGTTTCAGAAAAGAAACTGCACTCAGAAAAGCTTAATTAGAAAAAACAAGGTACAAAATTGGGCTGTCAGTACCATTTCCTCCACTGTCAGTAATTTTAGGACTATTTTGCTAGTATCAATTACACTTTCTGGTGGTTTAAAAATCTTAGTTCCTATAAACAGGTAGAGAAAAATGAAAGGATTAAGTTTCACAGAAAAACATGGCTAGTGACAGAATATTTATGTAGTTTGCCCTCTCAATAGTCATCATTCACAGAAGAATTTTCTTCGATGCAACATCTTGGCAAGAAGTTGTTGAAGAGAAATGTAAGTGGAAAGAAGTAATCAAGGACATAATTGCACTAAGTCTCAGGTAGCTGTTTAAACATGAGTTTGATTAAAAAGAGTTATTAGCCTTTATTTTATTAACTCAACTTTTTCAAAAGAGAGATTGTCAAGATTTTCCCAGTGTTTATGCAAAAATTCAAGGCCCAAAAATCCAAGGATAGAATTACGCTAAAATGCCTACATTAAAAAGCAAATATTTAAATTCTAATAAGATACATGCAGTAGTAAGAATTTTTCCAATGAATAGTTTAATTAAATTTCTTAGGAAACAAACACGTGTACCACAAAAAACTATGAGAGGCAATATTTTTTCTTTTGATGATGCTTAGAATTCTGCTAAATGGCTAGAAATTCTTAATCCTCTTGTAACAACTAGTTTTAGAAGGAAAAGAAACAACCCAGCAAATCCAAGATTCATTACCTTTTTTTAGTCTTACTACATCATACCACTTCAGAGAAAGGAAATACACACATCACACTTACTTATGCCAAGGAAAAAAAATATTGCTGACAATAACAGCTTCAGACAGTAAAAATAAAATCACCCCAGTGAACACGACAGTTTTACAATATGTACTGTAAAATCTTCAAACTATTAAGCTCAGCTCATTCAGTGAAAGTCATGAAATACAGTACCTTAACAGGAAGAGGGAGCAGAATAGAGAAAGTTTACGTTGACTACTATTTGAAAGCATCACTAAAAGATTTCAGTTGTTGACAGAGAACCTATCTGGTCCTGAGGACTGCGTGTTAGTGAACAGTGGAAACTCTTTTCAATGATTAACAGTAATCTCATGCCTATCTCCACAAAATAGTCATGCAGCATCATCAGAGAAATCTGAAAGCACTTTTCCAAGCCCTCTTTCACCAAACAAGGAAAAAAACACAGCCAAAACCACCACCACCAAGACCATATAGTTGGGGATGTTTCCATTTGCTCTTCCTCCCCCCCTTCCCCACTAGTCAGCAATATGCAAATCAGAACTTAGCTGGATGAGAAGCTCTTCTTAGTTATATTGTACATTTACAGCAAAGAAGCAAAGTCAAGGTGTAGAGGAAAAGACACTTATTCTAGTAACCGATAGTTCTGAATGAGCACATCGTCTCCTTCCCACTGAGACACCCTTCCTCACGTTTACAAAATATGATACCCAGCTTTGAGGAGATGGAAATTACTCTTCCTTACAAAAGGTTTCTGACTGTGCATAAACTCTCTCATGAGTACCTGTATATCCTTATAAGACAGTAAGATCAACTTATGTGATATTTAAAGCATACTGAAGCAGATATGCAAGTTTTCAGTCTTATTGAATTAATAACAGCTTTTCTTTTGCACAGCACAAAAGCCAAACTAAAGGTCGCAGAAGATGGCACCTTCTCTTCTTAAATTTCAAAGTCAGTCTACAGTTCCTAAGGGATGCCAGTTAGCAACCCTGGAAACTCCCATTGTGAGAGAGCTTTTAGAGACGGAGTAACACAGTTGTCAGTCTCAGCTTAATAGGAACTGATCCTAGACAAATGAATGAACACACTGATTTCAATCAGGAATGGACTTCTGTTCACTCCTTTACAGAAGACTTCATTTGAGTAACAATTAAAATTGTTAGTCAATGTCATAATGTGACATCAAAACAGCCTACTCAGAGTCACCAGGGTTCAAGGACCTATCACAGCTCTCCTCTAACATCAGGATAATACCACTTGCCAGCAAACTGTCTACCCTAGCATGTATTTGAAAGATTTTGAACCAGATTTTGATGCTTTTCTTACTAGTCTAATTTGCAATGGAAGTCCACTTCTCTCAATAGCAATCATAAGATTCTTCCAAGACCCTCAGAGCCCATCACCACCTGCTGAGATAGACTGAAAAACAAAAAAAAAAAATTTAAAAAAAAAATAAAAATCGGTGACTGAAAATTGCCTATCATGTCTTCAAGAAGGGGATCTTTTTCCCAGCATTGAGAAACAATCCTCATCTTTTAAGCCCTTTCCCAAAGTCAGTTTCAAAATATCAAAGCCAGAAATGATACATCTTCCAGAGAAAGAAAAAGGTTTTGACTAAATATACCACAGGCAGGAAGGAGGGAAAGTGAGGTGTATTAAAAGCTGAAAAGACACTCTTTGTTCTTGGAGAGTGTCTCTCACAGCTACATACCATAGTGGTCTGTTGGCATCTTCCAAATAGGGCCCTAAACTTCCCATCTAAAATTAAGCAGCACAGGTATTTTCTGAGGGGTACGGCCATCTAGATGGCCACACACCACTCCTGTGTGCCTGTGGCTGGCAGGGAGCTTCAAAGCCGTCAACAAAAGAGAAGTTAAAGTTACTGCGCTCAAGAGAGGTCATACAGAAGATAAAATAGGACTTACTGTTCACATTTTTCATAAATTTTATTTTACTTAACAATCACTTTGTCTAGATTGTTGTATAACATATGCTACACAAATGCTAAGTGGAGAATGTCTTTTCATGAATGATATCTACCTTGCTTTATGTAGGCTTTTCTGTACCAAGGACAATCCAGGTCTAGAGAAAGACATTTGAGATCTTTAATCCATCCTACAAAAGGGTAGATTTTGGCCAAGAATTTACTGTAGAATATAGACGTTATTACCAAATGTTTTCCACTTGTTAAGAACAAAACAATAAAAAAGCACATGCTCAGTTTAGGTGTAGATGCAAACGGTTGCTTTCTCTTTCTTGAGTGAGGACTTTCTAGTAGTATTAATTCCTTGTTAAAAACTACAGATATTAGGTGCCTTCACAGAGAGAAGTCCACAGGAAAGCGAGTTTGTATGTATCCTAAGATATGCCCTTTAGAGTGGGGTTCCAATAAAACATAAAAACATACTCCACCCAATGAAGAAGAGTCAAGCTTTCCACCACTGTGATGTTCCATCTCCTTGCAGTCCCAGTTTTTTTAAAGCTATTTTAATGGCTTAAAGCAAGGTTATTGAAGGACTCACTCCCATTCCACTCTACGCCTCTCATGCACATTTCTGTAAGATATGTCTTTAGGTAACACTAACTGTATTTCATATTTGTAAAGGTAATTTGATTTGAAAAAATATTTAAAAAAAATAAAATCAGATAATGACTTTTATTCTGGTATCTCTGCCACTGACCACTTAGCTCTCTAAAGTTTAATCCACAGCATAATGCATAAACTGAAAAATAATTTGCATTATCACATCTAGTTAAGCTAAACAAACCACCTGTTCAAATAAGTAGGTCTCATTATAAACCAGATGTTTGTTCTTCCAAAAGCAAATGGAGGACTTACAAGGTGATAAAGCACTTTTGTCCAAACATACAAATTGTAAATACCTTGTACAAATGCACACACCATAACACTTCTAAAAATTGCACCGTTTCACAACTTTGCCATTATATGTGACCGTCATTAGTATTCTCCCATTTTAGTTTTTGGTGTTCTAGAAGTGCATCAGTACACAGAAACCAGAGAACTGAGCTTGCAACACAGCAACCAGGCTCTGTCTTCACAGGCGGCTTGTACCCTTGATGTTTACACTGTGTGTTCACACACTGCCTTTTACAAAACCATATTTTAATGCACATTAGAGTAAAAATGACACCTTCTGTTAACAGAAGGCTAAAAAACAAACTGAAATGGTGCAGCTACAGTAGAGCAAGACATATTTTTACCTACAAGAAAGCACTCCTTCTCTGCACAAGTACCTGAGAATAATAAGGGTCAATACTAACAATGTCTTTTCATGCATTTAAACAACCTCTTAATCTTAAAAAAATAAAAATAAAAAAATAAATAAAAAGAGTAATACTCACAAGTAAGTGCATGCCCTCATGATCCGAATTCCTACAAGCAGCCATTAAACCTATTTACTGTATTTATATTTTCCTTAAACAGCAAAGCTGGCAAGGAGAACACTTCAAGACTTCCCCCTGGATAGGTTTTATCTTTGGCCCGAGCTCATAAGACTGTTAAACACTTCTAAGAGTCCCACCATCTTCTTCAAATCCATCAGTATCTTACAGGGAAGTGATTCACTCTCTTCCTCCAGGGTACAAACAGCATCAGTTTCTTGTACCAGTAGAAAAAATAAGTATATCCATAAAAATACACATATACTATTCTAGACACAGTATGAAACTTATCCTGGTTTGAGAAATCATTAATAATTGAACTGTGAGAGTATGCTAAATACAGGCCATCGATGTGCTATACAATTGGATTACAGTTGTATGCTGTGCCCTTTTTTTCGCAAATTAAATTATATTCTAAAGTTTCAGAAACGTTGCAGTCAAAATACAGATTCTGATACAAGTTATACTGACATGATTCAAAAGGAAATGAAAATAAACCACTAGTCACCCTGTTTGTAACAAGGAGAAATACATTTTGACAAAACTAAATAAAATATATTAAATCCAAAGTAAACATCTACTCAATACTAAAAGTCATAACCTTCCTCAGGTACTGACTGTCCAAACACTACCTGTCTCATCAAGACAAGCTCTTTACATTGTCATCAAATTTTATAGGCCACCATTTAAATTCCTTTTAACTGAGCATGATATTTATTAATGTTTTTTAGAGATACAAATCAAAACCACAACTAACCAGGCTGTTGGAGGGAGAGCATTTAAGCTCAGTTCCTCAATGTTTAGTGTCAGTATGGGACAACCACCTGACTCAGATGCCCAGTTAAGATCCTGACTCCTACTACTCTCTTTTGATTAGCCTGAGGCATCTAATGATAGTACTCAACAACAGTATGCATAGTTCATTGCCCATCTGCACTAACAACATATGGGACTCATGTCAATTTTTGCCATGGATGGGCAATTCCAGTTTTGGCCTCAAAATAACTCACAAGAGATGACTGTACAGAATAGCCTTTCTCCAAGTTACATTCCCAAAGAATAATCCTAAGAGAGCTTTATTCTCTTATCCTTACAATAAATTACTTTTCTTGGCTCAGAGCTTTAAGACTTTATTGCTTTTTAAGTTAGCGATGAAAGATTTAATCACAGATTTGTTAGATTTAACCACTGAACACAGGCTTTTCCAGAACCTTCCAAGCTCCAACGGAAGTCACAGTAGAAGTTCCCAACTATAAACACTACTAGAAAAATTTTGAATTTGCCATGGATTTCCTCCCAGTAATCATTCACAGCTTGAGTTTAGCAATAAAGAAATCCATCATCGTGCCCCCAACGCCATCTGGGAGATCAGGCTTTTGGCAGAGAAAAATGGAGCAGCAATTGCCTAGCAGCACAGGAAATCAATGACTTCCCCACACAGGGGTGAGCAACAGGGTGCTCCTGCTGAGCACAGGATCATTCATTTCCCTTTCTGCCAGCAAAGCTGCTTTGTACGTGCAGTGAGCAAAGTCTCCATTACACTGGCACAACACACATACACACATCTTTCCCCAAATCCTGCCCTTACCAGAAGGGTAAGGCAGCCAGCTATGCAATTTCAACTGAACAGCCAGCAAGGGAAGGAGTCAATAGTGGTAGACACACCAGTCCCCTAGGAGAGCCTTTTGGCATGAGGATTTCAGGCTATGAGGGCAGGTAACAAATGCCCCAGCAAACCACTGATTTAAGCTCATCTTAAATCCCACGACTTGACAAAGGATTCAGCTGAACATTGACAACATCAGGGTCAGGAAAACCTAGTCTTCCCTTTCCCTCCAGTAGTATGATAGTACTATTTACTTCCAGCAATTAGAGCTCAAACAGGTGTAAAGGTATTTTTTTTGTTTTAAGCACAGCCATCAGAGGGGAGTTTGGAATATATATTAAAAAAAAAAAGTGCGCACATTATCCAGGAAACAACAGGCCACATTGACATCCTTCCAGGCTGCACTTCTTGATAGCTAAACCACAAATTTATTTACATATATAATACAAAACGGATATGCATCTAGGAACTGGAATAGTCTCTCAAGATCTTCTTTCAAGGTCACAGCAGAGAGCACCACTGATCTCGGCAGCTTTTAAATCCCAACTTCTTCCTCAAATTTACTAGCCTTAGTGCTCCCTGGAACACGAGGCAAGGTAAGAAGGACAGGAGTTGAGAGGCTCCCCAGACACACACTTTACATTTGCTGCAAGCAAAAAGAACTTCACGTCCACATTTTTGCTCCAGGTTGAAGTTCTCAATGAAGTTACAGTAACGGGATCATTACAGGCATGTACACAGTCATCAAGAACTCACCTACTGTCTGTAACTGATGTCAGAGGTAACAGATACAAAAACACAGATAGAACAGACTTCTGGTCAAGCCAGTCTTGGCTCTGATTTGAACCAGTGCTCTGAATAAGCAGCTTGCCCATCAATCATCCCTCTCTGAGATCAGAGAGTATTGCTGTAGCTGTTTCCAGAGCTATGCTTCCACATTAACCCCAGTAACTGCAGACATGTTAGGATCACCACTGGGATCTAGCTGACTATTTACCTGTACTGAGCATATTTTGCCGTATCTCCTGATAGCTACACTGTTAGCTCTATATCTGTAAATCCTTGAACCTAGAATTTGTAACACACAGCTATATTACAGCAGAAATATCTTGGTCTCTAGCAGCTTCTAGTTTCTCAGGAAAACTGCTCGTCTTTCTACCCACTTTTTATACCTCTATCATGTCTTCAGTTTAATGTTACATTTGTAAATGCCAAGTATCTGCCTTATTTCTCTAGAGTCACCATTGCTCTAAATCAATTCAGGTCATGCTGAAATTAGTTGTGCCCTTCACCAGGTTAACAGCTTCTCCAGTTTTGCTATAATTAATACATGTCCATAGATAAATTACAAATAAAGTGAAAGACAAAAAAAGAAGTAGGATTACTCTGTAACATTTTTTTATTGCCCCTCCATCCCCAAGTTCAATAAGAAGGCTCTCAAAATCTCACTTTACCCCAATGTTAATAACTCAGCAAAAAAGAGGCACTGCTTGAAGGTATTTCATAGAAGAAATAACATGTAACCTACAAAAGACTCCTCAATAAGTGTAGTCACCACACATAACCCTACCTGTTTTCCTGCAAAAGGGAAAAAGTTCACTCATTTTCTAAGCTTGCACCTTCTTCATTGTCCATTCTAGCTGCAGTAAGACTCATCACTTGATCACTCTGGACAGCAGCAGGCCTGCATTTATCATGGCGGAACGTGTCCTCACTGTTTGTTCTTACAGTTTATGGAAAGGCAAGTACAATGACTAATAAAACTGCTGCAAGAAAAAGCTGAAACAAGTTAATACAATGAGCTTCTTTAAAATTACATCCTTCATCCTACATTTCCGGCATGCAGAGCCAAAACCACATCACACTTTTGATGGACAGATTTAGACCTATTATTTATCATAAATGGCAAGACCATCACTGAGGCCAAGTAATCCTTCATGATGTGTTTCTGAACTGCTCACAGATCTTAAGTATACCATGAACAGTGGAAGACCTGGTTCTATGTTCTAGAGAAGTTATTTTTTACTACTGTACTATTCTTTTCCTTCTGGAAAATTATATTTTCTTCATGCTGAGAATGATCATCATGAAAATTCTTACCTGTTTTCCATCTAGTGTGTATAAGCGTTTAACCACCCCTGAATCCAGCTTGATGGCATCAGTTATATCAGTAAGAACCTGTTCAAATGAATGTGCTGTCTTCTTGTTAAGCAGAATCCGGACTGCTTTCCTTGGTTTCACTCCGCTCCTGATGATAGTGACTAGTTTAGGTCTAATGAAATCCTTATTCTCTTTTGCATCTGGAGTACCTCCTTTAGCAGTGGCAAGAGATGGCACTGAACGAGAACTAGAAGTCGTCTTAACATTCACTGACCAGTTTGGGTTTACATTCTTCGTGTACTCCAGCTTCTTGAAGGGTTCTATGGAACCACATACATAGCTTTCCCCTGAGGAAACAAAAATGCCAGACCAGCAAGTCAGATTGGAGGGTGGGGGAGGGGGAAGAAAAAAAAAAAACACCACCCCACAGAAAAATACCAAATCAAATCCTTCTCAAATTATTAAACATTATTGTTATCATTCTTGATCTACAGTACGTATTGATCTCTTCCCTTCTCAGATGTTACAGGCTATAAAATATCTTTTAAAGATCATTCATCACCTAATCATTCAGAAAATGCTGCTACAAAATCTTGAAAGCAGCAGTTTTCTTTTCAGAAAACACCACCTGCAGTGGGGATCGCTGCTGTCAATAAACAGTGTTCATATATAATCAGCTGCCCAGCCCCAGTGCACTATCACAGTAGTCCCCCAGCCTTCATGTTTAAATGGCCTGCTCCTATCAAAACAGCAGGACTCAAACATTTCGTATTATTTCTTCTGAAGTGTTATCAAAAACTACAGGTTACAAATAACTTTCTACAAAAGGTGGATAAAAGTGTCATAGGAGATTTGTTAACATTTGATTATTTAAAGCTTTAAGTAGCATAAACCCAGGATATGTATAGGCAAGAAATCTCACTGCATTATTCTCCTGATTCACTATATAATATGTGGGGAGGAAAGGAAGGCAAAGAGTAGTAATTACAGAGCCCTCACAACAAATTTATGATACTTTAAAGAAAAAATGTATTATAGCTTGTTATTTCTATTGGAACATTATCTGCAATAAAATATTTTTGCAATTATCACACCCACATGATTTCTGGGGAACTAAAACATAGCCAGAAAACACCAGCATGTCTCTGTTCAGTAAAACCTTAATCCAGTCCAGCTGCAGGCTGCTGCAGAAGGGCTGCCTGCTTGGGTGCTCCCAATCTCTCCCTTGAGCTTGACCGAGTGACTGCACTGCCAGTTGCACTGGGTGAGTTGGATCTGCTCGTTGATCTGACTGAATATAACAAAGACGACACTAATTTTGCAACAAGCTGATCCAGTTCACCCTCTGGCTGCAAAAGAAAATCCCAAAGAAAACAATACTAGATCCAGCAAAACCACACCTTCTCGCAGCCTGCAGTTAAACTCCATTACAAATAATGCAAAATCCTATCCTGAACAATACCACAACATCTGAGATGTTTTAATTCTTCTGGGTTCAGTAGTTCAGCGTATACTAACAGCATAGAGGCCTTCACATTAGCAGTTTAGCCCAAGGTATTAAAAGAAAAACAGAACAAAACTCAGCGATATACATCCTATGCCAAAAAGCACATAAGAACCAAAGATGTTCCTAATGATCCCTACCCTAAGGAAAAAGGACTCACAGTTCAATTATTAAAAGAAAAAGAAGTATTTAAATTTTACTTCTGGACACAAATTGTAAGGTTTCAGGGCACCCAACCCAATCCCACAGACAATACAGCACACAAGGAATGCTGGCAGATACACAGAGTTACCACAGTTAGAAACCAGGGGGGAAACCACTGGGACCTGAGGCCCCGGATGCAACAGAGGTTCAAATCTGTTGGCATGATGCTCCAAAGGTGAGACAGTAACACACTGTACAGTAATTATCAGGAAGGCAGTGGAAAGACTCCAAAAGAACATACTTTTAAAGCAGAATAAAACACAGTGAGAGATGAAGTAAAACATTCCAATGCTTACTAGCCATCATGTAAATTCAATTTAATCTGCACTTTGCAGTAACATCTGAAGTGTTAAGAAAAGAATTTAAGATGGAATGTTTACACCAACCTTAAAAGAGACAAATGTAAGCTCTTCCTTTTATCCATTGTATATATGAGAGACATAGATATATGTATGGTAACATCAGAGCAGAAAGACTTAGCTGCAGTAGTGATCCAAGAGCGATCAAATAGTACATATTATCTTTTATTCATGTCCCTGTCCAATATTTTTAGCACTAGCTACTCAATTACTGCAAGGCCAGAACGCACCCACACCACCACATCAAAAAATTTAACATGTTTTAAAAAAACATCAATAGCGTTTTGTAGGGGAAAAAAAATAAAAAAGATTCTACTATGGATAGGACTGCATTCAATACAATAAATATCTGTTCTATAAAATACTGAAGAAGTCTCTTTCATAAATTTTTAAACAAAATTTATTCTTGTCTCCACTTGTGTTCGCTGTAAGACTTAAAATCCACCAGCACCCTTTTTTTTTTTTTTTTTGGGG
>VFFE01006936.1:831106-852814 GCA_008921705.1 Burhinus oedicnemus
GGGGAAGAGGTATAAAAAAAATAATCAGATTTTCAGGTTCAGTGCTATCAGAGAAATTGTTCAGCTTAGTTGCATGAAATAACAATTATTTATTTAAAAAGAAGTCTTCATATTAAAACTCACCTCTCAAAGGGTAAGTATATAAAAACAAATGGCCATACATGCTGTACCCAGAACATTTATATTTAGTTTATTAAGAACTCTTTTGGTTCCCCTTCTTGAAAGGATAGCATTCCACATGATTTTAAATATCAGCTATATTTAAAGGTCAGCTGGGTTCCTTGTAGCATTTAACAGTATGTCAGCTCTTCATTACAAACTAATTTTGTGTAAAACACCATAAAAAGAGACCAATACAATCACTAAAGTTATGCAATTGTTTTAACATCAGACTTTTTTTCCCATTTCTTCATTTTCAACAGTACTATATTACATCAATAAAATATTTGCACCAAGATTATTTTTTTCCCCTTGAAGAAGTTCATATTTAGCTCCACAACATCTTGGAGGTAGAGTATCCAAGGTGTTCTAAGATGAAATATCTTTAGTAAGAGCTATCTTATATATGAAAACAGAAATACAGATATCTCTCCCATAATGCTGTTATCTAAGTCTGTTTATACTTCAAGTGAAGTGCTGGGGCTTATAAACCTTCAGGGATGTTAGCCAGGGATTGCAGTTCTCATTCACAGTGGTCCTCAGGGCCAGGCCTGTAAGAACAAAAACTAAAACGACAAAACCTCTCTGTCCTAGAAGTAATTTACATCGGATCTTAAGATCAGTAAACCCTGTTTTATGGTGATATCCAGCAAATTTCAAGTACTCAAAGCACTAGAAACACTCAAATAAAAGCTTAAATTTCCTTAACATGGGACCCACCCTGCCAGCAGCTAGAAATTTCAGTGTCCAGCCTAATCCTTTAGCACCTGTGGTGTTTGTATGCAGAGGAAATCTCAAAGAAAAAGACAAAAAGCCTTCATCTAGATTTTCATCTTCTCTTCTTTTTCACCGTTACCTTAAGGATGGAAGAGTGCAAAGAAGTTTACAGTAAGTCATGCTTCTTGTGAGTCCAATAAATCCACCTTCTGCCTTAGCTATTGCTTCCTCACTGAAACTATTATAGCTAATGAGACAATTTTCTTTTTTCACTTTTCATTTTTGGTCACCTTTGGCTACAACTGTCTCACAGACAATAGCCTCACCCCGGTGACTTGTACCTGAGGGGAGACAGAAGCTGTGATCTGTGGAGAGGCAATACTAGCAGCAAGTTGGTTTTCCCAGCTCCAAAGCACCAGGAAAATACACCTCTGGTGATAATACCACTAAGCATCATCAGCTCTTACTCCGGGTCAGGCCTAAGCACAAATACAGCCCATGACATCAGCTTTGACTAACTGGCAGCTGGAAAAAGAAGGTAAGATTCTCCAAACAGTAGATTGGTAAGAGAACACATGTTGAAGAAGGAATCTTTGGAGATACTGGATTAAACAAAAGCATAGCCCACTTAAAGTGTCTATTTGACTGTCGCTCCCCAAGAGAGGGGAACAAGCGTTTCACAGTGCAGTCAACTGTGACTAATGAAATTTTGACTCTTGATTACACTATCAATAGCCATTAGAAAAAGAAAAGAAAAGAAGGACTCCTAGCTGTTTTGGGATATCTGACATCTGCGACAAAAGTCATTACTAAATCTTAGAAGGTATCCCTCTCCTGACAGCCCTCCTGCCTCCTCACAGCAACAGTGCAAATGAAAGCACACACCACTTGAACTCTTAAAAACCAAAAAAGATACACAGTGCTTGTTTGCCAATTTTGAACCAGTAATCCTACAATTTAAGTTGTGCAAGCGCTCAACACTTCAGGGAAGTCCATGTGGAACAATTAAAACAAATCTTAGCATTGAGAAGCTAATCAGAAAGCTAATCATGTAGAAGGACAGATCCCAAAACACAGTTTATGCTTAAAAAAAAAAGAGACAAACAAAAACTTACTACCTGCAGTTACACATTTGTCAAAATTCAATGCAGCTGAACCACTACAGCCAGGTAACACCAAAGGATAGCTCTTACAAGTCATGACAGAATTTATGACATGCATCATGTATTAAAAATACAATTTAAAAAATAATATCTGTGTGCAAGGTGGCTGCTAAGGAGACACTGAATCACTGCCTGTAAGTACCGGAGCTTTGCTGATACAAGTGTTGATTCCCTCTTTGGCATATTGGTATTAGCAGTTAGTTTCCTTCAGCTTGCTGATATTCTCACTACAAGAATGATCAAGGCATTATCTCTTAAAAGGGATTATTTGCATTGCTTTTCTGTGCTAAAGGCAACTTGGCCTAGAATGGCTTCATAAAGAAGCCAGCTGGTCTTCAGTGAAAACCCCAGAGAAGGAATAGAGAACCTGTTTAAATCACAGAAGCAGAGAGGGAACAACCAACTCCTCTTTGTGAGGCAGCAGGACTGCCAAATTATTGAAAATAGTGTTGATTTGTTGCATGAGAGTATGCATGAGGAGAGGAAAGTTAATTTATGAGCCCACCAGAGATCAAGGAACTGCAGTAACCACACGCTTTGGTGGTGAGGCACCCTGGTGAGGACACTCAGTGCAGCAGTTAGTCCTTGCAGTCCATTTCCCCAACAGATGGGGCAATAAATAGATTAAGACAACAGGGAAGGGACGGGCACCCCCAGCACCCCGTGCAACAGGCACACCTGCCCCTCTTCACTTCCACCCTTTGGTTTTGTACGTGCAAAAAGGCCGAAGAGCAATCTCTCAGGGGAAAGGACAAAGAATTCTGACTATCCCTCATCACGCAGAGCAGATCGTAAAAGGAAGATGACCTGAACCAAATAAGTTACTACCTGATAGATCCCAAATGTGTCAGTTAATAGAGCAATAACCTACTTAAACTACATTACAGACACTGCAGAAACACCAGGCATCAGAAAAAAATGCAACCATGCAAAAGAGATGGAACATCTACAGGAAACAAATCTGACCTACCCATGTTCACCTTACAATCCCATGCACCAGAAACTTTAAATCAGACCTCCTCAGACCTTTTAAAGGACTTCTTTCGCACCTGATTCTTTCTGCTCAGTTCAGACTAAAAATTCTTTTTTTTTTTTCCCTTATCCAAAGCCAAGTGAGAAAATAAAGACATACTTCCTCCCCCTCCGTCCCCCCAAATTGCTACAAGCAAGACAGGCATTGTACACAATTTAAAAAAATAACTAGAAAGCACCTAGAATAAGAAATCATGAGACCTTCCAAGAAGTTAAGCAAGACACAGTCTGAACCAACGGGCTAATGGATGAATGTTCTCAAATTCATGAAATAAAATAATCAAATAAACAGTGCCAGAACAACCCTCTACCATTTTATGCAACAGGATTATTCAGCTGTTTGTTTATTAAACAATATAAGGATTGTAGGCATTTCTGCCACAGGATCCAGTCCAAGTTTCACTAACTTTGATAGCCCTGGATCAAGTCCATGGTAAATATCCAGTGTAAATTCAATCCTATTAACAAATATCCACATAGATTCAGCTCTACAAACATTTAAACATATACTTTACTATTATTATTTTGATAGCATATTACATATGCACATGAATCTTTCCAGCCCATCAATTCCCAGCTGCTGAGGTAGGCATGGATTAGAAGAGTGTTAGGCTCCAGAGCACATCAGAGACCACGTCAATCAATTCCTACAGTCTGGCTGGCTGGACTTCTCACCAGCACCGCTGGAGTGGGAGGCAGAGTCAGGGAAGAAGCAGTAGTAGCAGGTAGGAGAGGGAAAAGCTGAGATAAGAAGAGTGAGGTGACAGTGGGAGTAGCAAGACCCACATACAAAAAAAAGTCAGGGACTGTCACAGCCCACCACTTTAGCAAGGAGACACTGCCTTTTGAACCCTGCACCGGCAGGCAGCTTCTCCGCTGCATTGAACACAAACTGCCTGCCTCTACTCGCAAGAGCCATCCCACAGTCCTCATGTGACCCATCATCTCCTCTTCCACTGCAGTGAGGTTCACATCTCGTAAGAGTTATTAGCCAGTTATAGCCATTACCAGATTTTAAAAGCAGCATGTGTATCTGTGGTCTTTCAAACTGCTCCTTCAATGAGGACTGCAGCTCCAAGATAATCCCTGAGAGACATTTATTTTTTTTATTCAGATTATTCCTTAAAACTGTTTTTGCCTTTATGCCTACACAAAATGTACATGCACATATGCAAGTCTTTACAATAGTTTGGCAGTGCACCCAATATTGACATGTGACAATATTGTTTCCCAGTATTCTCTCAGCCTTGTGGTTTGGGGTTTTTGGTTTGTCTTTGACTGCCAGCTCTCTGCTGCAGGGTTCATCTTTTGTGGTAGATATTGTGGAAACCTAAAACAATTGATTCTGGTACATACCCAAGACTCTGAGGTAATATTATAATAGAAATTAATGACAAAGGGATGCAGTTCTGGCTATGGATTGATTCTGTGGTCTTTGTTCCACATAGCAGGACCCCAGGAGTAAAAACTGTAAGTAATACTCTTTGTTTCAGAGTTATTGTGCTCATTCCAATCTATTACTGTTCTTGTTACACTGTTGAATGGTCATTTCGGGGGTAAGACCCATCAGTTCACCTCTGCCTTCAGCTTTAAAGATGGTACACTTTTGGAAAATCAAAAGTCATTTAGTCTTCTCCTGAGACTTTGTTTACAGCCACACAATTTAGCCTTAAAAGAACTTCATCTTTATTGTTTCTACGTGCTTTGATTACATGTCATACCTAGAGAATAATGTCACATTTGGAAATCATTCTTTAAAGGTAAAAGGGTCCTGAACATCAGATCTGACAAAAAGAAGGTAACCTGAATCCACTGCATTCTTCCCTTCATCTAAGGTGATGGGAGAAGTTACAGAGCGTGTGAAACTTTTTACAACAGTATGTACCCCTTGTTATTAAAGTCCAACAAATCTCACATGCCTCAAGTCTTTTAAAAAAAAAGAAAAAAGAAAAAAAAAGAAAAGAAAAACCACAACCCTAGGGAAGTCATTAGTTTTAAATAAAGGGAAAGTGTGTCCATGCACCTCAAAATAACCTACAGCACCAGCATACAGCCATGCCAGCTCTGAACTGTATGCCAGACAGAACTAAATATCACTGAAGCAAAGCAGCTCCTTTACGATCTTTTTCCTTTGGGACTATCTTTCATGCAGTTCTATGTATTTAGCTCTGGGATGAAAGACAGTGGCTGCTGTCTTGTTTCCCCAAGGAGCTGGATGCTTCTCTGTCTTCATGTACCGTATGAGAAGGTAAGAGTACACTAACTTCTTCAGAGGCATAAAGGGAAAAAAACACCACCAAATCAAGGCCTCACACATTTACCTCACAATGCAACCACTGAAATCAATGCCACAAAAAAAAAAATCATCTAAATTCATAACAGTCTCATTAAATGAATTCATACAGTAAGGGAATAGCCTAACCATGAAGAAAGCAATGCTTCAAATTTCAGTAGTTTGAGCACAAATGCCATTTGGCAAGAGGCAAAAATCAAGTGATTTTCCAGCTATTTAAACACAAAGCACAGCTTCAAGCTAATTAATGCTGTACTGGACTAGCCAAACTCTAATAAATTTGTACAGTAAAGAGTGGACAGGACTTACATAAAAACATCACTGAGATCACTAGGCTAACAATATATGAACCTGTATTCTACACTGAAGCTCTACAAGGGAAACAGAACACCTTGCACTTTTATACAATTAGACAGAAGCCCCCTTTCAGGTGAAACAAGGATGTAGCTCTCTACTTACACATGAAGACTGACTTCTGTAAATCCCACAGTGTTAATGGCACAAGAAAATAAGACAGTCCACTTGAACTATACACAGGAAGAGAGGATATGTTCATTGAAGAGGTAAGGAATACAGTGCCACAGAACCAAAAGAAATCCCAAAGCCCTTCTTTAAAATAAACTTATGGTCTTGCACTGTCATTCCTTTTGACTGACTGATTTATAACTGGTATTATTCTTCTCTAGGATGCCAAAATAAACCAGTCTTACAGGTTGCTGAATTTATTTCTGCATTCAGTTCTTTCTTTTCAAAAGCTGGTTCTGACTGGCAGCAAAAGACTGTGCAAATCCACATTAACATCAGTGATACTTGCTTCTTGACGAGCATACCAATCAAATAAGCATAATTATTTATACCATTACTGAGTAGAAAATGCACAAACGCTGCTTTTAAACAGATGTTGATTAATATTGGTCTTTCCTCCCAGAAATTGATTTTTCTCCACCAATTAAATACTGTCCGGACAAATACAGTTCTAACTCTGCCCTGGAATTCATAACATTGATCTTAAGACCAGTTGCCTTTCCATTTCCCTAAATCTACGGTCCTAAACCCAAAACCCCTTCTTACTTACATGGGCAATCCCACCATTTCATATTGTCTCCTACTCTCCTTTTTATGCAAGGATGATTATCAAGAATATTCTCTTCTCAAAACTTCTCCTTAAAAAGCTTTCCTCTGCTTTGACACCTACAGAAGACCACTCAATGGTGGCTGAACACCTGCTATGCAAAGATGTGCTCCTCTTTCAGGAATCTTATTTGGCATTACCCTTTTCTTCTTCTCTCCCCATGTTAGACACCTTCTGATCCTCTTATTACATCCTGATACTGTAAGTTCTCTCACCAGATGCTAAAGATGAAAACCATGAAGAAATTACGATCTCTGTTGCAACTCTAAACTGGCTCTCCAGTGGCTATAGACCCATGCTTTACAGGTTTGCCCATGGTACATCGGGGCCAGGGGCAGGATGGAAGCAACGATGAAAAAATTGTTCCACCTTTATTTTCTTTGAGCACAGTCAAGCACATGCATTTAAACTTTACACATAAAAAACAACCTCAGTTATGGCCATGTGCTAGTTAATGCTTTCAGACCTTACACATTTTGGTGTTTTATACTAGAAGCTATTGCCTACACACACAAAAAGAAACCCACTGCAACCCAGAAGCACTTTATGTTGGAAAAGTTATTTTAGCCATTTGTAAAAATTGTAAAAGGTATTATTAATATCCTAGACCTAATATTTAAATAGATTAATGCTGACAGTTTCTTTTGTCAACAAAACTATCGCTGAAAGAGTGATAAACTCAGTGTCAATGGGCAAATTAGCAACTGGCATCTCCAGGGTTTGACAGTGACCAAGACCTATCTGTTCTGACCAAATCACTGGTAATGCTTTATACTGAGCCTTATTTAAAAACAACGTAAGGATGCCAATGGACTGGGGAAGAGGAAAAGGGAAGTGCTACAGGGGAGAAAAGTTCACAATCTACCCCAGCTGAACCATGGCTACAAAACTACTCTTAACAGGTTGCCTACATTTATGTTACTCCATGAGAGGAGAATATTTTACTTAAGGCGTATTTACTTGTAGGGAAGAGTTGGAGCTCTTCACTAGGTACAGACAGATTTAAAAAGAAAAAAAATAAAAATCCACCAGAACTGAATTTCATGTAGGTTTCATCAGCACCACAGACCTTGTCAAGTTTAGCTGACTAAACTCTCGTTGGTATTTTTAAATATGCAAGTTCAAAAGCAGCAGCAGATGCGATCTTCAAGATCTAGGACTACCAACACTAGGTTAACAGAAAGGGAAAGATCAGACACTTTCAACAAGAGGGAAATATGTAGCAAGGCAACTCATGGCACAATTTAAGATACTCACAATTTTAGTTATACCATCTAAGATCCTTACTTTATCAATAAGACCAACAATCCCGTTACCTATTTGTCAAAGGCTTAACAGATTAGACAAACAAACACTGACTCAAACATAACTTTACACCTCCAAATTTTACTGCTGACCTTCCACTAGCTGGTCCAAGGAGGAAATCTTCTTGGAGCCATCAATCGTGTAGATTGTTCTCACTCCCTGGGGCAGATTCACATTGTCAGATAGAGTTCGGGTCAGATCAGCCAGGAGAGCTTCAAAGGATCTAAACCGGTCAGGGGAGATGGCATATACAATCCCTTTGAAATACCGGTCTCCATTACGATAGAAACGAACTTTCTTGGCTTTTTTCTCAGAACTCAGGGTCTGTAGAGTACGGGTTCGGTAAAAGCTGCAGTGGGCACTGTGAGTAGGGCTGGGCAAGCCATTTACCCGGGACCCTCTGCCATATCGTTGCGCTTTATCACGCTCATCAAAATGCTCCAGCTCCATATCTCTCCCAAAGGACATCTTGAAGTTCAACCTAAGGGATGCACAAGAGAAGAGAAAAAGTTTAAGAAACGTACACATTTTAAGGGAGATCACTTTAAGACTTCACATTCCATATGTGGTACTTACACAGGACTACTTTCCAGGTTGAGAAAAATATTTGAATGAAACCATGCTATGTTCACATGTTCATTTTACAGCTAAGTCTCTTGCCATGCCATAAAACCTAGTTTATATGTTAGGCTTTTGTACACCATAGAAATGCCACTCATGAAACCGACTGCTAGCAATATGTAAACATTAAAAAGTGTTTGTTCAAATTCAGTAAGAACTCTGAAAATGAGGTGACAAAGTTGAGCTACTGGAAAAAAAGAACAAATGCATCAACCTTCTACTTTTTCTCATGTTATATTCAGGTGCTATTTGAGTCCAGTCTACCTTCTAGACCGTTCACCCCCACTAAACTGTTTGTTCCAACTGTGATCTCAAGAGGTACCATCTCAGAAGGGCAACCAGTTGCCAACAAGTAAGCAGTTAAGAACTTCTCAGAGGAATAGATGGTGTAGATTGATGATGAGAATCAGGACTACCACTGCCAGTATGTGGACTTAGTAGGTCCAGCCCACTGTTCAAAAATCCTTGCGTATTCCAACCACTGGTCTCCCTAGAGCCTAAGCTTTGTAATAAATTACTTCTGTTGTCCTTGTGCAAATACTTCGCATGCTCTGAACTAAGAGAAGGGCTCAAATGTCACGAAATAAAAAAAAAAAATACATTAGAGACAGGAAACTAGTATTTTTCAGTGAGCAAGCTACTTTACTGCTTTGTAAAATTTGCAGGAAGTTTTATTCATATCCTAGGCCTAATATTCAAATTGATTAAGGCTGACAGCTTCTTTTGCCTACAAAGCTGTCACTGAAGGAGCGATGAATTCAGTGTCAATGGGCAAATTAGCAATTGCCGCCTCCCATGTTTGACAGTGACAAAAACTCGTCAGCTCTGACCAAAATGATCCCAGTTGTTCAATGTAGTTCACACAAATGGAAGTTCATACGTTCCAAAATTAAATCAAGTAGCTAGGTATTTCCATTCCTTTTTACAACCAGCACAAGACTAAATACTACAAATTGCACATTAATCTTCACAAATAAGAGAAATAAAAATACGATAAAAAATTTGGACTGACCAAAAGATCATTAGGTTCAAAACACATTTAATTTAAGAGCCACCTAGATTTGCAGTTGTCTGCAGAACAGCAAAGCACAGTAAGTTTATTTATAGTACAGATACGCAGACCTAATTTAGAAGTGGTCTCTCATTGATTTCCAATAAAAAGAAAAAAAATAGCAAGCACAAGCTTTGTTTCAACCAGTCATAAATTGTGTGACCATTAAGAAAAAAAAATATATTCAGACCAGCAAGAGGAAATACAGAAAAAGACTTACGGATGCTCTTTATCTTACAGAAGTTTGTATTAAACCGATGATTATACAGCTGGACCCTGATACTGCAAAGCTGTAGGGGATGTACTTAGCAACTTCTGAGAGCTGTTCACGTGCTTGACTAGAACAAGCACCTAAGGCTAACCACTGCAAGTGCGGGGCCTCCGCAGAAATTATTTACCCTGCTTTGGTTACAGCTCACACCTTATTTTGTTACATTGGCACATGATCCTGTGCTAATGTATATATGCAACATCTGTATTTGTAACTACTTTAAAGGTACCTAACATATATGCATACTGCAGTGCGTGTGTGTGTATATATATAGACACATGAAAGAAAAAGACTAATCTGTTTCCCTCCTCAGTATGCATACACACCTACAACCCACTTCAGTGAAAAGAACATTTGCTGCAGCATTTCACTGACACTTCTTTATGGGTTAAATACAAAATATCACTCGGTGGCCACAGCTTAGAATCAAAACTATACCACCAACACTACTACGTTAAAAATTATTTCTAAGTTGTTTGTAAGTTGTTTTACCTGAATTTACTTTTAATTCCAATGAGAATCTGTTATTCAGATTTAAACAACCCCAGAACTCACAATTCAGAAACTGTATCTCAAAAGCAATGCCTCTGCCAAGAAAAATGGCTTTTCCTTAGGTCTGCTGTTTCATTTGCTCAAACCATCTCAAATGCAGACATAAAAAAAAGAAAAAACAAGTTTACATGAAGACATACTTTTTTAAGAGACTTCCAGCTTTACTAATTTTGGATGGGGAGAGGAAGAAACGTGAGTCGCTGCCCTTTCTTTCGCACACTTATGCTTTAACCAATAATGGCTGTAATTCCCAATAATGCCCTTTAAAATAGAAATAGAGCTCTCCTTGAACACCAGTCGTGCTATTTAGAGAAAACCGTGTTCAAACCACAAGGTCAGAACAGACAAAGAAATCCTAAACAATTTGATCTGATCAGATGTTTCCGTGTGTGTGTATAAATATACACTCATATACATATAGATATAAAAAAATAAAAGGACACACCCCTGGAAAACCACCATGCCCAACATTTCACACCTTATACATCTGTTAAACAATTATTTATGACGCCAGTGTGGGTGGGCCATTATATAAAACAATCATACATGCTGATAAAAAAAAAAATAAAATACATCATGCAGCGATGCGACTGGGAGCCAGCGAACACCATTCAGAGCCTGAGCAGCAGACTGACTACTCACTCATTGGGGGGAAAGGGGGGGGAACGTGGATACATGCGGCAGCGGCTTCAATAAAAAAAGGGGGTTATTCTGCTGGGGTTGGGGAAACGTGTTTGAAATACAACCAGCCGGCGGAAGGTGGCATCGAGCACTTCAGCCCCGCAGCGGTGACAAAACCGAGGTGCGTTCGCCTCCGAGCGCACTCACACAGGGCCGGGTAAGCACCCAGCCCGCTGCCCCGGGCTGCGGGGTGCCAGCCAGCCGCCTCACGGCGGCCGGCAGCCCGCTGCAGGGGGAGGCGGCGGCAGCGGCGGCGGGTGCCCGTGTCTCCCACCCCATGCACCGGCACACGCCGCCCGTGGCCAGCGGGGCCGCCCGGGGACAGCGCTGCGGCGCTGGGCGGAGGCCGCCGCCCCACACAATGGGCACAGGTGCACCGCGCCGCGGCGGAGCGCAGCGCCCAACGGCCGCGCCCCAACGGCCGCGCCTCAGAGCCCCCTCGCGCGGGAGAGGGGCGGCCCCGGCGCTTACCTGTTCTCCGCAGCCTGGCGAGCACCTTCTCCCTCAGACCTGCCGGCGGGGCGCGGAGGGAAGACGGCGGCTCCAAATGGGAAGCGGCCGAAGAGCGGCAGCTCCCCCCCTCCCCCCCCGGCGACCACCCGGCTTCAATCGCAGTAGTTGCCGCAGAAAGCGGCTCCGCTGCCTTTGTTACGCCTCCCCTGGCTGGAGCGCGTTGTTGGGAAGCCCGGGCTGCAGCTGCTTCGCCTTTCTTCTGCTGCTGCCGATTGCAGTGATTTGCATTAGCCCGGCCCTCATTGAAATGCGGCTCTTCACACCAGCCTCTCCCTGGCGCTCTCTCCAGAGGGCGGCGCCGCCGCCGTCGTCTCCCCCTCTCTTTCTCCCTTTGCGAGCCCTCTCTTCCCTCGGCGCTGCGGGGCGACCGCCGGAGCCACCTCCGGCAGCGCGCCCTGCCCGCGGGACGGCGGGTGTGAGGGGAGCCCGCTGCCCGCCCGCGCCCCCCGTCAGCCCCAGGCGGGGGGTGCGGGGGAGAGGCCGCACTGGGACAGTCGGTTGCGCTCCCAAGTGGGCTCCCCTTGAGGTAATTTCTGGCCGCACCGCGGGTCGCTGCCTGCCCGCCGCCTCCCCCGGCCCCGGGGAACCCCGGCCGCTGAGACGTGTCCGATCGGGGCCGGCCTGCACACGGGGCAGGGCCGCGCCTGGTGAGGGGCAGCTGCCGCCCCTGCGAGGCCCTGGCCTGACGTCCACAAAAACGCCTTTAGAAGTATTTTTTTCCAAATGGGTCACTTGGCGTTTCCATGAGGTTCATCTGGTCCCGAAGTGCTGAGACCCCACCCAGTCGCCGAAGCCCCATGACAGGAATCAAGTGCTGAAGGTGGGATTGACGTGGAATTTAAGTACTAAAACTGGAGCCAAGCTCCCTCACACTGCTTACTTAGTTACAGCTGACCTTGAGGTGACTAACCTCCATAGATGCTACAGTTTTTATGCTTAAATTTCCCAGAAGATGTATTTGCCCAAAGGCGTCTCAGGCTTCATCTGACTGACTCGCTTCCCTTATGCCCGAGCGCCTCAGGTCTTGGCGCACATTTGTGAAGTCAATCTCCACACAAAAAGTCAGTTGTAACTGATGCTTTCTGCTCAAAGGCTTGGTTATTCATCATTTTAATATAAAATCTCAGTGATTAAAACATTCTCCAGATGAAGGACCTGGTTTGCTTTCCTCTGTGCAACAAAGACCTCAACTCTTCTACTTGTCAGGTAAACAGCCCACAGTCCAGGGGGACATGGAAGGGAAGAAAACACAGTCTGTCCCTTCTGTTGAAGCTGCTCTACTTTGTACTCTGAAAGAATTAAAAATGCATTAGATCAGAGAGAGGGAATTAGCTGGTAACCTCATGGTACCGGCACTCAGTTGGGAAGCACAAAAGATGGCTTTCTGTGTCTGTATTATGAACCATTTGTGTGTTTTATATCCATAAATCCAGAAACAGTCAATGGAGCAGGGACTTAAGCCCAGGGTGCCCTGCTCCCAGTGATAGACTTCTAATCAGGATAGAGGCTCCTGCTTAACCTGTCTGAAGGCAAACGAAGCTTTCAGTCTACAAAAACTGTAGGAGGCCCAAAAGAAGAAGGGGACGGAGCACTTCCCTTGTTTTCTGTTCCCCTAGAATAGTCCACAGACAGGCTCTTAGTAGACAGGAGATTCCCTGAAGGAGAAAAATTGATGCTGTGTCTTCATCGTCTTGAAGGAGTTCTTTAATCACTAAAGTATTGCATAGAGCAGAGACAGGAGTCTTCTGGCTACAGTTGTTTCCTTAGTTTTTGAAAAAGAAATGAGCACCTAAAACCTTTAGGAAAACCTCTGCTCGAAGGAGTAATGGCATTAAGATACCTGAACATCAAGGAGATTCAGAATTCAATGTACAACTCTGTCCTTACCACACTCTTATCATCTAGCTTGGTTTTTGTAGATCTTGTTCTAAGGCACTTAGGTCTTCCCCTATGGTCAATGGGGTGCTGAGGCACTTTAGTTAAGATTGTTATTTTTCAGATGCAAGTTCCTAAAAACTGAGCACCTCCACATTGAGTATTTCACCAGCTATATTGCTTTTTAGTCTATTGTTTTTGAAAATCTCTTGGTCTGTGTTTAGACATAACAGATAAGGGCAATATTGCTAATGTTGGTATACTTGACAGGAGAATGGAAACTAATTCTCGAAGAATTCTGGTAATCTCGCATTAAAGTTCTATTATTTAAATCACTTATTTTGTAGGTCAGCAATCAAATAAAATATTCATGATGGTCTGAAATGATAAGAAAAACCAGGAGATCACAGAGATTAGAGATGGAAAAGACTATCATGGTCCTGACAAAGGATTGTTCTTTAACATTCTTCACTGCTGCTTTGTCCATTTCATTGTAAATGTCTCAGGTAATGGGGCTTCTACTTCCCAAAGGAGACATCTTTTCGAAGTTGAATTCCTCCAATTATAAGGGATATTTTTCTGATAATCAGGTTAATGGAAGTTTCTTATGTTTCAGCTCATTACTTTAGCTATAGTGCCCTGTGTTCACGTGCATAATTTATTTCTCCCATTGGTGTTTACATCTCTCTGACATGTATTATTTACGTCTAGCCTAAGTGTGCAAAATATTTCACAGATGTTCAAGAAAGATCTTCACTCTGATTATGTTAAAAAAAAGGTCAAATGAAAAGAATACAATATAAATCAATACGAGAGTATAAATGCAATAGGAAAGTATCTTTTTAAATGTGTTATTTTGTTCATTTGCAGTTCTTTGTTTAAGATGAAGACACAACACAACACCGTACAGTCTGTTTACCTTTGTCATATAAGCTTGCTGTGCTTTTCTTTTTAAAGCACTTTAAAAGATGGTTTTCCTTTACCTTTTTCATGTGTTTGTCCACAACTTAAATTAAACAATGCAATTCTAAATAGAAACAAAGTTTGCGTAAATTGTTTCAGCAGTTATATCGTCACCATGTTAAAAGAGTGTACTGTTTTGCTAATACAAAATTGTCTTTCGTCATTGGACTTTGGAATATTGTGTGTTTCCTGAGCCCTCTGTAACACATCTTTATAAACCACAATACAGTCACTTCTTAATCCCACTTTGGATAAAGTAAGTAACTTGGTCTTCTCATCTCTGTTCTTATTAGTCAGGTTTTTCAGATCTAACAGTATTTCAACAGTGCTTTTCTAAATATTTCTAATTTTTAAGCACCTTTGTCAAAAGTGTACAGAAGAATTGGATACAGTTATGTCACCACCCAATACTCCTGTATCTGAAGGCTGTACCAAATGCCTTGGAACATTGTTCTGGGAGCTTCTCTTTAGTTGGCTAACCACTGTGACCCCTAAATCCTTTTCAGAGTCACTGCTTTCCAGGACACAGTCTCCAGTCTTCTAAACGTGACCTACATTCTTTGTTCATGCTGAATGACCTTGCATTCAGCTGTCTCAAAAAACACGTTCAAATGATCCTGGCTTACTAAAGGATGTCAATTTCCCTACAGAAAAACTGTTTTTTCTTTGCATTATTTAGTGCTTTATGCATTTTATGTCATCTGCAAATTTTACCATTAATGCTGTTAAATATTCCTTCAGATCACTCATAAATTTATGTAGTAGCAGAGGACAGCATTTTCTAAAATGTGGGGCTCAATCCCCCAAGGCAGCAATGTCAAGGATGCGTTTAGAGCTCATTCCACTTCATCTCAGAGAGGCACTCAGCTCTCAGGATGCCAAACCAGGCCAAGGGAACTGGTGTTAGCGTGGTCGCATATGCCCGTTTCAGCAAACAGCCTGTGCCAGTTCCCAGCAGGGATCTGAGCAACTGGAGCTGCACCAACCAGCTGGGCACTGCAGAAGCATGAGGTGGGGCGGCAAAGGTCTGGCATCAGGCACCAGAAACACGTGGGGAAAAACTCGCTTATGAAAAAGAACAGAACTCTATGAATTCCTCAAGAATTACCCAAGGCATAATGATTAGCTGTTTATAGTTACTTTTGGAGTTCTGTCATTTAGATGGCTCTTAATTAATTATTACGTGTTACACTGATTTTGTATAACGCTAGTCACTTAATTAGATTGATGTACTGCTGTATGTCTGTTGCTTTACAGAAGCATATGTCGATGCAGTCACCTTTATCAATCATATTTGGCAATCTCAGCCAGAAAGCTAACCAATTTGACATGCTCATTGGCACAATTACACAATCATTTTCTGTATTGATTACATCACATATCAGGCCTTCAGTTGTTTTACCTGCTACGGATTCCAGCATAGCCAGAATTATATAATCAAGGTCATATTTTTTATGTTGTCCAAATATAACAGTGGCTTTACCCAGGTTTTTAATACTTCCTTAATATTCCTTAATTTCTTGAATAGCAGCATTAATTGCTCAGGCAGTCCAGTAATAAATTCTTTTTAGACTTAAACTATCCATGTATTAAAAATTATTTGCGTATTATTTTAGGGAAAACCATATGGCATTCATGACTGGGATGGGACTGCATTATGCAGAAATATTTGTTGAATACTTCTGTCTGTTCTGCATTGTTATTGAAAATTTCAACTGTTTGCTTCTAATAACAGACCTATGATTTTGCTAGGATTCATTTTGTTCACAATATATTTTTTTATTTTCTCTTTGTCCTTAGTATTTCTGGCTGTAAAATTTTTCACTAATGATTTCTGATGTCTGTTGATATTTCACTTGTTTAGACGTACAATAATGAGTAAATAAAAAGTTTTTGTTATATTATCTGTCCTTCTGTATTTCTCTTCAGTGAGGATATTTTTAACAAAAGAAAATGTCCTCTCTAAATACACAACTGGATTTTTGAATCTGGTAAAATCATTCACAGTTAAAGACTCTTTTCAACTCTCTTTGCATACAGCAGATACAGTTACATGCTGGTCATTGGATAAAAGATTCTCAAAGTTATTTCTACATGTTTGTCCACTGGAAAGAGGTCCCACTGTAAAGTGAACACGTTTTGTATTGGAAAATTATGGTACTTCGCTTTTTGATACTCCGTGGATATTCTAACAATGTCATCAAAAGACCGCTGGAATGTTTTGTCAGAATTATGCGTCTTCATTTTTTTTCTTTCAGATATTGTTGAGATGCTTCAGATACTATTATTTCAGATATTATTAAGGGCATGTTTAAAGAGCTGTTTGCCTGATTTGGTTTGCTTGCCTGTATTGGTTAACAAATTGAACCTAAACCCCTGTCATTTGGGATTATCAATTAGGAATGCACTATCTGGGTCACAGGCCAAATCCTACCTTATGAAACAACTCCATCCACCTCCAAAATATTCTCCATCATCATGTAGTATTGCAAGATATATATCTGAGTTAAACTGTTATTATAATCTTTCTCCTTTCCAGGTTGCCAAGAAGCTGAATTAGAATAATTCTGAAGTGCAGGATCTGAATTTTTGCTGGTCCTTGGTTCACATTAATTAAAATAAATTGATATTCTTTGCTGGCTGCTAACCTCTGGCAGAAGCATTTTAGATAATTTAGAATATGTATGTTCACAACCTCAGCCCAGTCTCAGCAGTATTCACATGCTGTAAGCTGAGGATTTGGGGACCATCTTTTTCATTTTGAGAGAAAGCTGGAATGTTTTATGAATATAAATGCACAAATTGTACACAGTTTTTTGAACAACCTAAGAACAGCATATGTGGTACTTCTGTTTACCAGTGTTTTAAAAATAAGTTAGAGGGACTAGAGTTGGGACACAATTTTTACAAACATTATTTTTAAACAGGGCTTTCTTCCCAAAAGAATTTAGAGGGTAAAGTTCTGCACCGACTAGTACCACTTCTGAAGTAAACCTCCAAATAATTTTTCTGCCATGTGGGTCTTGTCAGTCAGAAGAGAGTTGGAACATCAGAGTAGCTGAGGCAGGATTTTGTGAGGAGAGGGAGGGATAGACATTGACTCATTCTCAGGAAAGAAATCAGCCAGTGTGTCCCAAGTCACTAAAGGATTTATGAGGGCAGTAAACAAGAAACAACGGGGGAAATCTCAGGTCATTCAAAGAGGAGAAATTAAGTGGGAAGACATTAGTGACCTGGGAGGTGTCTCAAATTTTCACTATATAGGAGTAGTTTTTTCACCTGCTAGATGCCCTTTTTTTGTGATGCATTGGCCATATGAGGTTGTCAAACAGTGTCTGCTGGGTTCCACACTTCCTGTTACAACCAGAATCACAGAATCACTGAGGTTGGAAGGGACCTCTGGAGATCATCTAGTCCAACCGCCCTGCCAGAGCAGGGACACCTACAGCAGGTTGCACAGGATGGCATCCAGGTGGGGTTGGAATGTCTGCAGAGTTGGAGACTCCACCACCTCTCTGGGCAGCCTGTTCCAGCGCTATGCCACCCTCAAAGGAAAGAAGTTCCTCCTCATGTTTAGATGGAACTTCCTATGTTCAAGTTTCTGCCTGTTACCTCTTGTCCTATCACTGGGCACCACTGAAAAAAGATTGGTGCCATCCTCTGGCACCCTCCCTTTAAATATTCTTAAGCATTGATGAGGTCCCCCCTCAGTCTTCTCTTCTCCAGACTAAAAAGACCCAAGTCCCTCAGCCTTTCCTCATAAGAAAGATGCTCCAGTCCCCTAATCATCTTTGTAGCCCTCTGCTGTACCCTCTCCAGCAGTTCGCTGTCCTTCTTGAACTGATTTTGAAAGTTTAGGTACAGTCAACGTGAAATATATTCACATACAGTCTTAAACATGAATTTTGATAAAAAGAGGCTGTTACCATTAATAGCCAGAAAGATCTTAAACACAAATCTTAAGACTACATTCAAACCATTGTTTATAGGAAGGAAAGTAGTATTAAGCAAGTTAATCCACATGCTCTTAGATAGTAACAAAGCGAAACCTAATTTGCCATGAAAGTGGAATTCAGAGTCTCCTGTTTTGAAGAACTAATTAATTTTGCTTTAGTATAGGAAAGTTTAGTGTAACAAATCCCTTGAAAATTTATGAAGGGCTGTTTTACATAAACAGAATTACATTTCTTTATAGCTTTAAAATAAAGAACCTTAAATCATGCATGATTTAAGTTTGTGAAGCTTCAGTAAAGCAAGTCCATATGGAAAACCAGCATTTTTAGAGCTTAACAAGTAATTTATAATATTGCAGTAGATAGTAACATTAAAATTTCTCTTCTCTTTCTTCCCTTTTGGATGGTGTAGGCCTAGGGGAAACTGCCTCCGAACAATTATTCTTGTTTTGTCTCCTCACTTTAATTTTATCACGGTTTTACATTTAGAATTACCTGAACAACAGAAAACCCACTTGTCAGTTTAAAAAATGGCTAGTTTTTTTGATGCTCTGGAATGCCATTGTGGAAGGAATCAGACATTAAGTGGACATGTGGAGCTACCACGGACCCAGAAGCTCTCATGGAAGCTAGTTTCAACCATTTTTCAATCTTGTTAATTACACAGTTATTAGACAAGATGAAGATCTTTTCTGTTATTTCATATGTCAGGTTTCTTTTCAAGTATTTCTAATTCGTTTGTCAGATTTCCTTTGTCAGAGATCTCTCACAGTGATGTCAGTATTTCCATGGTGAATGAAGGTTCTCCTGTAAAGCTAGGTGGCCAACTTAAACACTCATTTCTCACTCCATAACACTGCTGTCTAGTGTGATAACATCTCACTTTTCTAAGTGGTAAGTTATTTTGGGGGTTGAAGAGTGACCAAGGTCATGGTTGCAGGGAAAGCTTCAGCTACACTTTTTTTTTGGTCACTCTGAGTCTGCCTTTATTTATCTGCCTTTATTTATCCTCTGTGGAATCTCGTAGTTCCCCTGTCCCTCAGTCAGCCTCAGAGCTGAAGTACTGTATTTATCATCCAGGACTTACCCATCAGGTTGGATGAGTCTGAGTACCTTTGGGACTCTGTATCTAGTAGACCTATCAAGTGTCACAGGGTGAAAGAGATACTGCCTCTCCTCTTCAGCTCTGTCTATACCTCATGCATTCATGCAGCGTGGCACTTTGCTTTCCTGCTCTGACTATCATGTTCCTCAGATGGTACCCTAGCTCTGCAGATCCTTCCCTCCCTCCCTCCTCTCAGTCACATGCTATGAGGTGCCAGACACATCCTACACCATACACCAATCTGTAGTGCTCTCTCATGCACAGAAGAAGATAATTAAGGAATGTATAAAGATATGAATCCTTGCTAAAAACAAAGTAGGGTTTACTTTGCAGAAGAAATAAAGCTTTTAGAGAGAATTATTTTAAAGCAATCTAAATATGTGCTTATATTACTTTAAGATCTACAATTCTGTGATGGTCATCTATGAAGCCTCAGTTTTATCCAAATATCCCAAAAATTTTGACGATGTCTCAGTTTTGTTCTTGCAAACTTGCTCTTGCCTCTGTCTTACAGGGTCCTTTTTTACCCTACTATCATTCCTTCAGCCTGTGTTCTCAAGCTTTGGCCCTTCTGGTCTTGTCTGCCCAGCAAGAGTCTTCAGGGCCTATGGCTCTGGTCATTGACCCATAACAGCTTATATGTTTGTTAGAGTAACTATATTGAGAAAATTTCTTCTTTTCTGCCTGTTTCCTCTGGCAGAGTGCTGCCAGATCAGTCCTAATATAGCAGGCATCCCATTAACCAAGCAATACACATAATCTCTCTCAGAACAGCACTAAATTTAACATGGTCATTAAAAAATGCTGCTAGGGATTCATTTCATAGACCTGTACTATTCTGCTGCCTACAAAATAAAAGACTAGCACACCATCTTAATTATGCCAAACAATTATGAGTTACAATTAGAGACTCTTAAGATACATTTACTCCAGAAACTGAGGGGAGATATGAAAAGGGGAGGGAATTAAAATGAAGCTGCTAATAAAGCTGAGATTTTCCTTACTATGCATGTTACCATGTCAACCTGAGTTATGCAGCATCACATTTGAGATCTATTCAAGACCCCTTCAAAAGCTTAGCAACTAACCAGGATGTTATAGATGGATTTTCAGCTGATTTTGGCATCTTTTGCATGATAAATGCTACTTAACCACATTCTTTTTCTGGTTTAATACCAAATACAACTGAGCAAATGTTTAATTATATCTATGCAGATGGTTTATTATGTAAGAGATAATTACTTGTCCCACTTTGAAGTACTAAACCATGCAGAAAACATGAGGCTTGATCATTTTAAGATGACAAGTAACTTAATACAAATTATTATTTCTTGCACATAGAGAAAAACATGCAGCCTAAGTATCCTGTGCATGTGTTCATTTCAGATGGTTTAACTATCATTCTTTTAACTTAGTACATGAATAATGTCTCTGTTCTAGCTTCCTTCTTAAAGTCAGCATAGCATTCCACTGCTGTCTGGCAGCAGTCTAAAGCCTTTTATTGAAAACTGAAGCAATGTAAAATTTGTCAGCTGATCTTTCAGAAAAAATAACACTTTTCTTTATTCTTAAATACTTAAATATATATAATGGTCTTAAGCATTATCAGTTTGCTGTTTAAAATATCTTACATATGTGATGAGGAGTATTAGTTCCAGTTTCAGCATCTTAAGTTTGAGGATTATATAAGTTGGTACACAACAGAAGTTGGTAGATAGCAGCTGTTGGGGAATTACAACATTTTTACCTGTTTCCCATGTTAGTTGAGCTACTGTGTTTCAAGTCTGAAGAGCCTCTCGGGGAGGATGGATGATCCCTACCTCAGCTGTTGCCTTCGTTGGCGTGGCGACCTGGTTCAGGAACGACACGGCGGCCAACCCCAGGCCGCTCGGGCCATCAGCTCACAGACACCAATGTGGTGGACGGCAAATGGCGTTTATTGCAAGGTAACACTGTGTTTTATAACTTGGGTTTACAACGTCACTTCCGCCTGCTCACATCATAAATCACACGCTAATAGCTATCAGGAGAGGGACTCTATCTTCCCGTACAGCGCGATATCTTCCGACCGCCTGTCCCTAACTACCCACATCTCCCCCCTCCCTATGCATAATTAAATTAGTTAAAATATAACGACTTTAAAAGAAGATATACATCATAATTCTTGATAGAAAACATACTAAAGGCACTTAGTCTCTATTCTATCTTTTGTAAGAATCTTAAAATATAGGTGTATCAAACCTGTGTAGAAAACGTAAGGCACACTGAGTGAGATATAACTAGGGAGTTATTAAATTAAATTAAATTTTTAGTAAGAACATT
>VFFE01006936.1:853795-866488 GCA_008921705.1 Burhinus oedicnemus
CTGTCTTGGCAAATGTCTGCCAGGCACATCCATTTATGCAATGCCTGCATGTTCCTTGGGCAGCTCAGCATATTCCCCAAACATCCGTAATCTCAGCAGGAAAATTGTCTTCTTATGCTGCTTCATATTCCAGGATGAAAGCAGGACTACAGAATAATCAAGACTCTCCTCTGGCTTCCTGAAGTTACATTTACAGGCAGATAGCATGCAGGAGCATAACCCTACTGCCTACTAGTTACTCAAAGATGTAATTCCTAGACTGTGGTTTCCAGGTATCCTATATTTATGTGTTCCCTGGTGGTGCTGGATACAGCAATAGTGCAGCAAACAATGGGTATCTCAACCCAGGAGGTACCCACAAGTTTTGTTTTTCTGTTTTCTCCCCTTTCCATTGGCAAAAGGAAATAGGGAACAAGACAGAAATGGAAGCAAAGGGAAAAGGTGAATTAGAAAGAAAGAAAAAAGAATAATAATCACTTTTCAGTTGTATGAATAGTTTTGAAAAATGTTCCTATAGCAAAATAAGTGCTTTTGGCAGGCTTATGAGATAATACTGTTAGAAGTTGATAGTTTTATTTTGCAAGGAAGCTGAAGTGTCCCTAAACAAACTCAGGCTGAACTCCATAGTAAGATGAATACTTGAGCATCTGGGATAAAAAATGTTTTTTCCTCCTTTCTCATTAAACAGGGATTGCTTCATTGTTGCTGGACATACATAGTGAGTCCTTCAGCTTCCCTACTGCCACTTACTGTATAGTGCAAAGCTGGAAGAATTGCCCTATATTCAGCATCTTTTCTGTGGTTCTCTCTGTGTAAGAAGCCATGAAAACTGCAGGAAACACCACTGTAGTAGCGATTTTCCTGAACTCCCTGCAGAGTTTGTGGTGTTCATACTTTTTCATTCTCAAACTAGAGAGGAGACACAAAGCTTCTGGGTGAGAAAGGATAAAACAAGCACAAAGCTGGGTGAAGAAAAAGAGGAAACAGCATAAAGATAGACCTTTAAAATGTATGCTGCATGTTATAGTATTATGACTGTGTCTAATGATAATATGCATGTCAGAAGTCACTGGTCTTATCAGTGGGAATGTGTGCTCTCATACACATCTGCTACCATATGCTCTCACAGCTATGTGCAAGATAAAATGAAAATTGTGATTATAGGTTTTAAAGAGCACTAATTACTGCCTGTGTTTGGGCAGTCCCACTTATATTTCATAGTGTGCCAGTTTAAAACAATATGGTGCAGTGTGTCTTCCAAACTGTAAGTAAAGCCAGTTTATGTGACGATACCCTAAACAAATAATGTATTTGATTTTTTTTTATTATAAGACAATATAGCTTAAATTACTTGCTACTTTCCCTTAAGTACATAAGGAGTCCCAGCACGTTTTCCCACAAGTAGAACCCAGCAGAACAAAAGCAGAACAGGTATATTCCCAAGTTTAAGAAAAGTTAGATAAGTGTATGTGCTGAGAATTGAGGGACTGCATATCTATACAGCAAAGAGGAGGGATTGCCACGTGGGAGCTGAGAGGAAGAAACAGGCTGCTGTGTTGAAAATTGAGGGGGAGAATGGTTATATAAAGACGGAAGACAAAGTACTACCTACAAACCAGATATAAGAAGACATACTTTGGGGAGAATCAGTGATAATGAGAGACAAACAGGAAAAGGATACATACATACACCCGTGTACACACATCAGACACACTGCAAAGTAAGACGAGGGAGGTTAACTGTCTAGTGTTTGTACAGATCCTCTTATGTTGTATATCCTAGCCTCTCCATTCTCTTTTTCTTGTGAGTATTATCTTTTGGTTTTTTTCTTGGATACAAGAATGAGCAAACCTGTAGGAAATCAAATTGCCATGTTTTTAAAAAAATTATAAATATCTGGCAGCATCCTTAAAGGGAATTTAGTCTTTCCCAAGCTATCATAAATCTACCTCTCAGAGAGGCAGGGTTAAACCTATAACGTATACAACATACCTGCTCTTTGAGAGGTACAGCCCTTTGGTTTCTCAGGTTTTCATTTGAAAATGTTTGCCACGGTGTGATTTGTGCAATACTTGCAAGCATATGCTTCCTATCTTAGTGTTGTTAAAGGAGACTGCCATTTATTGTATGACTTGGTATAGTGCGGTGGAGAGAAGGTACAGTGGTGGCCCCTTACATGTGACTGTAAAGCAAATGGCATATTGATAATCCTTAAAAGCTGAGGGGGAATGTAATGGGCCACTGGTTATAAGATATCCCTTTTCTTCTTAGTCTCAGTTTAGATTGTAATCAGGGAGTTCTTAATCTTGCAATTATTAGGCAATGTGTACAGTATTAAGGCATTTACAAAATTAACAGTTCTACTATACTAACAATTGGAAGCCAGCATTAGTTGTTAATCAGACCAGTAGCCTGTGGAAATTAGTCGTTTGTGGTAATGGGAGAAAGGGATATGTCTGCACATTTGTCTCTACCTCTCCCTAGTAAGAGGCTTGCGAGCCCCGTGAAGACAAAATGCCCAGGCTTTAGCAGAGGGAACATAGTTGTGTCTTGCCACAACCAGCAGAAGGCAAACCCTTTATCCTCCTCGTGACACAGTTCTGAGTTAAAGGAGTCAATACATGGTACCAGGTCTGTCTCCAGTAATGACGGACTGCACCTACTCAGGTTAATTTCTAACCTGCATTTTCATAATGCTTTAATCTTATTCATAAAGCTTCATCGTTGGCTAGTGATGGCAAGACTCCTTAGGTGGGGAATCTGTATCATGAAAAGGTTTTCTAAAAGTAAACAAAGAAGCAGTTTCTAAATCACTAAAAGACAAATAGAGAACAAATATTAGAGGGGTGAGATGAAGACATCCAAAATGAGAGCTGAGCATGGGTGACCTAGACTGACTAATACAGGACAGATAATGCAATTCTTATCAAACAAACCAAGGTTATGACTTAGCAGCATATTTACCTGTATGCTAATTAAGTGTATACTTAACCCCCCTAGAAATCAATAAACTTAAGTTTCTCCTTTAAACTTAAGTCTCTTCCTTTAATTAAACTGTAAGAGTCATGGAATTTTACTTTGTTTAGAAATAGCACAGAATACTGTGCATGCCTGGTAGTTTTAAGAAAGTGCTAGAGAATGAAGAAAAGTGTAATTACATAAGGAAAGATTACATGTGCTGCTCAAAACTGTGAGAACAGCTCTCGTGAATGAACTCATCTTCACTGAAGCATAGCCGAGTTTGCAGAGATGAAAAGCTGTGTTTAGCTGTTCATCTTAGGTTTACACATTTGTATTAAAGACAATCAGGTCCTGATTTAGTGCATTGCTACCAGTAGCATAATTCTTAATCATTTCAAGGGCTGCAGGAGCAGAAGACTTTTGGGATATGAATGAAAGCTGAAGATGGATATAACAAAATATAGTTTATGACTGGACACTGTTTTCCAAGATCAAAAAGGCATCCATTTTATTACTGGTAAATGTAATGTACTCAAGGGGTTGACTAATGGTCTTCGAAATCACTGGACTGCAGGTATTTTTATTTAGAGGTCATGGTGAAGCAGGCCTATACAAAGTTGTCTTGCTCACTTAAACTCTGAAAAAGGTGTGGGACCCAGTGCAAAAACCACCTACATATGTGATTAATCACTGAGACCCAATGAAGCTAATTATTTGCATTAGTAAAGTAATGTCTATGCAGAAGTCTATGCCAAAGTCAGGTATTTAGACTTGTCTAAACATTTTTGTGGAATGATACCTATTAAGGTGTTTGGATACCTCAGCAAGGCACAAAAAACTTACATGCACTATGGGTGGGACCAAAGCATGCATATTTTGTGGCAGGAGGGTGGGGTGGGGGGAAAGTTCTGCTGTTTGTATTTTGTTGCCACTAACACAATTGTGAGTTTGCCATCAGCTGCCTGAGTAATTGGTAAAGCTTAGTTTCTTTGGCTGTACCTACATTGCTAAATGCATTCACTACAGGGAGATCCCTGGCCCCACGCTACACGGTACAGAATGGCTCACGTCCACACTGGGGGTTCCCCCTCCCAAACAAGCTGGCTGCATCCACGCTTGCCCTGGCTTCCTCCTCATGGACCTACATGGTGTCCCGTCTGCTTAGAGATACAATTGCTTTTTAATATTTTGTATTTTCTAGTTGAAATTGTCTGAAAAAATATGAGGATCTTGTTTCAGCCTATGAAGAGCATAGGAGGAGTTCATGCAGGCTCGTATACACATCTTTGGAGAATGGTTTTTGGACTGAATTATCCCCAAAACTGCACCTAGAATTTGTATTGTGGGGAACTAAATGTTTCAGTCTAAAAGAGTGCTTACCGCTGAACTAATGTATTGATGATCGAGGAGCCAAGACCCAGAAGACAACTGGGGGACTAAAATACTTGGTAGTTTAGAAGTACCCCTTGAGAATAGATTAGGAATACACAATTCCCCATTGACCATTCAGAGAGTCTAATAGCTCTCTGAAAAACATAAACAAGTCACCTGTGAAAAATGACAATATGAATCTTACTGCTTTTCCTCAGACATTCAACTGCTGCCATACAAAATTCTTTTTGTTTGACAGTCTCTCTCTGACAGTCACTCGTATTAAAAATAAATGCATTTTAAAATTATTTTGTCATCTCCTGTTATCACAGGCTAAGGCTGACTTTTAACAATAAATGCAATTTCAAAGAAATCAAGCTCAATGGCTTGCTCTAAATTAATTCTGATTGTTTGCATCTTTCCTTTAACATCGGTCACGTTGCTTGGAATCAACCAGTTAAAGAGCACATGGGTTCTAGGTTTCAGCTTCACCAACTGTGTAATTATAAGAGGCAATATTTTATCTCTTGTTTTGAGAAGAAAAAAAATTTTAATTTATTCATACAAGTAGGTGTGAGAAGCACAAAAAGGTGTGAGCTTGGTGTTGGGAGATACTCCCTTGACTTCATTCAAAGCTGTAGGAACACATCCTCCAGAGACCTAAGGAGAGTACTCATAAAGAAAGCGGAAGCTTAAATAGTTGTTTAGGCTCTAGGCATCTGAACCCTTTCACAGGTCATAGAACCGTGATCTTATTAAATGTTGGTCCTAATTGTTCATATTTTACCAATTAGGTTAAAGTTTTGTGAATCAAGTTCTTACAGAGGGAATTTAATTCACATATTTCAAAGTTACCGAGAATGTATTTCCTAATTATCAAATTGACTATTTTAGCAGAACAAGGCCCCACCGGAGAGTAAAAATCACTTGTTTTATGAAGGGAAGTTCTGCTATAGTTACTCTAGAAATCTTCAGAAACTATTCAAACACTATACAAAATTATCTATTTTAGAAACTAAAATTGATGTTTTTATTATGCTAAATACTGGAAAAAGTTTCAAGAGGTAATCGTTTTTTTCAAGTAGAGCTCTAAAATAAGTTCCATTAGATCAAGCAATATTTATAGAAAACAACATTTAGAGAAACCAGGTTTAAGGCAAAAATTATTACACATTACATATCACCTTGTGAACTTCCATACTATTATGAACTGTTTGAATATTGTAGTTTCCATAGATTAAATCTCAGATAAATGAAGCTGTGCTTGAATAGCTTAAAAAATAAAGAGTCGCTTGTTCATGCTAGACCTTCACTATGGGGGAAAAAAAAAAGAGAAGAAAGATTTATTTACTGAGTTATTCAACAGTTTCAGGGGCTATTGCAGTCTCCAGATCAAGAATGGTTCAGGAACAAAATAGTGTAATGAGGATTTAAGTTGTGTGTGATAGTATTGAACCTCGAACCTTGTGACCAGATGTGACACCAGCAAAATATCTGTATTTCAGATTAATCCAGCATTGCAAAAAAGTCTAGTAAATCAGATGGCTCAAGATAAAACTTCCCATGTAACTGATATCAGGTTTGGGTAACAGGTAGGCTGTAATTTAGATCAGCAGAACCCCTACATTTCTTAATCATTAACATGCGTTCCTCCATTGTAGTTTCCCTTAACAAAAGCTTAGCTTTGTTTCCCGATAACTCAGATCTATGCTTATGTGGTTCCCACAGAGAAAAAAACAATTTCACATTTGTAAAGGAAGATTTGTAAAAAAATTACTAGAGTAGCATTTTTAAATGATATACTTTAAGTATTACACAGTGAAAGTTTACTAAGCCATACACAAGAACCTGGCTGAGCGTCACCTGCCTGAATTTGGCCTCTTGCTTTTGTTTAATACCCTAAACATGCCTGGGTCTGTAACATGCGCTTTGTCTCCTTCTCTGGAGACATTCCAAACCTGCCTGGATGTGTTCCTGTGCAACCTGCTCTAGGTGACCCTGCTCTGGCAGGGGGATTGGACTAGATGATCTCCAGAGGTCCCTTCCAACCCCTGTGATTCTGTGATTCTGTGATTCTGTGTGAGTTTACAGTCTAACAGGGACAGAAAAATAATTAGATAACTAATTAATATCTGGAAAGCATTTGTGTATTCCAAATGTTTTGGTTGTATAACATGATTTAAAATTAATATTTAGGGTAACAGGTTAGTTGCCTGAAGTGGCCATAAACCACAAAAATCTTAATGTTTTAGTAAAACTCAGCAGAACTTGTGTATAGCATATTTTTCATACAAATCCGAGGAGAGGTGAGGAGAGAGCATCTGTCATTTGTTTCAGTGGCCAGCCTGGCCCAACCTGCAACAGATAAGAAGTATGTAAAAAGCTTTGCAAAGCAGGAAGAAGACAGAAAACCAGAACGATAATACAGAATAAACTTGACAACAAACTTTTCATTTGAATAAAATGGCTCACAATAATACATAAGGTAATATAGAGTACGAGCTTTCTGCTATCTCAGATTGGCAGCCCATTCAGAAGCAGCTCTTTGAGAACATTCTGCTAATGCTGCTTTCTGATAAGGACTCCATGTAGGAGACATCAAAATAAATCTTGATATCTCTGACTGTGGTCTGCAATATTGCAGCAAAAAAGATCCAAAAAAACCCCATCAAAATGTCACAAGGAATCGATGTACTCAATGATATTGCATCCACATTCCCTGGAACATGATAGATGTGTAAGTGTGCTGTATATATGCAACTCCCACATTATTTTCCTGACTGGTGTTGCCATACTGCCTTATTTATATAGGAAAAAAAAAAAAAAGAAAGAAAATTGTGTCCATTCAACTGTGTTCATGAATATAATTAAACTGATTTTAAAATGCAGGTGATGTTCAGATTAGCCTTCCACCCTGCATTCCAACCAGAATCTAGATTGTCTTCTCTGCTCTTCCAACTTACATGATGATTTCCACAGTATTCACTAATGACAACACTGTACCTATCTATAGAGTATTTTCAGATTCCATTTCAGTGACTTCTAGAAGAATCCATATCTACCCGTGTGTGAAACTGCCAATTCCTCACATCAGCACTGACAGTCCACAGGTAATCTAGTGAGTTAAACTAATTAAGAAATGTATTTTTTTCAAAAATTCTCCATTTGCATACTAAGTCATTTTAGACACCTGATTGCTCTTAGGCATTTCACAATATTCTCAGACAAAACAGACAAGGCTTTCACCACAGTAAGATGAAATCTGACCAAATATTTATCAGTCATTTAAAACTTCTGTGTGATTCACTCTATGTACTTTTATAAGTTAATTGTGTTAGCCTCTTTATTACACCCAATTCCCACTTTGACAATGCACAAGAACTACATGAAATTGTTTCAAATCAATATTGGACTTAGTGTGTCGAACTGATTAGCGGTTTGTTGCTATGATTTTATATTCCAGCACTGTGACCTCAATTGTTTTCCAGAACATTGTATGCATTATTTTACAGCAAAGCTTCAGGAACTTTTCTGCTGCTGGGAGCCTCTTGCAAATTCATTCTGGTTTGACTGGACGACAGAATATCAGCAGGGGATGACTAAAAACCAGCAATAACAAAAAACCCCTTTCCTTCTAGGAGACTCAAACTCAGCTGGAATGCAGAGTTCTTGTTGGATGGGAAGGAATTTTTAATTATGTAGAAAGAATAGCTGAATAAAGGAGAAAATGTAAATAATTAACGACTGACTTCACCCTACGACAGCATGAATTCCTCTTGAATACTTTTAAACAGAAAATAATTATTATAACATTTCAGAGTATGAGAAAGAAACTATTTTTTCAGGTACTCTTTTCTGTTTCCTAGAATAAAACACCCCAATGTGACTGTGTCAGTTAAACATTTGTAAAGGGAAGAAAATCCTCTGAGTCTCCTTATGCATATTCTGATTAGCTCATGGAAATGTCAGAGTCTTCGCACACGTAACTAGTGTGTGAAAGTCTTCAGCAGTGAAAGGAAGAGGGAGGAAAAAAGCCTAGATAGTCCGCCTTCGCAGTAATCACATAGCTTTCGTAATCACATGGTACTATCCCTATTCAGAGAGGTTGAAGAGCTAAGTCCAGAATAGAAGTTAATTGAAGAAACAGGACAACAGCTGTTAGAACTGAAGGAGGACTCTGTAATAGTAAATAGATTGCCAGTGTGCAATGAATCGGCCAAAGCGAAGGACACAGGACAGTGACAAAGGCAAGAAATTCTCAACTTCAGTATGAGCTGGCGCATTGACGATGAATGTAATTTCGAGTATGATTAGTTTGTCAAGACAAATCGAACAGGGTAGAGCGCTGAGTTTCCTTCAAAAAGCCCAAACCCTAACAGCTAGAAAACACTCTTTAAAGAGAACGAGGTAAGCTTCATACAAAAACATGGTGGGCACCTGAGTTCCACACTGACTTTCAGCATAGGGAAAGAGAGATGGATTCCATCCTACAGTATTCCTCTTTTCTTTTAGTCCGGTATGTCTGGTTCTTCTTGTGCTGGGGAGCCCAAAACTGGATGCAGTACTCTAGATACCGTTTCAAAAGCGCCAAATTGATGGGAAGAATCAATCCCTGGACATGCACGCTGATGCAGCCCAGGAGGCTGTTGGCCTTCTTTGACATCAGGGTGCATTGCTGGCTCTTGGTCAGCTTGTTGTCCACCAGAGCCCCTGTGTCTTTCTCAGCAAAGCTGCCATCCAGAGGTTGGTTCCTAGCCTGTGTTGGTACCTGGCATTTTTCTGTTCCAGAGGTTGGAGATTGCATTTGCTTTTGTTGAACTTCACGAGGTTCCTGAGGTTCTTAAATCTCTAAGCCATATAATATTCAACCCTAAATGAACTGAATTTTTCATAGGTTAAAAAATAGAATAAAAGCAATGAAAAGAGATTTTAATTCAGGTGGTTCTTGGAAGCATTGCAAACCTGGGGGGCTGCATACTACTTACCACTGAGTAATGTCTGAATGAAACTGGTGAGTCTAATAAATAACGCTTGGTGCTCCCCATGCAATAAGTATTTTCAACTAATAGAAGGTCAGTAACTCAGATACATTTCTTCAGTTTAGCTTCAAACACGCCATTTTGCTTTAACAAGGCAGATGTGTAAAGTTATTTCATTTTAGTGGGAAATGTAGGTTTGAACAAATCTTCTCAATTCTTTTTTTGAAATTTCAAGCTTCTTAGATCTGGCATTTTCATACTGAAAGCATTCTTATTTGTGAGCCTGATGTCTGTTCTCCTTTGTGATACTTAGCTTTATTTACTGCCGGTAGGCATGGGTAGCTACAGGAAAGCTTGCAGGAAAACAAGATGTTACTAGTATTTTTATCCCAGTTATGCTGGTATCACCAGTAGAATATATTGCTTTCAAGTTCTCCATGGACCACAAGTGATGGTAGTCTAAACAGCCTTTAATCGTATTGGCATGAATTTTACTCCTCTGGAAACTGACAGTGCTCTGCCTGAAATTAAAAAAAAAAAAAAGAAAATAGTCTTATTATTGCTATTATTACTTGGAGCACAGTTTCTCCTGCTGATGGCAAGGGTAATCAAGGTGATGGAAATCCACACACTTCATTCTCACTCAGTATATTAAAAGATGTCAAGAGACAAGGTCTGAGCTCCTTAACTTAGATAAACCTCAACTGAAAAAAATGATTACCTGAGTAGTAATTTACACTTAAGATTAACTTAGGCACATAGTTGCCATTCCGTTAATGAAAATTCAATACAGTTTTAAATCTGAGTCTCAGTTTATATTTAGGTTGGTAATGCCATATACAAACTGAGTCAAATAAAACCCGTAATATTTTACCCTACCCAGATAGCCAGACATTTAACGTAACACATTTATATGATAATGTTTAAGAATTTAATTTAGCAAATTGCAAAATTTGCTTTACCCTGATAAACTCTCTCTATATACATACACATATTTCAAAGTGTTCTACAGTGCTTCAAAACATTGACTGGGGAAAGATATAAGACCCTTTAGAGGTTAATGAGAAGAGGTATTCCCTGAGGAGAGCAAAGGGAGAAGGAAGCTCCTTGAGAGGCACTGGTGAGGTATTTTCAAATGACAAGAACTGCTGGCAGCACCAGAAGAAGCAGAATTAAGTGATCTTGTAACCTCTTACTAATGCTTACATTTTTGTGCCTAGCTCAAGCCTCAGGACAGTGACTGTGTGATTTTGTTACCTTTTGTTTATTATTTCACTTTTACTGATTTCCTGTTGTTAAATAGTTCAGAGCAAACTATACACTACACTAGAAAGTATGGCTGTAGTCCTTTCCATGCATACCCTATCACGGCATGAACTCTGGTGGAGACAGTCTGACCTGTGCAGAACATTATCCCACCTTCTCCTGAGAACCCTTGTGTTGTATGAGTCCATTCCTGTGGCTTGCGTGCCTGTAGACATCTGGGCTGTGATTGCTAGATGGAAGCTGAATCTGACGGCTTCAGGACTGAGGATTCCCCACCGTCCCAGTCCCTGTGCTGTACAGCCAGTCTTCTACAGTCCCTGACCTCGGGGCCAGCAGGCAGCTAAGGCTGAGCATTGTCCCCCTGCACACACACACACAGAGCCCACCACAAGCAGCTCTCACATACACGTGAACAATACAAATGCTCTGATCCTGTTCTTACTTGCCAGCTACCTAGGCTCAGGCTCTAAGTTTGCTGGCAGAGCTCACACTCAGACTCACACAACACAAACCTGGGCCTACGGTCCCTCCAGTAGCCAGCTCGCAGACCCCTGGGCTCCCAGTGCCTGGTCCCCAGACCTCTCACCCTGTTCTGGCTTGTAGTTCCCTGGTGTCTCACACACAAACGTATAAAAACAGAATAGAGAGCACCTCCAGCCAGGAAAATAGTTATGGATGGTGTTTAATAAGAAGACAGGACAGACTGCAGCGATCAGTTGCTGAGCTTGTCCAGACAAGGATATGACCAACAACTTATTTACACATAGCTGGCCCCTATTATCCACCCCTCCTCTCCATTTTCACATACTTGTTCTGTCCACATCCTTCTTGGTCCCTCCTTTCCTCACCTTTGTCCCTTCTCTTAAACACCCCGTAAGAAGCTTCACGCTTTTTCACAATTCCCTTCAAGCATCCCATAAAAAGTTTTACACAATCCCACAAGCCCCCACAGACATCCCAAAATAAATTTGCTCTTTCCCATGAGACCCATGGTAAACCTGTTCCCCACCCCTTTTTATCAGCTACAAAGTCCTGGCTGAACCTCCTCAAGGCCTTGAGTGGCTTCCTCAGTGGTCCATGCATCAGTGATGTGAGCGCTCTGGTCTTCAAGATTGTCTCTATTATCTCCCGTTCTTTAGGGTTTGTGTATCTGGGTGTGGTTTATTACTTCTCATGTCTCTCACCCTTGTTTTTTATGCTGAATAACCATTAACCAGATATCCCCACAAAACAGATGTCTCTCCATGCCAGGTAGCTACACAGCCTTTACTTTCCCTGTATCATTTAGCTTCTATATATCCTTTCATTCCACAAATCTCTACACAGATTTATGACCATTAACTTTAGGCACTCAACTGAGTTTTCTCTGTAGTCAAAGGTGAGAGGGAAATTTCAGTAAAATATGCACTTTCCTCAAAACTGCATAATTTTCTAGGAGCAATTCTCCTTCTTTTCTGTCTTAAGAGGAAATCTTAAGACTATTCTCCCAACTTGAGGACAGATCATGTCTCTAGTAGACTGATAAACTGGATAATTTCCCAAACATGGAAAACTAAAAAAATTAAAACCCCCAAATTTTCTAACTCTTTCTAAGATTTCTGGAGTTCAGCAAAGTAACATTGGAAACATGACTTCATGTAATGGGATTTAGTCAAAAAAGTCTATCGCATAATGAATTACTAAATAGTCACGTTCCTTGTTCAGTGTTTATAGTGCAGGTCACTACGGCTTAGCAGCTGGAATTTGAGAGCACATGAATGTAGTTGATACAGAACCCCTCCACTCTTCTTGTGCATGCCCAAACATTTTTTTTTCTTACTTTTTTGTCTTTTCTTCACTCCTTCAAGATGCATGTCCCCAGCAGTCTTTCTTCTTCCTGACTTATATTGCTGCAGAAACTTCACAAGAGTTGGGAACCACTAGATTCAGATCAGCAAGATATTCACCTTTGAGTGATGAGCAAATTTTGCATCAATGCGAAGTAATGTTCCCTTCATATTCTGAACCACACATTGATCACCCTAGCCCCAGTGATGAGTATGATGCATCTATGTGCACAATCTCAAAAAAAAAAAAAAAAAAAAAAAAAAAAAAAAAAAAAAACCCCACCCCACCA
>VFFE01006936.1:866508-939788 GCA_008921705.1 Burhinus oedicnemus
TAACAAACAAAAAAAAAAAAAAAAAAAAAAAAAAAAAAGAAGAAACAAACCCTGATCAGTCAGATTTTGGCCTATCCCCGACAACTGTGTCATGCTGCGGTTGCAGAGCGCCTTCACTCATGAAAAGCTCTGTCTTTGTAAAGCTCAACTTACAAGTATGGAGAAACAAGATTTTGCTTTGTACTTCTCTGCTTTAAAAGACACCTTTGAAAGGCAACTGCAAATGACACCTTTCAGGCAGGGGTGAGAGCTGAAGGCAGTCATTGAGGAAAATGGGATTCTGGCATGAAGAACTGGGTCAGCACAAGCTGCACTCCCCCATCACCACAGGAAAGAGTAACTTGTGGTCTTTTTAACTGCAACTACTTTACTCCTTTCTGCATTCCCACATTGCTTGGCTGCAGGCTGGCTGAGCTGATGGGAAAGTGAAGATAGGCACCCACGTAAAGAAAAAAAGACACCACCCACTGCCTATAAATCAGCCTTGCCAAGGTCCCCAGCAACATCCTCAGGACAACTGACAGCTCACACCAGTGCTCAAAGCATGTTTTAATTTGATTATTCCTGCTTGTTCGTGAATGGAAAACAAAAGGTCACTTAAGTCAAATCTGGTTTAAATCTCACAAAATAGCGTTGCAAACTATCAACATTTCTTTGACTAGGATATTGCTAGTGACTTGCTGCAGTCTCGCACTGCCTCTCTTGTTGGCACATTGCTCCTTCGGCAGCTGTGATGAGTGAAAAATCTCCCTCGATGGCTTTTGCATGGTCGTTTCTACTAAATTTCTGAGCGCCGTATTCTAGCGTGTGTTCCAGCTTGTTAGAGAAGGTGATGGATAATCCTGAGACAGAAATCTGGCTCCGGTTTCTGGAGAGCAAAGCACTGCGCACACATAAATATACAACTGTCAGAGCTGCTCGTGGGAGAACCTCCAGGTAACTCATAGCAGGGTGCCAAGGGACTTGGTCTCAGAGAGCATCTATGATAGATCTACATATACTTGGTGCCTTCATAATGACATGTATAGCCACACAAACAGCACTCAGAAGACCAATGACCCAGGCTATTATAAGACTAAGAAAAATTACCCCTGACAAGGGACGGGTTATACACTTGCCAAGATCCTCTTCTTGAGCATGTTACATACACCTGGTGTATTGACACTCAGCAGTGAAGACGAACGATTGAGATACAGGTCCAGAAAGACCCACATCTGTCAGGAATATCTCTGTGACATGACACGGGCTGGTGGTGATGGATGTCCAGGCATTAGATGCCTCTTATCAGTCCTTTCATTGCTTTGGAGTGTTTTTGCAGTGTAAATACAGGAAAAAAAACCCAGTTAAGCACAGGGAGGTATTTTTAGGCAGGTTGTACAATATTGTAAAGCATCCTAGAAGGAGTTCAGAGTGCCTGAGAAATCGTATCGTGGATATACTTTGTATAACCAGATAGTGCCTAATATAATATTGTTTCCCCCCCTTTATTTGCTGCAGGAAATCAAACAGCTGTTCATGGTCATAATTTGTTCTCTAGCCAAAATAACTAGAAAAACATGTATTCCCCTTGAAAGCAAGCTGTGTTGCAGTAGTTAACAACATTATAACAACACTCACCATACTAGTTTCTTCCATCAGGAGGAAAGCAGCACGAGCTCTTCCCAAGGACCGCAGTCCCATTTCACTTCATGTGCTCTGGGTTTGTACCACATATGGAGGAGTTCATAGACAAAACTGTTAACGTTCCTTGAAAACTAATGTTCGTAGAAGTTGTACATTACAACATTTGGATTAACTATTTATTGGTAATATTGTCTTTAATCCATACAGGCATAAGTCTTAAAATTGAGGAGGTGCATCAGGAAGCAAAGTGAGTCCACTGTTTAAAAAAAAAAAGTAAACATTCACTCTCCAGTAGCATTGTTCGTTGCTCCTCTTACTTTGCTTCCATGTATTTTACTGCTTTTTCCCCCTTACTCAGCATGATCCGAATTTTTCAAGTTAAATCAACTTCAATATATTGGTTCCTCTTCTTTGTCTTTTACAAAGCAGACACTAACATTGAAACATTTATCTGTAGTGTTTGCTCTTTACTCTTTTCATTATTAAATAACAGGATTGTAAAACCAGCATTTAGAAACTTTGTAAAAATAACAGCCGTATCAATTATGAGTTTGACAGTACTTTATCCTTCATTTTTTGTGCTCCATAATGCAGTGACAAATCAAAATCTATCAGTGGGAGACCTTTCACTGTGAGTTTTGGGGTTTTTTTAGAAGTCATGCATATTAGAAGTTATTTAACGTGCATTGTCTCTTTTTCCTGCCAACACGTGGTTGTCCTGGTTTGAGCGACACAGGACTAATTCCTCTTTTAATGCTTGGGAAAACTGCACTTTTAGAAGACTGTAGTGTCTGAATTTGTGAAAACATTTACTTTATAGCCAGCTATGGTGCGTGGGTTTCAAGGTCTCAATGTTTTCAAGTTTGCCAGATGCAGGGATGAGGAGGAGCGAGACCTGGGCGCTTGACCCAAGCTGGCCAACAGGATTATATCGTACCATGAGCATCACATTCAATATAAATTAGAAAGTTTGCTGTGAAGCTGTCTCTCCCTTGATGGTGGTGATTCAGAGAACTTCTTGGTCTGGTGGCAGACTCCTGAGCCCTTCCCTTCCTCCCAAAGCCGTAGCGCTCGCAGTGTCTGACATTTGCTGTCCACTGCTGGGAGTGCACAGCTTCCTGCTGATAGAATTAGCCAAGTATAATCCTTGTATATTTTATATTGGTATCAGGATCAATATTGGTTCTTTAGTGTTATTAATGTTAATTATCTAGTCTTATTCTATTAAATCTGTGTATATTTCAATCCCCTTATTGCCTTGTTTTTTCCCTGATTCCCCTTCCTGGATGGGGAGGGGTCATCAGGTGATAGAATAATTGTCTAAATGACAATAAATTGTGGGTTTCTCAAACCAAAACAGTGGTACATTTTCAAACCAGCCCTGCTAACTTACGTGGCAGTTCTGTAAGGAACTCTGCAGCGGCAGTCATGGTGTTTTGTTCGCGGGGATACATTTCCTGCTGAATCATTACTGGAAGTTTGAAAATGCCTTGAAAGAAGACAGGCCTCTGCTTTCATCCTTCCAAAACCTGCAGGAGAAAGAGTGTGTGCTAGCATTACAGTCACGCAGTTGTTCTTCCCATCTAGATCAATGTCGGCCTTTTAAAAATCTGGCTTAAAGATTCATTTTAACAACATGTGCCAAAGGCAGATTCTCGGGTGAGCTGGATGGTGTGGAAAAGTAGATGTCAAATAGAGACAGACATAAAAACATGGAGAGCGTGAAGCTGAGAAACCACACTTCTGCGTTAATCACAAATGGACTTCAAGAAAAGTTTAATCTCCTCTTAGTACTTTTGGTCTATTTTTGTTCTGGAATGAGGGAAAAGTTGGTTTCACCTTTCAGTTCTTATGCAACAGAACAAATTTAGAAAAATGTTTACATTTCTTCCTGAAGGTTTTTGCTCTGACTATGGCTATTATAAAACTGCTATAACAACAAGAGCTTAGAAAAAAATGTTTCATTTCCCTTATGTTGTGCAAATGACAGCACTGTGTGCATATCCCGTCCCCTCTGCCAGCACAACTCCGTGAGTTTTAAGCTGAATAAGAGGCCCTTTACAACTCAGTTGGTTCTCCTTGCTTAACAACCACATTATCCTAAAACCACACATTTATATGTCTGACCAAAAACAAAAAAAAATTTTAAAGAAAAAAAGAGAAGCGAAGAGATGGAGGAAAACATGGGCCATAGGCAAGGTTAGTTGACTTGCCAGTTCTTTGAAGAAGGAAGCAGAAGGCAGCAAAAGCAGAACTGTGTCATATAATTTTTTTGTTGTTTCTTCTGCTCTTCAAAGCACCTTGGCTATTTGATCTCCAGCAGATAGGTGCTGTAGCCATTTTTCAGCAAAAGGCTTATCTTTATATGCCACTTTTAGAACTATATTTCATAGCGAATGGAAAGATAAACTTTCCCTACTGATCTTCAAAACAATTTGCAAGCAAAATGGCAAGTTATCACACTATCATTCTCCTAATTTCTTTCTGAGGCTCACTTTTACATATCCTTTTGTTTGGATCATGCTCTCTCAATAAATGTTAGTGCTACTTGACCTTTAAATGTCAAAATCCATTTGAATGCCATTTACTGTGAACTCTGCAGCCATATACCATACGTGAATGGCTAATATAAGTAAGAATCAAGAGATATATTTCATGATACACAGCTAAGCTTATGAATTCATTTTATTATTCCTATCACCTCCCCACCCCCACGAAAATAAATTTTCAACTAGCTACTGCTATTTTAAGGAGAGAGTAGGGAGACTATATACAAGCAAGCTGATTGACATAAGTCAGCTAACTCTTCCAGCTAAAGGTCTGAGTCTGCAAGCTGTTTCTTGTGGGTGGATCTCCGTGCTTCAATTGAGAAGCCTGCAGAATTTAAACTGAAATCAGCTATAGCTAAGCTATATGGCATAAACTCTTACTTTTAAAGTTCTTCAAGGGAAGAACCACTTACAAAGTGAAGTCACTGTACATAGTACTATTATTATTACCACTTTCCGTTGGGTCCCAATGAGTTCTAACATACAAATATTCTCTGTATTTTAATTTTTTGTGTTTGTTTCACATTGGGCAACAAGAAGAGGCTCCTGTCACTGCATCTACCTAGATGAAAAACTGAAATCTGAACCAAATATCCCATCTCTTTCCCTGAAAAGCTATGGAGAAAGGCAGAGCAGGGGAGCAAGACATGAGGAGGAAACTGAAAATATTCCCAGTACAGTCAACAGTTTAATTCAGGCTCATCTCTCTAACCCAAAGCTGTTTGGCAATGATTCAGTCATAATAGATGTTCTGTACCCATTTCAGCTAGGACAAAATAACAGATTTTGTCCAGTCCTCATGCCAGTAAAACAAGGAAGATAAAAGGTAACTTTCCTCCATCAATTTCTGAAGCAGAACATGACAGATTTTGAAGCCATTCATTCAAAATTATGCCTGTGGCATGCTGCAGAAGAGAGTATGGATTTCCACTTGTGGCCGTCCTTTTCTTGCAATGGTGGACTGGTCTGTTTTACCCATTGGAGCATCTTTCTGCCTACAGAGAAGAGATTTAGCCTTCAGGAAGGGAGAATGAAAAATATTGATTAACTTGCTACTATTTCTCTCACTTTCTTGGTCTAGACTGGTAGAAATTTCTGTCACAAAGAAACAGGATTAGGACTTTGCTGTGCTGCAGAAGCAGTCCAAGGCCTGAAGAGCCTGCAGGAAACTTCTCATTGTACAAATCTGGGTACAACATCTTGCTGGGTGGCCAGCCAATAAACTCAAATAATTCAATTTTTTTTGGTTTACAAAAAAACGCAAGAATGCACAATTTCCACCATTCATTCAATTTTCTTGTTTCATCTTTCTGAGTTAGAAGGCATGGTTTTTACCGGTGATGCCTGTCACGTTGAGCTGAAGACACCTCTAGAACATGACAGAATTATAGTGCTTACAACACCCACAGGAAACAGTTGTTATCCCACAGGCAAGTGAGAAACTGAGTCACCATATCATCATCATCTCCTACAGCCCAGTCGAGTGTCCTAATTATAACATCATTCCCTATTCAGTATCATCTAAGTAAAATGAAACCTTAAAGGTAAGTACCTCAGTAGTATTGCAGAGCCTTGCCGGCACATCAAGCAGTCTCATATTTGAATTTGAGCAACCTGGTCTAGTGGAAGGTGTCCCTGCCCATGGCAGGGGGCTTGGAACTAGACCATCTTTAAGGTCCCTTCCAACCTAAACCATTCTATGATGCTGTGATTCTATGAATTATGAAAATTTAGGCTAAATCACGACCTGAAGGATGACCCCAGGAGGTACTGTAGGCCAAAGCAAGGGCTGCTCGATATTCCCCTGATAAAGTGCCTTATCCTGAAGTAAATGGGGCATGGCCATAACTGGCCATCACCCAGCCATGCAGAGCTCCCACCCCTGTGTTCACTAGTACACATACTGACCCAGTGCTACCTAGGTATACTGAGCCTTCCTCCCAGTCAAAGGAGCTAATTTGATTACTTAATAGCCTTTAGAAAGCAAATTTAAAAGTAATCATCTAATCTTAGCTGGACCACTTCTCCTTTCAAAAATGTTTTCCCAAGAGCTCAGCTCAGATGAATGGGATGTTGTCCACAGAGCTGTACGGCTTGCTTGCAATTTCCACCCACCATCCTGAAAAACGTACCTGATAGTTAAAGGTACAATACAGCAAAAAGAAAGAAAACCCTCATATTACGCCAAGAAAATTCTCTTTCAGTTAGATAACTGTCACCTAAGAACAAAATTACAGGTATTGCAGATTTTTGTAGTTTGTCATATATTCGCCACAAGTTTTCTCATATGGTGCGAATCTCGTCCTAGTGGGCAGGCACACTGAAGATGCTCTCCCTGCTGAGTGCTATCACACTGGGAACACTGGTAACAGTGGTGGTGAGAGGTACTCATGGAAAGTAATACACGTATTCCTCCGTGCTGAAAACAGCACTTTCAGCAGATGAAATGGTGCCTTCTAACTGAAAATTCAAAGGCCAAACCAAGACTCATAAATAGGCTACGAGGCATTAGAAGTCATCAAAAACCTTTGGTATGAAGCATTTCCCACAGATTCCTTATCGCGGTGTTTTTTGGTTTGTTTTGTTTTTAAAGTAAAATACATATATTGGAACAATAAGCATCAACATTTGGTAGTGTGTTTCCATTTTTTTCCATAGCAAATAGTGTCCTTATTACAGGGAAGTGGCAATCTTAGATATGGCACATGTCCTCTAGGCTGACTTTGATTTCCTACCTTTTCTACCAGAAAACTCAAGCAGCTTTTCTCAAAAAACATCTGCATTTCCCAGGTTTCTGATTCCACTACCCAGTTTAGAGCCAGGTGACTCAAAGTAACTTTAGCATGCAACTATGATATTAGTGCTTTTAATGCTTTCACCACAGTCTTGGTCTAAAACCACAGGACAAGATGTTTACAAAAAGAAAAGGCTTATTTGATAACAGTGTCATACCTGGAGAGAAAATCTTCTGGTATTTCTGCACACACTGAAGAAACCTAAACTTAACTTTTGTGGGAGTCACCAGCTTGACTAATCAGCTCATGGACAGAACACTTTTGATATCACTGCTTTGTTAAAATTGTCAAAACCACAACTTCAGGCTCTTCAATATCAATTGTGTTTAAGGTCAGTGAAAAAGCAGAAGAGGGAGACTGACCTGTTATATCTAAAGCAATGCTTCATAGGCAACAACAAAGAGAGAGAACTACCTTGATAAGAGTATCTCTCCCAGAGATGTACATATAAGAACTGTTGATTTGCCAGGGAGAGGGTGAAAAGGTTACACAAAACTTTTTCAGCATTCCTTAGTAAGCAGACCTTTCCCTTTCACTTGATTATGATTATTCTCAGCCTTCTTGTACACATACATTTCATAACATAAAATAGTATTTAAAAAAACCCAACCTATTTTATTTAACCATTCCAGCAAAGCATTTTTTGTTTGTCAAAACCCAATGAACTCTGGATCCAGACTGTGGAAAACATGTATGTTGCGATGTACATGCAATGACATCAGTGATGTATTTATTTCTGTGCTGTAGAAAATTCTATTCATAAGAAACCATCAAAAGGCTGAACTGTTCCAAAGATATTTGAGGGATCCGAAACGGTGTACAGCACAGAATTTTCTGGTTAGGCTGCATTTCATCATGAATTGGCCAATAACTGAAAAGGAAGCTCTCTCCAGAAAGAGCTTCCCTACTTGGTTTGGATAAGATACAGCAGAGTTGATGGGAGCTCTCCATCGTTCCTGATCATCATCCTGATAATTGGACTACTGGCTGGCCGGCTTAGGCTTCCCCCTATTCAGCATCTGCTTGCTGCAAATCTCATCCTTTGATTTCTGACTTTTCCCATGTAATGTACAGGAAGTATCAGTGGCAGATTCCCATTCTGGAACCTAACTTTCAAGCCCTATATAATTTAGGCCCTCTGAATCTACTCTGTAAAGTCCTTTGAAAATCTAGCTCTTAACGTAAACACATTCTGTATTATTTTCTTTCATCCTCTTTTTAAGGGTTCAGGAAGCCACTGGATACAGTGGATTAAACCGGATACAGCCTTTGCACAGATATGTTGGGCAAGTACCACAGCTATGCTTACACTCCACAGCTCAAAAGGAATGCAAAAAGCATGCAGGTTTACTTTAGAACATCTTCTCTCTCTTTTTGATTCGTATGAGAATTCAACCAGTCCATTAAACTTGTTAAGCTTTATCTTTGCAAGTAAATAAATTATGCCCTCAGCAAGCCTCTTTTCTTCTGTAGCAGAAGTATCTTCCTTGCCTCTGAGCACAAGTTCAGATTTAAAATAGTCCCTCAAAGGTATTTCTTAAGTAAACCTTTCAGAGGCTTTTATAGGGTAACCTTTCTCCTCTGCCCCTGCTTTGTACCAATGCTTGTTTTAAAGTGAAGTTTATGTGAAGTTTGATAGTACGATGTTTTTTGTAGAAATGCTGGATTTCCCTCAAAATATAACTCAAGCCAGAGCTTGTACGGACCAGTTATGTCTTTCATTGCATAAATCTATTATTTAGATTTTAGGGGAGGATTGTTTTAGGTTGGGTTTTTTTTGGTGGTGGTGGGATTTTTTTGCACATCATCAGAGCTTCGGCTGGGAAAGCAGCAGGGTGCTGTTTGTCCTCTGCAGTGTCAGCATGGGGGTTTTGCCATTTTCTGTATCTTTGGGCACAGACTGTTCCTTCTTTCCTCCCTGGTAATGCCACGGGCACTGCTCCTAAATGATAGTTCCCCGAGACCAGACAAGTTGTCCATAGAGCCATACTAAGCAGTAAAATTCAAGTAATTTCCCATTAAAGTTTGGATGGTGAGAGAAGAGAGGGCAGATAGTTCAAAAAGGGCATGGCAGGCACCACTGCAGCCAGCGCTGGCATTAGGAAACAGATGGTGCTGGGAAATTACCAGGGCAGGAAATAATAATTGAACTCTTCGGTGACTCAGGCTTGCAAGTGACCAACTTTAATAAAACCAGATGAAGGAATAAGTTTGCAGTACTGTGAAATGCTATGGTGAGAAAGTATGTGCTGTAGATACTAGAGAACAGAAGAACAAGCAATTAAAGCAATTAAGTCGGCAGGAGAGACTACTAGGAGGAGCAAGACAGGTTATTTTTGCCAAGGTTTTTGGAATATCTGCCATGAAAACTGCTATAAATCCCTCCGCTGAACGCCAGCCCAGGGGGACAGTGTGAAGTGTCAGATCACTGCAGAGGCTTTAGCACAGGTTCACATCTCTCTTTCGCACAGGTTGACATCTCTTCCAGCTCTATTCTTCTTAGCCTTTCCCAGAAATGCTAATTGCAATGGTGTCCACATGGTGATAAAATAAGCCAACAATGGAGAGTGCTCTGCTGTTCTGAGTCATGAGATACTGTCAAACACTGATATCTAACATTAAAAGTATGCATGTTGCTATCATTGTTGAATTTTCTCCTAATTGTCCCACCTCCAAAACGTGTGGCTTCAAGCTACATGTGAGATCTTAACACAAAGGCTGGGGAGCCGGGGGGAGGGCAGAGTAAGTGCATGAACCCACCGCTGTAAGGTAACTCGTACACACGTGCTAAAACTGTAAACCCTGGGCTGCCGGTAACAATCTGGGGCATGATAATCCCTTAATGAGCAACAGCAGGTGCTAAAGTGCTTAAAGTAAATCACTCCTGCATTTTAGCGAGTTGTTATTTATGTCATCCCTATCCACAAGCGCAAATCTGACAGGACTGGCGGCAGCCAGTGACCTCTGCTACGGAGGGCTGGGAGCCGCAGGGGATCCCCAGGCAGGGCAGGCAGGGCCCATCCCACCGCCCCAGCCAGGAGCAGGGCAGCCAGGGGCCAGCGGGGGCAGCCCCAGCCCTGGGCATCGGGCATCTCCCTGGGGACGGGGACAGGCGAGGTTGGGACAGGACATCTGCCCGCAAGTGGGGTTGGGGATCAGGCTCGGTGAGGGGAACCAGGGTCAGACACAGCCCAGGGTGGCTGAGGCATCAAAGCATAGCCAGAGTGTGGTTTTGTAATATCAAGTTTTTGGTCTTCTAATTTTGATTGGGTTGGAAAGAAGTATTTTTTCGGTCTCCGGCAAGCATTTTGTTGATTCAGATTGTTAGGAATTCCCGTTACCCCTCCAGTTTAGCACATCTGTGGGTACACCCAGAAACACCAGGCACTTAATGTTTTTATACAACTTAAGAAACATTAGCCAAGGCAGCAATGAGCACAGCATGACACAGTAAGTTTTCAGACTTGGTGCTTGGTGACATCAGCCTGGCTAGCTCAGTCGGTGGAGCATGGGACTCTTAATCCCAGGGTTGTGGGTTTGTTTTAGTGGCCAGCTCAGCCCAAACTACAGCAACTGCAGATGTCCAGAGTGGAAAACACAGCACAGACATACGGTCTTCCACTCCTCTCATGTCCTCACCAGCCATGTGAAGGACGCATGGTTCCCACACCACTCTGAGCCAGGATGACGGCTGCGGTGGCACAGGAGCAGCATCTGTCCTCGCTGTTCAGGTGCCAGTGAGAGACCAAAGGCTTGGCCTGAGACATCATTTCTAATGGCAGTCTAAGGCAAGGCAGATGACTTAATCCAAAAATTTTAAGTGTATTTGGGCAAATTACCCTTGCCCTAGAAATATATTACACTAATGAAGTTACACTGTCAACCTCTGCAGGCCTGGCAGGGCTTGCAAACTATTTTAATCCTCCAAGAACACATTTGTCCAGCCAATAATTTGACTTGTCATTAGTAAATTCCTACCTCAGCTTTTTAAGAGATGGGAATGCATAAAAAAGTATCGATCTCTAGGTTGTTGATTCCTATCACGATTGCATCAGGTTTCTTCTATGATTTGTAGCAAATTGATCTACGGACTATATTTTCCCACCTGTACATTGGAGGTCCATAGGCTTTAGAGAGGGCTTTTTAGAATAATTCAGCAGCTTGTTGCTTTGATTTCAAAAGAGCATGGAGCTTGCCAAATGTCTTCAAAGGGAAGGAAAAAAAAAAAAAAGGTAATTTGCCCTTGTAAGTGCTGATGCAACATGAGATCTGTGGGCCTTGTAAATATGGTACTTAAAGAACAGGTCCTCTGTTGTGTTCTGGGCTGTTGCAAGAGGAAAAGATCACCCCAAAGGAGAGTCAAATTGCAGCTCAATATTTCTTCTTGGCACAGACTTTCTACTGATCTTGGGTGTCACTCTCCCTAACCAGATCAGGAAAAGCAGACTTTTTCAAGAACAGGATTCAACCTACCTAGCTGCATGTTAGACTGGTTATTCTGAATTTGTCATCCTATAGTCTCTTCCTAGTGGGTAGAGAGAAACCCAGTAGATATGTCACCTGATCCATTTTAAACATCTTTGTTACAATGAGAGGAACTGCCCTCCAAAGGTGTCTATTTTTTTCCCATTGACTACACATGGAGTATACGGTGATTAGCTCAGACTTAGATGTATGACTTTTAAGCCCCAAGTTGGGACAGATGATTCCCATGCTTGTATTTCCTTCTTTTCCCCTTCTGCTCTTTTTTTCAGATGTCTCAGTATCCTATTCCTAATCAGCACAGGAAGAGTCAAGGGGGCACACCCTTGTTGCTTCATCCTTCCCCCAAAATAACCCTTCAGCTGTGCATGCTTTCTCTGCTCCCCAGCCTGCGTTGCTCCGTTACACCGCATCATTCCTTAGCAGATTCCCCACGGCACACTTGCTAGTTGTGAGGAGGGATCAGACAGCTGCGGGAGTTGTGCAGAATGGTGGGGGAGCAAAGCATGTCCTCGCCCACACCTCACATGGGGTCCTTCGCTTTTCATGGCTGACATTTTTTCCTTTGACAAGATTTGCACAGCAACTGCTGACACTGGTGGGCTGCGTTCATTGGGAAATACCCTGGCATGAATCTTTACTGGTAATTCTTTTCAGTAAGATGCAGCAGCCACAGCTCTTAAGTTTCTGCACCAACACAGCACCAATGTTATCTGTTTTCATTGTAAAACAAAAGAAAACCCATTTGATTTAGGTTGGGCTTACTTAGGCTCATTGTGTTTTTACCAGTTGGCTTCCTTCCAGCGCTTGTGTACTTATCGTTGTATCACTTTTCGGCACCAGAAACACACTATTCTCCCCACTTTACAGACGGGTTCCTGAAGCAGAGTTCATCTCCCAGGCAACAAAGGGAGGGGTGAGGAAGTTACATGGGAACCAGAGCGTAGGAACTTTACCAGCCTGGAAATGAAGCTCTGCTGCTTACATCAGGGAAGACAGCACCACGGAAGTCTTTGATACGGAATCCTGATGGAGTAGTGGTGATCCTCAAACATGGGCCAGGCTGCAGCAACAGAGCCCTCCTAGCTGCAAAATTTGAAGACGCTGAATTGCCTACACCTGGAAGCCCAGCTCTAAGTTAGGAACTGCCCAGGTACCCCGGGCATGAACATAAGCAGCTCATTAGCCTCTCCTAGCGGGGTGCACCGAAGTATCAGCAACAAGTCGGTACTGTGTTCTCAGCCCTGTTCTGTCCCTGGTTATAATGGGCAAAGGAACTTTGGGTAGTTCCCCTCAAATAACCTGCCTTTCTAGAGGGAGAACTGGAGATGCTCAAAACGGTCCTGTGCTAAGGGGAGCAGACTACTCTCCCTCTCAGTCCCCAGCTCTATGCTGTGGGTGGACAGAGTGCAACTCCTGTTACTGTGTTACTACCATCAGGCACACATCTCTCTTCCCATTGCTATCAGGTGTCGTGCCAACATCTCTGGTCATCGAAAGGATGTCTAAGAACCTGATAAAGAGCGTCACAAGCACTCCAGGAAATTTCTCTAAAATAATGGCAAGGGCACAGCTAAGCCAGCTAGCTGTTACCTGTTCTGCCAGCCAGAGGACACAAAACACACCTTGATTCTCCTCCATGAGAAAACTTGCAGAGTCTCGACAGTCTTTTTAAGAGGATGCTGCCAGCTACACAGAACATGCCACATGGAGGGCAGGACTGTGGTAGAAGCCACCTGTGTGACAGGCAGTGCCCAGAATGGATTCAGAGTTTAAACCCACTCCAATAGCTCAGCTGTTGTTGGTTCTTGCTGAAAGGACGGCACAGCCTGGGTGAGCCCTTTCTGTGGAGTGGCACATCGTTTGCACACAGAACCACAGCGAAAGCCTGGTCCCAGCTGCATGCTGCTCCCGTAGACATGAGATACTCATCTGGGCTCTACGTGGTTCTTAGTCAGTGGTTTATGGGACAGATTAGTGAAGTTCAGGAGAACTGGATTCCTAGCTGTAACTTACAAGGAACTATACAATGTCTGTATCTTTGGAAGAGAGAATTAAACTGATCTGCCAAGTTAAATGACATACAGCCACCTTTGAAAAGCCTCATTGTCCCATCTAGAAATGTCTGCCATTAGTGTGACACTTGTATGCAAAGAGATAAAACTATCGCAATTAGCTGTGATTTTCATCCATGCACTTTACTACTGCTTCCAACCAGAGTTAGTTCGAATGACTGTTTGTTTGACACCAGTCTGGCAGCAACAGCAGAAGCTTAATAACATAGAAATTTATTTATTTATTTATTTATTTATTTATTCATTTGCTACTGTGTCTTCATCACATTTCTAAAAATGCCTGTACAGCATCTTCCACTACTGGAAATGTATTAAGAGTAAATTATACATCTCATCTTTAGCAGAGGAGATGGAATATCATAGGAATCAGGGAAGCTGTGAACTGTACCACCTAGTCAGATTATTTATATGGAGAACCCATTAACTGAAATATTTAAGCAATGAAATATCTTGCTTATTGTTAATAATATCCTGAATATGAGGAAGCTCATAATTCAAATTGTCTGGAGTCTGTGGTTATGCTGCATAATTACATAATAATGAAATCCACAGTTAATGCCTATCCAGTAAACATTTTAATTTTATTCTATCATAGAAGAATACAGTGGTGCTATACTAATTTATTAAAAAGAAAAATCACAACTCAATACCCTCTTAAATCATCAGACTTTAAAAAATGTATTTCCAGGAATAAGAAGTGTTTGCTTACTAGCATTTGAGATTTTAATTCATATTTTCCAGCAACAATATGGGTAAATACTTAAAATGCCATAGTTACCTCAAAATCATGACTCATCTGAAATCAGTGGACTTACATGAGTAACCACATAAGGGAAGCATGCTCTCCAAGTGCCAAGAGTTCAGATATCAAATTTCTCCATCCATCAATTAAAGGCACTTACACTACAACCAGTACATCTGGAATCCCAGTTACATTCTGTGCTGCAGGAGGAAGTTTGGCCAGATTGAAACCTTCAGCTCTAATCCTGTCTTCCTCTGACATTTAGCTCCATTCACTCACTGCCCACAACTATCAGCAACTCAATTTCCCATTTTTGTCTTCAGATTTGTCCACTGTTTAGAATATGATGCACAGAGACCTTACAGGAGACAGGATTTACCTTCTAACAGTTAGCAACATTACAAAAGACCACGCTTTCATGAAATCAGGGAAAAAACAGACATCACTACTCCTATCTCTACTTTAAATAAACCTAGCTCTGTGGCTCAGTCTTCCATGCCTAAAATCAGAATGATAGTACATACTGTGCTTTGAAGGACTAACTACTCCTAAATGTGCTTAAATATTCATATAGAAAATATTGTATAAAGACACATAACTTTTCATTGCTGCAAAAAAGCCCCTTTTCACAGCACAGCATAATAGTATTGAGAAAAGTCTGCGCAAGATAAATCCAGGAATTTCAAAACACTCATCCATCCAAAACCACCAGACCAAAACAAACAAAAAGTTCCAACATGGTTTGGGAAAGCTAGCAGTGTAGAAGTTTTATTTAGGTCCAAAGGAATAACACAACATCTTTGAAATCAAAAACTATCTTTTTGCTGTTGCAAAGAAACTTGAGTCATCAAACTTAATTATCAGGGTGCCCTTATTTTCAGAAAGGCAGGAGAAAAATGAAATGCAGGTAATTTGAAGAGTAAGAGTACAGAACAATAACCATTTTGCACAACAAACATTATAGCTGGACACACAATTAGAATGGACAAACACATCTTTTAGGGCTTAATTATCATACTATTGAATTTCAGATCCTGAGCTTGTTCCTGCAAGCTGAAACAGGGACCAAGACGGGCACAGTCTGCTCCTCTCCTCAGGCCATTACTGTACCACACTCTACCAATAAATGTATCTTCTTAGGCCTCAAAAAAAAAAAAGTCTCTTTTCAAGTCCTCAGTGAGGATTACCCATGAGGGAAGTGTCCAAGTCTCCTGCTGTGAATAAATGCCGTTCTGCCACCCACATTTGTCCAATATTTCCAGTTATTTTGAGGTGCTACAGGGACCGGGCTTGAGTGCATTCCCTAACGTGATTCAGAGACAGCAGTAGTAAACGTCTGCTGCATGAATCCAAGAACTGGAGATTCTTCACTACTGCAGATGTCCCTCGTCTTTTATGCCAATAGGACCATTATGGTGATTTTTTTTTCCCCTCTCCTTCTCCACAATGACAAATGCCAGCACAATCAAAATTTGGAAACCTTCCATGTGAAAAACAGGAACACAAGAGTGCTAACCTAATCAGCTGTGCTATGCTTTCAGCTGTGACTGTGGGGAAAAAACTGGCCAGGCAGAGCACCCTGCTTATGAGAGAAAGATACCAGGTGCATCATGCAAACATCAGAAATATCTGTAATAAATCTCATACTATGCGAGAGAAAAAAATGGGGTTTCCATACTGAATATGCTGTACAATACTGCAGGTCTTCTTTCCCTGCATTTCAGAATGACATCATTGATCTTTTTTGTATGAGTTTAATTACAGCCTCACTTTAATGCTGCCAGTAATAAGGAACTATTAGTACTGCTCTTAAAGAGGCAAAAAGCTTTATTAGACACTGCAAAGAGCTAGGGATGCTCTTAAAAATAATAAAGGGCAGTCAATCAATCATTTGCTCTGTGAAGAGCTTTTAAGATGTAACCCAGAGGCTTGCAGCTTCATTACCAAAACATTTTTCCTGTAGCCAATTAAAAAAATTCTGCTGAAGTTTAATGACTAAAATGTAGGTAATGAAACTGCAGCAACAACTGCATGCTTAAGAATGAAAACAAAGTAGTTCTACTTTCATTGAAGAGACGACTTCACAGACTGGCACTATTTTGGACCCTAAAAATACATGGATCAGTGTCACTGAAGAGGAGATTTTTATGGAACCCAGACTGCGGATACAAACGTTCATCTGGGAGTTCAAATTTCAAGTATCAACATACCAATACCAGGAAACATAATGTGTATATAGTGTTTAAAAGAAACAACCCCTCCACAAGATAGGCTCTGAAGAATCCTTAATAAAAAGCGCTCAATTTTTCATTAATTTCCCCCCATTATTAGTGCCTAAAGTAGCTGGAAACTGTAGTACTGTAGTAGCTACTGGATAGTAGCTGTAGTACTGCACCACCTAGACACACACAAGTCTATGGGGCCAGATGGGGTCTACCCAAGGGTACTGAGGGAGCTGGCGGTTGTGCTCACCAAGCAACTTTCCATCATTTATCAGCAGTCCTGGCTAACCGGGGAGGTCCCAGTTGACTGGAAGTTAGCAAATGTGACACCCATCTATAAGAAGGGCCAGAAGGACAAGCCAGGGAACTCCAGGCCTGTCTGTCTGACCTTGGTGCCGGGAAAGGTTATGGAGCAGATCATCTTCAGTGCCATCACATGGCACGTACAGGACAACCAGGTGATCAGGCCCAGTCCACATGGGTTTATGAAAGGCAGGTCCTGCTTGACAAACCTGATCTCTTTCTATGACAAGGTGACCTGCTTGTTGCATGAGGGAAAGGTTGTGGATGTTGTTTACCTGGACTTTAGTAAAGTCTTTGACACCATTTCCCATAGCATTCTCCTGGAGAAACTGGCTGCTCATGGCTAGAATGGGCGTACACTTTGCTGGGTAAAACACTGGCTGGAAGGCTGGGCCCAAAGAGTGGTGGTGGATGGAGTTAATCCAGTTGGCAGCCAGTCATAAGTGGTGTTCTCCAGGGCTCAGTATTGGGGCCAGTTCTCTTTAATAACTTTAGCAACAACCTGGATGAGGGGATCGAGTGCAGCCTCAGTTTGCAGACGACACCAAGCTGGGTGGGAGTGTTGATCTGCTTGAGGGTAGGAAGGCTCAACAGAGGGATCTGGACAGGCTGGATTGATGTGCCAAGGCCAATAAGGCCAAGTGCCAGGTCCCGCACTTGGGTCACAACAACCCCATGCAGCGCTACAGGCTTGGGGAAGAGTGGCTGGAAAGCTGCCTGGCAGAAAAGGACCTGAGGGTGTTGGTCAACAGTCGGCTGAATATGAGCCAGCAGTGTGCCCAGGTGGCCAAGAAAGCCAGCAGCATCCTGGCTTGTATCAGAAATAGTGTGGCCAGCAGCACAAGGGAAGTGATTGTCCCCCTTGTACTCAGCACTGGTGAGGCCCCACCTCGAATACTGTGTTCAGTTTTGGGCCCCTCACTGCAAGAACGACATTGAGGTGCTGAAGCGTGTTCAGAGAAGGGCAACCAAGCTGGTGAGGCGTTTAGAGAACAAGTCTTATGAGGAGCAGCTGAGTGAACTGGGGTTGTTTAGCCTGGAGAACAGGAGGCTCAGGGGAGACCTTACCACTCTCTACAGCTACCTGAAAGGAGGTTGTAGCGAGGTGGGAGTTGGTCTCTTCTCCCAAGTAACAGGCAATAGCACAAGAGGAAATGGCCTAAAGTTGCACCAGAGGGGGTTTAGATTGGATATAAGGAGAAATTTCTTCACTGAAAGGGTTTTCAACCATTGGAACAGGCCGCCCACGGAAGTGGTTGAGTCGCCATTCCTGGAGGTATTTAAAAGACGTGTAGATGTGGCACTCGGGGACATGGTTTAGCGGTAACTTGGCATTGCTAGATTAACAGTTAGACTTGATGATCTTAAAGCTCTTCTCCAACCAAAATGATTCTATGATTCTGTGAAATGCTGCTGTGCTTCTAAACTATGCAAACAGTAAGTGGTGGTCAACACAGTATCTGTGTCAAGCCAGCTTTTAAAAAAGCTAAATTTAGAGGTGTATTGTCTTCTCTGCTACAGTAAGAAAACTCATGGTGTATAAAACAACTTTATATTGTAAAGGGACTCTACTGTATGGTATCATGTAAGAACTCAGACTGGCTAGTAAACTAAGCTGTCAGTCTTTTTAAAAGCCAAATGAAAGCATGTTCAGCTGTACCAACATCAGACTACTTGAGAGTCTCTCTTTGGTGCCTATACTGAATGGAGATGCCCTTAGATGGAATTTTATCTGAGATGATTAACCATTTTGGGTGGTAAGATAATACTTCAGGTTACATCAGTCTGCCTTTTTCTTCTTCTTGGTTGAGAGGTCAAAAATGTTAGAGGCTTGTTTGTTTTCAATGGTTGCTATGCAGTCAAAGGGTTCAAGGATCTACCCAGTGTATAAAGAAATTAAATGTTTTCCAAGGCTTCCAACTCCCTGACACCCAGGATCACTGATGAGAACCAGAGTGGACAGGGTCAGAGATCACCAGAACAAAGATGGCAACTAGAAGAACAATTCCATTAGGCAGAGGAACACTTACGTTAAGGTTGCCAAGAAGACATGCCAATTTGGGTTTGGTATTATAGTATGGCACAAATACATTAATTTTCAATCTAGAAACATTCAGTGAAATTACATCAGTGATTTAGTTTTGGAAGCTGCTTCACTTCTACAGTCTTTTTAATCGATCCTTTTTGAGGATTAACCATCTTCGTATTTCCTGGGACACTGTATCTCCCTCTGAAATAAAATGGGTGAAATTAGTCATCAAATGTCACACTCCCTGTAAGCTTTAACTGCTAGAAATTTGCATGCTTTTCATATTTGCATAACTGATTACTATTGTGAATTAATAAACCCGAGAGAGGAAAAAACAAGTATATTTCTGGGTTTGCAGGCTAGCAGAGCATCTGATTATTCTGCATACAAACCCAATCCTCATCTCATGATTACTGACTACTTTCTGTTACCTAAGCGATGGCATTTGAAGAACATGAACAGAATACTAAACATTTGCACAAAGAGAATGATAACTGACTAAGGAGACATTTTCATGAGCTACATAATCCCCATTAGGAAATGGAAGAACATTTCATGTAGGTGTAGTAACAGGTCTCTGCAGCTATTCCACTCTGGAGACCCATGCTCTTGAGCCCATGATGTTACATAGGAAATGCTGCCAGCAGACTTCCGAAGCGATACTCATCGTACATACACACACCACCTACATGAACCCTAGTAGAGCTGTTTTCATCTTGATCTTCTAAGAGAAATTAGTGGGAATGTAAACAAATCTCCAGGGGAAAAATGGTGATTCCACAAACTGGAAGGGTCATTCTCATGATCAAGCAGCATGCATCTCTACTTTTACGCTATGTACATTTTTTTCTCTCCCTGTTCATTACTACAGTGGACAGACAGCACTTTACATACTCTAATGACAATATACAGGGTTTCAATGTCTTCCTCAACTAATAGGCATTCTGAAGGAAAATATATCACAACATCACATCATTATATTCATAATGGTAGCCAGAGAAATATTTTGTTATGCAGTAGAAGCTGTGATGACGTGATCTGTGCAAGTTTCAAATTTCTGGGCAAACAGCCAACAAAGTTGTCCCTAGGGCTCGCTAGTCTTGAGATTGACACATCCTTTGTTCCAGCTCTTACAAGCAGTCATGGTCGTGAAGGGACAGCTGCCCTCATAGAGATATGGAGCTGCTTCTACTTAGGGCTTGGAAGATCAGAAGCCAAGGCCCCAGTTTGCTCAATAATCAATTAAGTATTCAAATTCAAATCAACTGATTACTCAAAATCAATTGATTAATCTGCAGATCACTGTAGAGCTGGACCAAGCAGACAGCGTATGTCTGTGTGGAATTCTGCAGTCTGCAAAACCTCTTCCCACTCAAAACCAGCTGGACTTAGGCACTCAGAAGCCAGGTAGTTGCAGTCAGTGAAGTGTTGAGACTGAGCTAATAAGCCCTGCTGTATGCCTCAGTATAACAGTAAGGGCTCAGAATGACATTAAATTGGCTGCTCAGATTGCATCAGACACGAGTCATCAAGCCATCCATGTTTTTTCCCAATTGTCAGCTAGCCTATCTTCTTCTTGTCCTGTGAAATACCATAAGAAGGACTGCTACTCAACTTGGCTTCTGTGTTTGGATGGCCAGGAAACTGAAGGCATCAACAAGTAGTGTTCACAATTACTACTCAAAAATGTTTCAGTGTTGCTTTAATATATAGGTTGGGTTTTCCATACCTGTACCTATAGTTAAAACAAACATTAAGCACAGTTTCTTAGTATGGTTTGAAATCCAGTGAAGGCAGGCGTTTTCTGAAATGCCAACAGAAGTGAGATAAGAACTCTGGACAGAAAATTTTCAAATTATTCTCAAGAACACATTTATTTTTAATCATGCAGGTCTTCTCTTATTTGAATGAAATTATTTCTCATTAATGTCAGCTTGAATGAACAACCTTCAGTCTGAAAATCAAAACATAATTAAAAAGGAATAACATAACAATGGCTGTGTTAACCTTGTAATAATCAAGGGGTGCTTACTTACATTCTAGTATTTCCTTAAATTACAAACTATGCCAAATCCCCATTCTTACCTCCATGTTGCCAACAGAGACAAAGTTTGACCTGAAAGTTTTAAGTCACTGGTTATAAAAGCCAGTGCTTTGCAAACTGGGTCCTTTGCTGCTAAGGAAAATTTAAACAATTCCCTTCACGTGTGTAAAGTACTTTGAAAAGTTAAAAAAAGAAATCCTCTGAGGGAAAACAGGTCGAAAGGGGCTATTTTGTTACAGTATGCATCTTCTAAGACCAGAAATTACAGGACACTTTATTTTCTTTTACACTTTATTTTCTTTTGTTTGATATAAAGAAAATTACAGAAACACACTGTCGTACAATTTCAGGGTAAGTAATGGTCTACTAAAATAAATTATAAAACAACCCAACATAATCACAGATCAATGCTAACCCTCAGCAAATCTCAGTATCTAGTTGATGATATTTAATCTCCCAGCAGAAACAGTGAATTCTGCTAGTTCTAGCTTCCTGACATTCTCCACATGAGCTATGTTAAACATCACTGGCATCAGAAGCAACATGCTGGCTATATATGCGGTACCTCAGACTCAACAGTGCTTTTTCTGTATGGAGAAACTTCAGTTATAGAGATTAATTCATATTGTACTACATTAATTCATATTCTACTAATATCCTCTCCTGGAGCATGAAGATCCACTGTTCCGATTTATGAAATCCTGTGATTCTGTGCTTATACAGAATGAAAGGATAAAGCTGGTATGCAAATATGTCTACACAATTTCATGCTTATAATTTACTCATTACATTTTCAGATGTACCCAATATGTATTGTGTATGCTTCTTTTAATAATAGAGGTAAGTGGGTTCATGGAAGAGTATTTACTGTGAGATACTAAATACACAGAAACCATACTAGCTCAGGAAGTCTCCATATATAAAGTATTTGGGAGAGTTCCAAAAGCAAATGTTGTATCTGCCCGCCTACACACTTTTACACTTTTACTTATGGCCACTGGAGGCAGGATACTGGGTCCAACACACTTTTGATGGGATTCCCTATATTTTTCGTACTTTATATTTTTTACATTTTCAGTTCAGTTAAAAAATAAATCTCCTCCATTTTCAAGCTTTCTCACAAGCACTACAATCAGAAATTAATTTTATTTCTATATAGCTCAGAGCAGGTGGGCTTTTTTCAAATTTAAATTTTTAACCCATATAACTAAACAGAAATCTGTTAAAAAATGAAGCCCTTATATGTTGTCATCTAAAATCACTCACATCATTATCATCCACAAAAAGCTTTACAATCTCTATCGGCTAAAAAGGACTAAGCAAGGCATTTATTTAATTGAACTACTCTTAACAGAGTAAAGGGTATACTTCTTGCTCCCAGCTCTGCAGTAATATGGAAAAACATGACCCATTTTAAACACAAGTTGAAAGGGAAGAACATGAGAGGTATTGTAAGATTTCAAAAAGGCCACTTAAATATGTGTTTTCAATATTGCAACATACTTAGTAGTAAATAAAACTGATTGAAAAGCAGTACCAGAAATGACGTCAAGATTAGTATTTTGTCAGTAAGATTATTCTCAGTGATATTTACCATGAACAGAGAGTTGCAATATTCAAAACATAGTACTTAGCAAAAAATAATAAACCAGAAAACAGAGGGAATATAAAGGAAATTTACCTCAGTATCTTGTTTTCTCCCTTGCGTGTCAGAGCATCTGGTTTTTGCCTTTCAACAATGTTAAGTGTAGCTGAGGTCTGCAATAGCCAAATTTTTACAAAACAACTTAAATACTAACCACAATCATAGTTAAGGAAGTAAAATACTTCCAAACTAATTCCGACCCACTATGGTCTTAATGCCATGAAGTACTTGAAGTACATATTATATTGTTGATTTGGGGAATTGAACACATGCCAAAATCTCTTGCTGTGCAAACCCACCATTATTTATTAAGCTGGACAATCAGAGAATATGTAATTTCAATTAGCATATTTTTGGTCACACTGCCTGTAACCCCACATTTTCAATGAAGCATTTTATTTCCAACATACTTCCCTGAATGGGAAACAAAACAAATTATAGTGACTTAGTTGTAGCGTTCAATGATTAAACCATTAAGAACAGGAACTACTTTAAAAAACCTAACACAGCATGAAAATCTCTGTATACTCTGGAAGTATACATTACTGGACATACTGAAACAACCCCAATTGTTACCCTTGGTATTGCATTTAACAGAATCTGAGCAGGATTAAATCAGTTGGTTTTCCTGCTCCTTAGCTCACAGGGTTCCCTCCTCATCCAGCACTTGCTGGCTCATCCAGCTGCCTCTACTAGAACTACCTCTCAGAAGGTCAGCTATAACATGGACAGAAAACGAGAAAACGCAGAAGGTTTAGGGCTTATCTGGTTGCTGTGCACACTTAGGCTTCTAGTGTAAGTGAATGGAATTTTCTCAGCCCCTTTAAACAGATCCATCAGGAACATGTAATAAATATATGATAATCACGATATACGTACATATACGATATGTCGGCTACACTAGACGAGTGAAGACTTTTTGAAAGCCTAGAGCTGGATTTTGGGGCCACCTAAACAAGGCTCAAGGTTTGCATTACATTAAATTACAACATTACATTTTATAGCATATGTGAAAACATCTTACACTTATGAGAAAAAATCCTGGCACTGAAAAGAAGCATGTTTCACTGCTTATAAGACAAAGGTTACTACTGTGCTTCCATCTATACAGTGCACTAGGCAAGTATTCCTGACCCAGTCATAGCAAAGTCAGCTATAACTAAAGCAGACTCTTTTCAGGTGCAAGCGTAAAAATGGGATAGGATCTGCAAAGATTTACTTCCTTAAAGGCAAGAAATTTTTTGCACTCAAGGAACTCTAGTACTAAAAATGATGGCTAGTATAATTTATCATCTTTCTGAGCAGATGTGCTTCTGTGACACATGAGCCAAGACCTATGTTATCATTGCCTTCACTGCTTTTTTAATTTATATTAATATAGAGTGCCAGTATATATGATTATTATGCATAGCACTGTTTTTGCTGGTACAGTTTACTCCAGGCCTATCCCAACTAAAATGAGCCGTTGTTGCACAAGCAGCTTTCCAGCTGTGCCTATCTATGATTGTGAGCTTCTTCTGCAAAGAAATCCCAATCATAAGTCAGACTCTACTATGCTAGTAAAAGTTTGCAGTAAAAATCTGGCCTGAAAGAATGGCCCTTTAAAGATCTGCTATTGTTCTTCTTTGCCTGCTTCTCAAACCAATTTCTGAATACCACCAGAAAGTGCTTTGAGATTTGTGGAGTCTAAATCCCAAACCAACATTTTTTCAGATTGAAAACGAAACAAAAAAAGCAAACAAGAACGCACCACAAACTACCCATGTCTCTAGCATGAGTTCTCAAGTTTGTGTAATCTTCAATTTATTTTAAAACTATCACTTAAAATCAACCATATCTTTATGGATCCAGACAAGACAAACAACAAAAGCACTCAGAAGATACATATATTTCATTAAAAACTGGAAAAGCACTCAATAATAAAAAAGGTAAATAAAAGAAATGGCTGCTCAGAAGCATCTCTCTCTTCTGCTTCTGCCACAGGCTTCAGGAGGGATCCAAAACAAAGTAAAAAACCCCCAAAACATCTGGGACTTTTAACACCTACCAGTAAAAACTTCCATTCTATTTTTTTTTTAATGTCAGCTATAGAAGAGCACAAACATAATGAGGAAAAAAAAGGCCTAAAAAGCCATTATATGCATTCTCTGTAACTAAGAGAATGTCGCTGGAATATATTGTTATCTCAGGATAACAATATCCTGTAGTATATTTACTTTGGAATGTATGGAAAATGTTAGTCTACGGGTAAATCCTTCTAACTCAACTGCTGCCAACATTACTACGCAGACTCTAGAACAGTGAAATTTTAATCCATCTGAAAGAGTCTGGACTGAATGTAAGTTTACTTCTGCCTCCATTGTTAAAATGAACTGCTGAAAGGGAGGGCATACATATGTAGATTTGAAAAGAATGTAAAAGCAACAATCAAATCAAAGTCAGCAGAACAGGACGTGAAGGGACCAGATGAGCCACTGATTCCTTTGCAACCAACAGTCAATCATCATTAGGTTGACTGTGATGTTCAGATTAGCAATGTAAAAAGTAGATGTCTAATCTAAATTACTCACCGAGGCTCTGCTTATAGCTCGGGAAGAGAGACAGGTAAGTCCCTGGGAAATTCATTTCATCTTGATCTTAAACAGGTGTGATGGTTTGCACCTTAAACATGCTTCTCTCTCCACAGAATACAGAGGATCCCTCTACAACTACTTTAGATTGGCTGTTTAACATTCAGAGAACTAAAGACAGGGAGATTAATCTGAAGATGATTATTTTGCTCTCATATGATCATGGGGGCAAATAAGTGATTACTGAAAATATAATGCACTAGCTAGCTTGAGTTTGGTGGCAAAGTCCCTAATGCCCCATTTAAGCAACATGCCAGTGCATATACCTCACTTGAAATAATTTTTTATGTTTGTTTAAGTGCTTTTCTAGGCAGCTGAACGTGGGCACTCCTCTTGCTAGCATGTTCAGTAATAAAATCATCTTTTATTTCCCACCTTCTTCCTCCAGCAGTTCCCAGTTTCACTGTTAATGCAAAGATAATGGGCATTTCCTGGGCTCTTTCTTGGTTTCATGCTGGAAAGTTAGCTTAAGCAACTCTTTCAGTTTTCCCAAAGCAGCAATGAACCACGTAAGAGAATCAGTTGCCCAGTGTGCAAACACATGGAAACACTGCTAATTACAGCCTTTCACCCCAGTTAGTTATGACAGGGATTCAGTGACAGTCATTCCTGAGTATCACACTAAACTATTACTTCTACATTATTCAGGAATTAAGAGCTCTTTCAGAATAAGAAGCACTAGAAATCTTTACAGGTTCCTCCGGTTTGTAGTATCAACTTTTATGTATTACATAATTTGCAGCAATAAAATTTCACAAAAACAAGGTATCTTATCCCTTATCTTATAAATTTAATTGAAATATGTGCCGTCTTGTCATTCTGAGCTGGCTGGCTAGTTGTCTTTAAGAGAAAAAAGGGGAAATAGGAAAAAGAGGAATTGCTGCTTAAGGTGGGTGTCACCACTGCTAATAATTTGGTTCTGTTCTTTTCAACTGAAACATTAAACTAGCATAGCAGTCTTGTGACTAATGAATGGGCAAGCAAGTATCCAAAAATTGCTTCAGCTTTCTCAGTTAAGGGCGCTTTGACAATCCTTGCAAACAATGAAACTCCAATTGATACAAAAGCAAAAGAAGTATTTAAAAATAAATAAACTATAGCAATCTTTCAATTTCTAGCTCTTAAAATTTTTAAAAAGCAGCTTTTGTAACGGATTTGGTAGATAAATGCAGTGATAAAAGACTCTGACCTAATGGCATTAACAGATGCTGTTGGTATATTAAGAAAGCATAATGATTTTTAAAAGTCATTGAGTTGTACAGTTTTTTTCTTACCTGTAAGATCTCCGACAGGTACATGCGCCGCTCATCATTAGCTTTGTGGTAAGCCTACATTTAAAATAAGGGATATAGGCTACCATTAAGCAAAGTATTTTAAAAGTTGAGTCATACAGGAAGAAACAAATATACAGCAGAGCTTTTTTCCAGTGACATATTTTGTGGAACTATTCTATTGTGTGTTTCACACACACTGTCTCTTTGCCAGACAACGTAATAGCTTTTATAGATTAGAAGTATAAAGTGATTACAAACCTTTGCTTCTTGTTCCAGTCTAAGTTCATAGTCTTTTAGCTGGTTCTGGAGACTTCTCTTCTCTTCTTCTAGTTGTTTAAGAACCTCCTTTAAGGAACCCTGTAGTGATAGTAAATAAAACGATGTTTTACAAATATTTCCATTCCGTGTAAAGATACCATCACCATAGTCCTTATTCTTCAAGCATTATGATGTTTGTCATTCTATTTGCTTCTTGTGCACTTTTTGTTTACATGATTCTGGCTGGCACACTGCAGATACAAAAGCAATTAACAATATGGTACAATTATCAGTTATGCACTACACATTTCCACTGTGTTAAAATGATAGATAGGTTTTCCACACTGCTGCTCCTTGATAGGTTAGCAAAGTCACCTTGTGGTGACCAGCCAGAATTACTCCCTACTTCTAACCAAAGTTCACTCTGATGGATCCTTTTTAGTAGGAGGAAGATTTCAGATCTCACCTGCACATCCATTTTCAAACCACTTGCTGAGAGAGCTGCTGCACTGGCTGAAGAGGCACACAGGATGTCAAAGGTACCCCATAACAACTTGGCTAGAAAGCAGTTATTTTGTGAGAAGACTATCTGTATTAGGTCTGTAGCCATTTAGCTTGTCTACAACGGGAATGAGCTAGAGTAACAGTGGTAGAGTCCATTTTTGGTTACTGGTACTGGCCAGTTCTGCGTTTGCTGTGTAGTGGAAGTAGAACGTGCACCCAAGCAGGTCCTCCTCCATCTCTAACACAGGAAACTGATTCTCCTAATCCCATTCATAAACTGACCCACTCCACCCAGTAGAGACATTCTTATTGGGAGGCTCTAATAGTAGACGGCTTTTTTAATTCCTTCCCTCAGATTATTGAAGGTCAGTTTATACCTGTTTGCTCTTGTATTTAAGTTATCTGTATAAGATAACTGCTCTTCTTCCGCCCTGTTGTTTGCCGACAGCATGCACAGACAGAAAACTGGAATATCTTTTTTCAACATTCATTTTCCTAGGATAAATAAGCTGAGCTTTTAAAAATGGTCTCTCACACAGCAGGCTGTCTTTTCATCTAATCATCATAGTAGCCCCTTTGTACACCAGGCTGCACCTCAACCTTCTTACTGTTGGAGAACAGAACTGTACTGGAGTATACAGTACTACAGAAGCCATCTCACTGCCTTGAACAATGTCAGTAATACTTCTTTATCTGCATAGAGAAATTTTAGGATTGCATTTTCCTTTTTCACAGCTGCACAGTGATGGCTCACAGTCAACATGGCATCAGCTAGAATACCCAGGTTCTCCTCTACAGCTATGTCCAAGTGATCAGCTCTCAATTAATAACAGAATTTGTTTACTATTTCCTAAATCTTTTGGTCTACACTACTAAATTTTAATCCCATTTTTAACAATCTAGTCTTCAGTGTCATTCTTCTTCTAAGCAACATCCAGATCCCTATTATATTACATAATTCGTATCAGGAGAAAGATATCATAATCTATTCCTACTTTGTATATCAAGGCCATGCATTAAATTTTAAGATTAGCCCTAAACCTGGTCCTGGAAGAACTCTGCTTGTACTCTCCCAGCAGCCTCCTTCACTAGTCACTGCTATCAGAGTCATTTGCCAGCTCTTTACTCCTTCAACAAATTTACTAATTTTCATTTTCTCCAAACTAATCAGTCACTTCCCATGTGACACGGTATCTTTATCAGAGGTCACAGTAAACAAGATTACTATATTTATTGTGACAAAAAATCTGACATCACAGAATGTCAACAGGTTTGCCCACCATGAGCCACTTTTAATAAATCTGTATTTCAGTCTGGCTTTGCAACAATTATTCCTCTCTTTCTCTGTCTTAAAAAAAAAAAGATTTGCTTTTCTCCAATGCACACAATGCCATCATCCATAGCTTTCTTAAAACCACTTGCTATCAGATCAGTGAGGTAGCAAGCCAGTTCTTTCAGAATCCTAAGGTATAGATTACCCATTTCCCTCAATTTAAGCATATCCAGCTCCTTAAATTTTCCTTAGGATTTGGTCACTGTCATTTACGCTTCCAAGCACTTGCTGACAGTAGCTATTTCTCCCTTTGTCCTGCATTTTATTATTTCTGCCTTTACCAAAAACTTAGGCAATATATACCTGTTTAATTTAAAACGAATGAATTCATGATCCCTTGATCTGACAGTTTTCATGATCGGCTTTTCTGCAATGTTCTTCTAGATTTTCAAAATCTAACCCAGCATTCCCTCCTTTTTATCCAGTACTTTCTGATAAAATGTGTTAACAATCACATCCACTGAGATCTGTGCCTCATCATTATTACTAGCACTTGGGTTTCAGTCTTTATTTACAAGTTTCACATATGATACAATTTCTGGAAGTAATCTAATAATACTATATCCAAATTAATCCATCCATATTTTATATTTATATCTATATTTGACTTTATGGATGGGATTCAATCTGAGGTGAGGGTATCTACATTTGAGTGTCCATATGCAAACTAAGCTTCTACTAAGAGTCACAGTCAATACAATCAATAACTCGCAGAGATTCATTCAGCTAAGCAGCTAAAGACCTCAACTCAGTTGCCATCTGAGATGCCCTAGAGTGTCAGAGACATTCATGTGTGGCAGATATGACATGGGTTACAGGACACACGTCCTTCTGGAGCAGCAGTGGGCTACTCTTCACTGAAAATCTGCAAGTCTCTTTGTTTACACAACTATTCCACTGAAGATGCCTACTCAGATAAATCTAGATACAACTCTATACTCAGCTGACTGTATTAATTAGACCTGCACTGCCTGTAGTAGGAATTAAAGATCTAGCCAAGAGGTAGACATCTACATATAGAAAGTAAAATACTGGTGCCCTAATATTTAAGTGAGTCATATTATTTCAATATAGATTTCAATATTATTTCCCACTACTATTGTGATTAAAATTTGTCTTCTTTTCCATCCTCAGGATGAATTAATCCAGACAGATGATGAAGGAAGAACAAACAACATTAATGTAAAAGTCCCTCACATTTGCTACATACCACATCTATCTCTGTTTTGACTTTTCCTGCCAAATACATACCTTTAATACTTGTTATCCCATCATGTTTTCATTAGCAATGTTATTACATTTCAGGCTAGTCAGGTTTTTCCATTTGTCTGCTTAGGCCCCTTGTGTAAAGTAAGGATCTGTTTCAGAATTCTTGTTTCTTTTTATTTCTAACTCAAGCATCTCCCTAGTCAGAATAGTTGAATCCCTTCACCTTCTGTACTGACTACCTGACCATTGCCTTAATAATCAGTTATTTCTTCTCATGACCTTAATGTTTTGCTATGCCTTTATTTACCAGATTTTTCTGGTAAACATGGAAAGGAAGATAATACGACTCTCTCCAAATATTCTCCTCTTCTTTTTTTTTGCGGAAATTTTTCCCTATTTATCATGCAAACCTCAGATCCAGAAGATCTATGTGTGGTCTATTTCTCAGAGAGTTTATCAATGCTTGCTAATGGTAAAAAAATCCCAAACATAATTTAAGCCTTAAGGGATCAATACTGGGTCCGGTCCTGTTTAATATCTTCATTAATGATCTGGATAATGGGGCAGAGTGTCCCCTCAGGAATGTTACAGACAACATCAAACTGGCAGAAGTGGCTGATATGCCAGAGGGTCATGCTGCCATACAGAGGGACCTCAACAGGCTGGAGAAATGGCCTGACAAGAACCTTATGAAGTTGAACAAGGAGAAATCCAAAGTCCTGCACCTGGGGAGGAACAAGCCCATGGAACTGATGTATGCTGGAGGCTGCCCAGCTGGAAAGCAGCATGGTAGAAAAGGACCTGGGGTCCTGGTGGACAAGAAGTTGAACATTAGCCAGCAATGTGCCCTTGTTGCAAAGGCGGCCAATGTTATCCTGGGCTGCATTAGGCAAAGCATTGCCAGCAGGTTGAGGCAGGTGATCCTTCCCCTCTACTCAGCACTGGTGAAGCCACACCTGGAATGCTGTGTCCAGTTGTGGGCTCCCCAATACAAGAGAGACATGGACATACTGGAGAGAGTACAATGAAGGGCCACAAGGATTAAGGGACTGAATCACCTCTCCTGTGAGGAAAGGCTGAGAGAGCTGGGACTGTTCAGCCTAGAGAAGAGAAGACTGAAGAGGGATTTTATTAATGTATGTAATTACCTGGAGGGAGGGTGCAAAGAGGATAGATCCAGGCTCTTTTCAGTGGTGCTCAGTGACAGGATCAGAGGCAGTGGGGACAAGCTGAAACATAGGAGGTTCCCTCCCTCCATCAGGAAACACTTTTTTTACTGTGAGGGTGCCTCAGAACTGGAATGGGTTGCTCAGGGAGGTTGTGGAGTCTCTCTCCCTAGAGATATTAAAAAACCAGTCTAGACATGATCCTGGACAACTGGCTCTAGGTGGCCCTGCTTGAGCCGGGGGGTTGGGCAAGACAACTTCCAGAGGACCCTTCCAACCTCAAGAATTCTATGATTCTGTGACCCTCATTTTATTGTTACAAATGTGCCTTCCATCTCTTGGTCAGTACCTTCGCCAGACCAGTTCAGCTTCCACTTCTTTGGGCATCCACCCAGCCTAGCACAGTCTTCTTTGGTTTGTTCCAGAGTGAACTTTAAAATGTCATTTGTCGTTACACGAAAAATTATGTCATTTTTATACGAGCATTTTCATCTCAGGTCCATTAATTATATCCTTGACTTTGGACACCATTAAGCCAATGGTTTCCAACAGATGGCCACCAAACATATACATCTGCCTCTTATTCTACCTGTTTGAAATCTCCAGTCTTCTCTTTTCTAGCATCTAGCATTGTTGCATCTTTTATTCCTTTTCACATAATTTCCTGTACGTTACTTAGGCTGTACAACATGTACTTATTCTGTATGTTACTTACTCCAAATTTTATTTTTCACAAAAACATTGTTACTGACATTTCCCTAGGAATGCAAGATTTGCAGGAGCATGGCAAAAGGCACAGTACTTTTAAAACATGTTGCCAAGAGAGAATAACCCCTTCCACTGTTAAAAAAAAAAAGAGAGATACAGATGAGCTATATCTCTCAAGAATGTTTTGCATATGACTAAACTTATTAACTTTAATCTGTTATATCAGACACACTGGAGACATGAAAAAAATTGGGTTTTTTGGTTTTTTCCCTAGTTAGAGCAGAAGTATCTTGGACGCAGATGAAATCTTTGTCCTAATACAGAAGGCTCCTACAGTCAATAAAGTCAATGTTGGCCAATTCAAGGAGAAAAAGTAAGCTGCAGATTAAAGAGATTTGGCTAAATTCCAGTAGGGTCATGTACTATTTCATTACAACATCAGTGTCTGTACAGAATTAAACAGGACAGATAGAGAAGGCCTCACCACTGTTAAGCTAGGAAACTAATTTTTTTTGCCTTCTGACCTGACTGAACATAAAATATTATAACCATGTGAGAGCATATTTTGTACAACATATTTCGTACCACCTACAACATATTTTGTACCACCACAGTAAGCTTAAGTACAGTAAATACAGAAGTTCATGCTGCTCTCCAGATTTGTTCTATGTAAATCCACAGCCCACTATTTATCTCCTCACTAGATTGTCCATCAGTGTTACGTAAGACAGCAAGACTTGGTGGTGCAGCTGTTAGTCACAACAGAGCAATTTGGTGGTGATACTCGTCTAATTTCCTTGACTTCTTTCACCTACAAAGTAAACTACTTTTAGATCTTTTTTCATTTAATCTTTTCAGAGGCACTGTCTATTTTTTGCTGCCAGTGCAGCTGGTCCAGTGCAGATGCTTGGGCATTCATTCAGCTCGAGCAAGGATGATATCCAGCTGCAAGCAAAGAAACGGTGCACCACACTGCTTCTGACGAGCGAGGTGATGGAAATAGGTTGATAACGTGACTAAAGTATACAGTTACCATCCCTACAGTATCTGGATGCCTCATAATTTGTAATGTACCTAGGCTTACAATTCTCCTGTGAAATAAGAAAGTTATGTTACTCCCAATTTACAGTTTGGGAAGTGAAGCCTAAAATAAAAAAAAGACTAGAGTCTAAATTGCACTTCAGGCAGAATTTAACATCCTAATGCTAATAAAGCAATCTATGCAATGTCTTACGTTCTTCACATCTGGTTTTGTCGTATAACTTAGGTAGGCATCTGAGCTGTTGCTATTGCGGTTGCCCATAAGCACAAGCTTAATCAAGCTGCTTAGTTTGCTGCTGAAAGCCTTTATGGAGTCTCAAAGCAAAGCCTCCTGGTGGTCATCTCCCTAATAGGGCACAACCTGAGAAGCATGCTCCACCCACATTACATGAGGAAGGAACTCTCTTCTGTCTAACAGCCTAAAAATTAACCCACGAAGAAATTAGATGAGTTACATTTTAGTTCTCTGCCACCCTAAGAGCTTGGATTCTCATATCTCATATCCTGAGAGTGCCCTTGCCATTATACTTAACTACTGCTGAGATAATTTTTGAAGCCAGGCTGTTAATCAGTCAGAAATGCAAAATTTAGATGGATGGAGAAGGAACAAGTAAGAAACACTGCAAAGTCATGCTTACTTCTGGAAAGCAGGGAGGATTTCAAACACAATTCTTGGGCATTTCTTACCAGCTTCCCATTGGTTTTCCATCTCTACTACGCACTCTGTTGTGAATCCCAATCTAGCTGCCTGACTCCCAGTTAATACCTAGGAAACTCAGGCAGCTAACTCAGCTTTCTGACTTCTGTTCCTCTGTCCACACACCTAATTGATGACATAGAGCTCATTATGGCAATACTGAAGTTCTTATGGGAATCTAGTGACATGGATGTTCCTACTCAACTAGAACACCTCTCCAAGTCCCCAAACAGTATAAAATGCAATTTCAAAAAAAGACAAAAGAAAATTTTAAATGGTAAAACTTCAGAGAGGTTCTAGAGACCCACTTTAGGCAGGACTTGTTGGAAGTTACCTCCCACCCGTACTTTCAAGGCAGTAATTGAAGAACTAGCTGAGACCTTATGTATCCGAAGTCTTTAACTGCTGCACAACAATACAAATCAAGAAGTGAGAAACACCAGCATATTAACTCAGCCAAATCAGTAAGGGATGGATTTGCCTTTCCTGAATTGTGTAGGAAGTAAGCAGAAAGAAACCTCACTGAAACAGATTCAATTCTCGATGCTTATGGTTGTATGATCAGCTTAGCGCTTAATACAGTAAAACAACACAAAAGCAAAAGCTCACAGAAAACAGAGTTTAAAGCACATAGTAACACAGACTTGAAGCAGAGTTCTTGGAGCACAGAAAAGCCTCAATACAAAGCAAGGACCAGTGACAGCCCAAGAGAACTAGAAGGAGCCTCCGAGGTATGCAGCAATCCCCTAGAAGGAGAAATTGCCAACAAAAAACCAGGATGAACCAGTAAGATAAATTCTGAAAAAGCTTTTTAGAAGCGGTTTAACTGAATATTTAAATGTTTTTTGAAGTTAGATTTATTACGGGTTCTTCTACTAAGCCTTGAATAGCTGGACAATGTATTTCTGAAAAGGAGATGTAAGCTGACTAAGGGATTTAACCTGAATTTAAGATCCTTAGTTTTCAATAAGTCGCCCATGTCAAGCCACTCTGAGCAAGCTGGTAAGCTAAAAGACAAACTGAGATTTTAAATGAATACTTTCTTTATGTAACGGAATTTTGCAGGGTTTAGCAAGATTCACTCTTAGAGCAATGATACATTAAGTCTTGTGTCCAGCAGTCACCAAAGCCCAGAGTTTCACAAAGGGAACACCAATTCTCCAGTTCTTTTTTTCCACACAATTTCCTTTTCATTCGACTGAAGTTACATATTTGGCTTAACACTTGCCAGAAAATGAAATTATACAGAATGATACTGCAGCCGAATTTTAAGGACACCCACATAAGCTGCTCTCATTCTGGATTTTTCCTTGCCCTGCTACCAGTGGCAACAGAGGGGACAATTTCTATCAAGCATTTCACAACAGACAAGGTAACGAATCCATGGCATCATCAAGAGGCTCAAACTTGCTTTCATAAAAGACCAGCTCATGCAGACTATTGATCCTTATGACAATTTGCTTCAGCTCTAATCCTCTTTAACTTTTATCCATGAGTTAGAACAGATGCAATACATCTACCAGTCGTGTAGAAAAAAAACCAACACAAGAAGCCTTTGCAATCCGTTCTACTTGACATTTTAAATCAAATGAAGTTTTGTTTAGAAAATAAACTCCCTTCCCTCCAACACTAGGAGCTGACGTTCATCAGCTGATTTAGCTGAACCTTTTAACCTATCATTTTAAACTCATCAAGACCAAAAGCAATACTGCATCTTTAGTTTTACTGTAACAGAATTTGATTTTATGTTGATGACAATAAACTCACTAGTCATATATTACTGAGAAAAAAGATACATAAAAATTATTTAGCATAGCGTATTTCTACATAGAATATGCACTTGACATATATATATACTAGATCCTGAAAGGGCTGAAGTATAGGTGAAGAAAGGCTCCACGTACTTGTCTAAATGCCAAGTGCCCCCTTGTGGTTAGCATAATCTTTATATTCGAAACCAGACCGAGCGCTGAACTACATGAACACAGCGCATCCTGTTCACACCAGACATTGGCAATGGCCAGGGTAAAGAAATCAGCCTGGAGACTTGCTGGAAAGTTCAGGCTCCTTCAGTGTAATAATAGGTGTGGGACACTGCTACCCTAAGTCCTTATGTCAATGGTCTCCACAGCATTGCTCATAGAGGTTATCTTCTGACTTGGGGAGGAGGAAGTTAAAATTAAGACCTCCATTGCTGTGGTTCAGATCGACAGAACAAGTTGTTGCTGACTCTGAATGTTTCACTTAGTATCTCTCCTGGTAGGCCTGAAAGAGGCTAGAGGTTGCTTCTTTACACATTTTCTCTGGAAGATCTCCCAGGGTCCCAGTCAACTGCTAAGGAATTCTTGAGAACAGCCAGATAATAGTATCACTTGACTGCAAGATTTTTCCCTGATTCTTTTCTTTGAAATACAAAGTGTATTCTGCCTCTCAGAATACCGCAAAGTGATTTGAGTAAAATAGTCCGCTGGTTTGTGCAAGGCCACCAGGAGGAACAACTAATGCCAACATCACAAGGAAAGGAAAAAATGCAAATCATAAAGGTCTCTTGGAGGCATCCAAAATACTTGTCTGTGGTCAGATGAAAGAAGCTGAAACGGGAAGCCTGTAAGGAGGCAGGATACAGCTTAGGGCAGTCAGACTAGACCACAGAACTTTCTCCAAAATACTTCCAAGTTTCACAAAAAGATAGGATAACAGATTCCTTCTTTCCATAGAGCTACTGGTGACTTAATCCAGCAAGAGCAACGAGGTTAATTTAACAGTGACTTGCTAGGAGAATGGTCAACATTTCCTATGCCATTATCAAGTGCTGATGTTCCCTATAGGCAGTTATCAACACCTACTGAAATATAAAGTCTTCGTTGCATGTTTTCATAAACCCGAGATTCCCCTCCTGTCGTGTTGCCAACACCTTCTCCAGTGTGACACTGCCACACATTCTGCTTGCAGTTTAAAATTGACAGAAAAAACCCTGAGGTGATTGTGTGAGGGTCTGTTTTGTGGTCCCTGTGCTTTCGGAAAGGCAGCTTTGCAAAGCAAGTATCTGGCCCTTAATGTCAGAATTTTCTCAACTGTGGTGCTGGACAGTCCTGAAAATGGTGATTTATCACAGAAACCTTGGTTCCTTGGCTAATCTTAACTAGAGCGTTGCTAAGGCAATGCTATCAGGAGTGTGCTCTTCTGAACTGATTTTGCAGTATGCTTTTCAGTATTTGCATACTAAAGCCACTATCTAGGGATTCTTTCTTGCAGAAATGGTGAGAGAGAAAGGAATAATTTTCTTTCTGCTTATATGGGAAATTATGCTTAGCAGAAAGTATGTATTTCACCAAAACTCATTTAATGAAAAAACAAGAACAAATTAATGCAGCATGTTTAAGAGAGGCAAGTAACATTCGTATCATGTTATACTTTAGAGAGAAGGCATTCCTTCTGTAATTATTTCTGAAGTACTGTCTGACATTTGTATTATTCATTGGGACATGAAGGAAATTACTGACTAAACAGTTTTCACTGTTGGAACTCCTTTGTGCTTGTCAATGTTTACATTATTTTCAATCTGCCCTCAGTACACAAAAATGATTTTCTAAACCCTGGCTGTAAAAATTTGTGTGTTCAAGGTATTGGTTCTGTACTTCCTGTCATGTGACACCTACGTGATTTTTTTGAAACAAAAAAAAAAGGATTATCTCAAGTCAGTATAAGAACTACAGAATGATAACTGTATATTTAAGTGGTTTAAGGGTGTTTTTAATAGCAAGGAATCATTCATCAGTACGATTCTAATTCTAAAGCAAGAATAATGCAAGCCATCTGCAACAATTATTGCAATTTATCAACACAGAAAATCCTCTGTGCTTCCTTGTTCATCAGTCCAGAATTTGCATTTGTATTCTTCTCTTTCATTTAGGTTTTTATAGCTTGCTGACTGCCAGGGTCCCTGATGATTAATCTTTTTTTATTTTCCCTGTAGTGCTTGATATTGAGAAAATATTTTATGCTACCTATCTCTAAATGGGATGAATTACTCTACAGACATGTTTTTCTCCTTCTGTTGACTATGGTAGGACCTTAAATGACTAACTGAGTGAGATAAATCTCTTTACTTTTTTTGAGGTATCTCCTCTGTTAAATACAGCTAAAATTACTTAGGAAGTTAAGAATTATTAGAGGTCTTACTAATTACTCTAACTGCATAATTCTAACTTCCTTGGGAACATAGGTTAAAAAGACTTGCAAATACTATTTAATTTTCTAAATATGTTGCTCAAAACAAAATCTACTATCTACTGTTGCCACATTCTAGAAATTGTATCATCTTGCTGGAAGAATCACTTTGCTATCTTTCCACAGAGCTTCACATGCAACTGCTAGTTGAAAGCTGAGTATCATAGTGTAGATTTAACACACACACACACACACACGATTTTATATATACCCACTCTCAGCATTTTTACTTTGAGCAAATGTAGATTGATGACTGGCTGCAAAGCTCTTTGTTTTTCTACACCCACTCACCACATCTGCTCTTTATTCTCATCTGTAGAGAAGCTAAATATTCCCCCCTACTCCCCTGAACAACTCTCAAAAACATAAAAAGGATTTGGATAAACCTATATGCTTAAACACCACAAAATGATCTATTTTTTTTCACCAATGTTTTATCTCCTAAAACTTAAAAGAATAAAAAAGCATTTCTGCATTCTCCAAGAGTATCTGTAAATATATACTGACTTTTCTGATAGCTTCAGTGAAAAAAAAAACCACCAAAGCCTACAAAATACAACAATTTTCTTCCCCTCCTTCCATCTCCTGAAAACCAAAACACGGGAAAATGAAACATTTCACTATATCCCTATGCACCTTTTTCCCCCCTCTGGCTATCTAACAGAAGAATGTATTCACTCTAAGCTGGAAGGCTGAAGGAAGGACTTAAAACCGCAGAAGAAAAACCTACAGCATGGCACATGGTAGCTGCCCCTGAGTAAGTCTAGGACTCTCCAAAGGAGTCTTCTAGACTCCTTCTAGCAGTATGAATCTTTCAGTTGTGCTCTCATTCCTTCCTTTGTGGGAAAACTAACCAAACCTCTCAGAACCATAGCTCATAGGTAAGGAGGCAAGGCAGTATTTAGTAGGGATTAGAAATATACTGGATTGGTGGAGCCCAGCTGCTGGTAAAGGAGATTATCTCATTGGTAATGACTCTTCGAGTGCTTGGCAAGGTGTAATTGGATTTGTTAAAAGCGTACTAGCAATTGGATGGAAATAAACACTTCTGATACTGCAAGCACGCATGCCAGTCTGACAGGAATAACACTGTCTGAAGCAGACTCTACTGTAAATTTTCTGTCTTCAAGACCTTTCTTCAAATATAATCCCAGTTGTATTTTCAAATCAACTCTATGAAACAGGAAAAGTGGGATGGGAAAGATTTTTTTTCTCTTTTTAATTAACTGTTTAAAAAAAAAAAATACCCTGCCAACCTAGAAAACACCATTGTCTCTAGGACAGTACTAAAACTGGCAAGAATGTTTACTATCTGAAAGCCATGGATCAGGTCAGAAAGAGCAGTTAATTATTCACACCCTGCTTACAACAGATAATCATTCCCACTAATAGAGCATGCAGCCTCCTCTAGGCTCAGTAAACTCCCATTAATCTTCAGAATCTGAAGCACAAAAACAGTAAGATGGAAACAATTCTGTAAGCATAAGCAAGTGGAATAAAAACCGAGAGAGCCCTGCCTCATAATGTTCATTATTCCTGCTTATGTTACAAGGCACTATCACATCTTTATCTGCCTCCCCTATTTCTAAAAGCAGGTAAGAACCAGAAAAGGTCTCAAAGTAAAAGATTTCAGGAGATGACAGTCTAAGGAAACAGCAGTGCTGAATCTAAAATTGTTTTCATTTCATTTACTACTTTAGAAGACTAAATGGCCAAAATATTTCCTGGTTTTTTTCTTGCCATTTTCTCCTCAAGATCACAGAAAAATGTTTTATGCTTTATTGAAATACAGGTCATGAAATATGAGTGTATTAAGAAAATTTTTAAAATGAAAACAGATACTTCCTTTGGTGTTGCAAAAATGGTGTATTTACTGTACAATGAGGAATCTTCCTGTAACTGTATTATGCAAAATGTAACTATGTTATCACAGTTGATACAAAACTGGGAGTACTGACTGATACACCAGAGGACTGTGTTGCCACTCAGAGGGGCCTCAACAGGCTAGAGAAATACGCACAGAGGAATCACATGAAGTTCAATTCAACAGGGCCAAATGCAAAGTCCTGTACCGGGGGAGAAATAACCTCAGGCACCAGCATATGCTGAGGGCCGACTGGCTGGAAAGCAGCTTGGCAGAGAATGACCTTGGGGTGCTGGTGGACAACAAGATGACCACAAGCCAGCAATGCACTCTTGCTGCAAAGAAGGTCAATGGCTGCCTGGGTTGCATTACGAAGAATGTTGCCAGCAGGTTGAAGGAGGTGAACTGTCCCTTCTCTCTAGCACTGGTGAGACATATCCAGAGTGCTGGGTCCAGTTCTGGGCTCCCCAGTACAAGAAAGATACGGATCTCCCAGACCAAGTCCAGCACAGGACTATGAAGATGATTAAGGGACTGGAGCATCTGACAGATAAGGAGAGGCTGAGCGAGCTGGGACTGTTCAGCCTGGAGAAAAGAAGGCCCAGGGGGATCTCAGCAATGTGTATAAATACATGATGGGAGGGAACGAAGAAAAGGGAGCCAGGTTCTTCTCAGTGGTGCCCACTGATGAGATGAGAGGCAATGGGCACAAACTGAAACACGTAAAATTCCATCTGATCACAAGAAAGCACTTTTCTTCCTGTGAGGGTAGTCAAACATTGGAACACATTGCCCAGTGAAGTTGTGGAGTCTCCATTTGTGCAGATACTAAAAACCCAACTGGACATGATACTGGGCAACCTGCTGCTGCTGGCCCTGCTTGAGTAGGAGGGGCAGACTAGAAGATCTCAAAGGCGGCCCTTCCAACCTAAATGATTCCATCATTTTGTGATCAAGGTTTAACATTTTTCCTTTTATTCATGGAACTAGTCCAGCTACTCCATCTCATATGTCTTATTGCAGGTCCAATCACACAACCTTCACTCAGTCAAAAATCACTACGTGATTCTTCCTGACATTCAGGTCTTATGTACCTCCTACTTAATGATTTTACTCTATACCTCATAAATTTATAAGCAACTGCATATCTGAAACAATAAAAAAGTAAGCAGGACTGTTTGTTTTGGTTTCTAGACCAGGCTGGTGGTATTTTCTGTCATGAAAAAACAAAGATTATACAAGTTCTTCAATTACACTGCGATTTTTTGTTAACCAACTAAATGCCATAGTACTCACCACAGGCATTTGATCAAAGCTGCGAACAACTGACAATTTATCTACAAATAAGCAGAAAATGTGATCCATTGATATAATTTCAACATATAATCACTAATTCTAGTGAAAAACAGTTACAAATACCCATTTCTACCTGCTGGATTGCCACGAATAAGCTCCATCTTCTCTTGAAGAATATTAATTTGCCTTTTCAGCTGTTTGTTCAGTTCTACTTGTGTCTCATATCTGGTTTTCCATTCATTACCTTACAAAGAAATACAGGGTTATTCTGTATCCCAGATTATTTCATGCCATTTCAAGTAAAAGTTAGCATTTTTTCAAACTGTTTCTGCTTTCTTCTGGAGACTGAGAAAGTCTCCAGTTAGTAATCCTCATAATGAGGATTTTTGCATACAAAAGATCTTGAAAGTATAAATCAAGGGAATTTTTCACTGGGCTTACTCTGGCCAGAATATTAACCAACTCTATGAATTCATGTTATTCATAGTTTCATTAATAATTAAAACTAACATGCAGCATGTAGTATTCCTTAATTTCACATTTGCAACACCACACCTGTAATAGTCATGTTTCAAAAGAGAAAACTTAAATTTCTAAATAAAAACTTGTATCTCTGTATCTACCCAAAAGAATTATTTTTCGGTGTTTCCTAATCAACTAGCAAGACTGTTGCAATTCACTTACCTTCATCTTCAACACTGCTAAGTCTTTTTTCCAGTTCTGCCACTGTGTTTCTCAGTTCAAATATTGAGATTTCAAGCATTTGCCTGTGGTATTTAGAGAAATCAATAAATTGGCCATTGCATTAATCTTATTAGTAAAATTAAAAAGAATAAATTGAATATATTTTCAGATTAGACATTTATTGGTCTTTCCTACGTAATTATATCATCTTGCCCATGGTTTTTTAATGTGTTTTTCTCTATGAATAATACAGCGCCTTAAAAACAACAGAAGCATTTCTACTTTGTGAATAAAATTATTTCCATTAAAAAACAAAACAAACATTTCCTAAAATTTAATAACTGTCTAGCAGATCATCAGAATTAAACAAATGTGGAGAAGACACTGGCTTTAATTTTTCATCTAAAAGAAGATGCTCAAGGAATATGTTTTTTGAAACAAGAATATGCTCGAGAGATGTACTATCTGAAATTCTGAATTAATTCTTCATTTTGACTTACTACTCAATGATTAACAATTATTTTCTAAATTGTACCCATAACAAAACCAATCAAAGCATACCACGTATTATGACTATCAGAAAAGAAAGCCAGTGATTAAAGTAAGATGAGTGTTACAAAAAATACTGGAGATAAAGCCACCATTTTTTTCAGTACCTTAAACTTAATGTTGTGGGAAAATATATTTTTGCCCATTGATTTATTCTGTATACTGGTCAGGCAGCCAGACAATTGACAAGCCCCATGGAAACCAGACTCTTTCTGCCTTGGAAGGTATGACCAGAAGCAGAAGCTAGCAGAGGACTTACTCTGATGACAGCACAACCTACCTGCGTGCATCATATAACGTGCTGAATGACTCTTACCATTTTAAGTGGCAAGATGGTAGTTTAGTGTGCTACAGTGAATCCTGTGATCTTAGTCACGCCATGAGGAAATTACTACTAACTAAATTATTGACCATATTTATGCCAGCAGCCTGGTTCTTTCTGGAGATGTCTAGGGAGAAATGCTTTTGCCTATGAGATCCCAGGAAGTCAGCCCACACCAGCATAGCTTGAAGAAAAACACAGTGCAACACAACCAAAAGCAGTTTGTGGTTTTGTCCTTTAAAGTCAAGTTTGGAAGGCCAAGATTTCAAAAAACAATCAATGGTTCTTGGGTGCCTCCATTTTTCAGTGCCCAAATTGAGATATTTCAAAAGAACTGAGAACACAACTCTGCAAATAAGGCCCTTTGGAAAATGCTTTACAATACCAGTATGATGATAGATGTCTTTTAAATCTTAGCCTAGTTCATTAAAACACGCAAGAGAGAAAATCATTATGCTGTCCTATTTTTTGGTGGTGTCTTTTTTTTAAAGGGGGCCTTCCACATCAACATAGATCTTCTCTTTCTGAACATGTTCATAATGAGAAATGCTCTTCAAGAAATAGTTAATTAGCCTATGAGAAAACAAAGCTCTGGTGATAGAGCTGATCACTAAGAAATGGTATCACCTGTTGCACTCCTCATGCTCACATTCAGTTGGTGACATGTCTTTTCCATAGCTTGAAACATCAGATTTCAAATGAAAGCTGCAGAAGCAAACCAACCGATCTTAAGAGACGGAAGAGGTATTCCTGGAATGGAGACGGCTGTAGAGCTGAAATAGCAAAGAAATGTAAAGAAGAGTAATTTAAGGTAATTCAAGTAAGTTTTCAGTGCAAGAAACACTCTGGAGCAGAGTAAGACAGACACCTTAAATGGCAGGGGAGAGCTGGGTCTTCCAATCCCTCCTTGCACCGTTGCTCTTTTTGTCCCTACCAACATTAAATTAGATAGTGGGGACATAGGTAAAGAAATAATTAAAGTACTAGTAACTTGCTGGAGACAAAAAGGGTGAGGTGAAAACCCCAGCAAAAGACAGACCTGAAACACGAGTCAAAAAGCTTACATGCAGGAAAATCAAAGAAAATCCGATTGCTGCTGCCTATTTGCTTCCACTCCAAATGAAAAGAGGCACGTGGCTAGGAAGAAGAAAGACCAAAACTTACTACATTGCTGGTATCATTCCAATACAAATAGCTAGGTTTCTGTAAAGCAGATTTCTATCAATCTCTCAGTGCTTGGAAAAGAAGAAAGTGTGACAATAGTGAGAGTTAAAATGGGATTTTTGGAAGGAAATAACACTGTAAGTCAGACACAGTCAAAGCTGTAACTAGAGCTGAGCTGTATCAAAAGGAAAATGTTCTCCTTTTCAAATAAATCCTAACTAGGTGCTTAGATGGATGCAGGGGATAACATAGGAAGAATTTCTTTAAATCCAGCGTTTTCAGGTCTTAATTTCTGTTACCATTCCAAGACTATATACAAATTTCTTACATTGGATTTTGTTATTCTTTCTGCAGCATTAGCAAAACTGCCAGCCAACTTTCAACTATATTTTGTCCTGATGAAAATGTGTACAGAAATGATAAATTGTCAGGTGTCAGACTGTAACTGCTACACTGACAGAAAGTCTTATTTTCATTTGGCAATTGAAACCAGTTTTTAAAAAAATCTAGTTATTATTAAATATACTCCAGCACTCCAATAGCACCCAGAAACTAGCCAGAGTGGAACATCTCTATTTTAGTCAGTGTATATGCAGTAAATTACAGTCCCTGCACTGACAGAGAAGGGCTGTAGAAATAAATCACTTTGACCAACTTGGTAAATACTTCAGCTTTTTAATGTATCGGAGTATTTTGCATGTCTGGAGTTATTTCTAACTGTGATAGGAAGTGACGGTCACACCCTGTATCTGGTACTGTGAATTTCATACAGCTGTGTATATAGATGCCTGCCCAAATAGAAACTTGGTCTGTACTTAGAGGGACTGTGTTGTGACTTTACCTGCAACCTCACGTGTTAAACATAATTAGACGTATTCAAGGCCTATATATCTTTCCCATATCAATGGACAATTTATAGTCATCACAGAAGAAAGCCTGTAAATCCTGGAAGCTCCCATTTAAGTCATCAGGGGAACTTAACTACATCCTTGCATACTAAGCATAACAAGAAAGCTCTTGTGAAGGAGAAAAAAGTGCAGTACAGATAAGAAGGCTGTGATTGAAATGACAAAAGAAAAAAATTGCTGAGTTTCTTTTTAAGACAGTTTACAGGTATTATTTTACTTTAAAGTGACAGCCACTTAGGATGAAAGCCATTTTCCTGCACATTTTGCTATCCAGATATGGGTATCTGGTACATGTTATTAAGCAAAAGACTGCCTGAAGCCATTTTCTGTAGTGGAGAAAAATCAGTGAAACATTACAGGAGAAGCTCAAGACAATCGTCAGTTCTAGGGCATCAGCTCTGTAACACAGCAGAGCTTTACAGATTCCTGTAGAAGACAAAATATATAGATGCCTTCAGAACTTGCAAACAAAGCAGAAACAATACTGCACAGTGCAAAAAGCACCACAGGGAAGAGCATATACAGTACTGAAAGCTACAGACTTCTGATGCTTGCAGTCAGCAGTCTGCTGGGAAAATGCTGCAGCTTTCCTTGCCAGGAAAGCCACAGAAGCTGAAATCTCACAAGCTGAATTAACACGCAACTACATCAACATCAGTAAGTAGCTGACATGCATAAATATATGGCTTTAAGACCTCTTTGTCTGTATACTGTAGTATTATATGATTTCTCTCTCTCAGAAACATTTGCCGTGACATTTCCCAATCAAAACCTGTACTGAATCTCAATTACAGTAATTCAGAGTCAGATTTAAGATGACTTTCATTAAAGCCTTTGAAAGATTTCACAGCATTACATCCACAATCATTGAGAATCAGCAGGTACTTTAGGTACAGACCCCTTACGGACACGGATGATTCAATTTACTCTTTGAAGTAAAAATTTCTTCTTCACGAGTGTTAAATGAGAGTGGTAGGTGGGCTGTTAGCAAACTGCCTAAATGGCACAATAATCAAATAAGCCAGTAAAAAGATGACAAGGGTGAGACGGCTGTGAAGGAATGCAGACAGCTATCTGCAAGCCAGTCATCCTCAGCCTGCTTTACACCCAATGGAGAGGAACGGGCACCTCCTAGGGTGTGAGTCATCTCACGCTAAAACAGCCAGCCAAAGTAGGTCAGATGAATCACACCTTCAAAGAGCCTTTCTGTATTCACTGCTATACATGCCACCAGTTTAGATGTAGATGTCTAAAAAGCCTGGTCATTAACAGTAAGGTTGAATAAATAACTTCCGTGAAATAGGCAATAATGGTATTGTCTATTTGCACACACAAGGTATACACGGGAAACAGTTGTAGAATCCATCTGAAGCAGCAAGTCTTTTACTGTCATGCTGTATTTTCCCTTCATCAGCAAATAAGTCACCACTTCACAATGTGTCCTGGGCTTTGGGCCCAGTCTTGCAGAAGACTCTCAGGGATATTAGCAAGAACTTAAGGTACATAAAGAACCCAGGTTTTCATTAATTAAAAAAAAATAAAATCAAAGCAGTGAAACAAAGCGAATACCATCTGCTTTTTACCTGAACACCCATAATATCAGGATCGTGTGTCAGGTAAAAGAACTGGTGCACGCAGAGGATAACATATGTTACACTGACACACTACTGTTCAGGAGACTTAGTAAAAGGACATTTGCTTACATGTTGGTGCAAGTATGTCCAAGTTCCTTTTTGTGCCATTTTGAACACAGAAGCTGCCAAACCATTTTGACTTTCTGACCATTTTTGACATATTGGTTTCCCCCTTCCCAGTAGTGAATAAAGATTTTATAAAGTCCACAATTGCAGGACTAGTTTGAAGAGAATCTGCAGCCCAGACATTGAAAGAAACATTGTCCAGGGGAAAAATCAATATGGAATAGAACGTTTGAAAATAGTATGGAAATGTAAATATTAAGGGTCTGACTTAAGGCAGCACAGGAGCTTCTGACATTCTCTAACTTTTAATTTATTAACATTCAAAAGGCAATAATGTTCTTTAACACTGGGAAAAATGTGTAACTTGCTAAGTAAACTGGGAAAAAACCCAACCTAGAATCCCACCACTGTGTGAGCATCAAAAATCTCAGAGCACTGAAACATTTGCTGCATAAGCAAGGGGACTAATTGGTAGCAGCAACAAGTCCTCATCTTCTCTGCAAACTTTCCCTGTAGGTTTCAGAGATATTTACTGATAGTAGAGTGAAATCCAGCTTTCCAGTTTTATTCAACATTGTGAAGTGTGTTTAAAGAGTACTTCATTGTCCATTTGATTCTTCTTCCCCCAAACAGGCATGCAGGCCTTTTCTATTCTTACCCCATCATGGCTTCCAATCCCAGTGTACTGGTTTTGGCTGGGATACAGTTAATTTTCTTCATTTGATACGGTGCTGTTTGGGTTTGTGATTCAATCGCTGTTGGTAACACACTGATATTTTAGCTGAGCAGTGCTCACACATCAAGGTCTTTTCTGTTTCTCACACCGCCCCACCAGCGAGCATGCCGGGGGTGCACAAGAAGTTGGGAGGGGACACAGCCAGGACAGCTGACCCCAGCTGACCAAAGGGATATTCCATACCATGTAATGTCATCTTCAGCAATAAGAACTGGGCTGGTGGAGCTTGCTAGGACTGCTGTTGCTTGGGGATTGGCATTGGTTGGCTGATGGTGAGCAACTGGGTTTTTTCACATCACTTGCTTTTCTTGGGTTTGTTTCCATTTCCTTTTTCCCTTTTTTTTTTTTTTTTTGTTATTTTGTTTTCCCTTAGTAAACTGTCTTAATCTCAACCCACAAAATTTTCTCACTTTTACCCTTCCAATTCTCTCCCCCACCCCACTGGGAAGGGAGCAAGCGAGCGTCTGTGTAGTGTTCAGCTGCCTACTGCAGTTAAACCATGACACCCAGTCCTATTTCCCACGCCTGTTCAGTACCAGCCTCATTTTTGGCTGAAATTATTTATTCTCTTTCTTCAGGCTCCTTGTGCTAGTCCCAGCTCTTTGGCCAGCTGTTCCTGTTGCCCACCATGCGCCCCACGTTCCATCGCCAGTCCCAACCGTGCTCCCAGCACAGCCCGGCCGAGCTGTGGGACCTCTGGGAGGCCTCCCAGGCCGCTCCCCACCCACCGCATCAGCCGCAACACTCGCCCACGGCAACGGCCGCCATTTTGCCGCAGGGAGGCGGCAGCAGCTCCCGGACGGCCAGTCCTCCGGCGCGGCTCCCCGGAGCAGCCGGCCGCTGTGGTGCCCGTCCCCCGCCGGGCACTCACTTCTTCCGCCCTTCCCGCCCCAGCTCCAGCGCCAGGCGGTCGGGGTCTGCCGCCCGGCCGCCGCCTTCCCCCATGGTGCCGCACGCCCCCGCCTCGGTGTCCGTTGCGCGGGGTAACGGTCGCCGAGCGCCGGGCGGGAGGCCTGAGGGAGCGGCGCGGCGCGGCGCGGCCCGCCCTCCTGCGGCCGCGGTGTGACCGTAAGTCGGCGGCCGGTGATCCAGGCCCCCGGCACGGTCACCCCTCGGGGCGGGCGACCCCCGTCTCCGTAGCCGCCGCAGCTCTGTCGCTGCCCAGGGAGAGCGGAGAGGGGGAGCCGGGGGCCGGGCGGCCCGGCAGCCGGCCTGGCATTCACCTCCTCCGGCCGATTCATGTGCGGCGTCGTTCAATCTGCACGCATTTGTAGCAGCAGCTCTTGCCAGTCGCTGCTGTAATGTCCCCTCGCTTGTTGGGATTTCATAGAAAGGTTTAGGTTGGAAGGGACCTTAAAAATCATCTAGTTCTAATGCCCCTGCCATGGGCAGAGACACCTTCCACTAGACCACCTTACTCAAAGCCCCACCTAACCTGGTCTTGAACACCTCCGGGGATGGGGCCTGCACAACTTCCCTGGGTAACCTGTTCCAGTGTCTCACCACCCTCAGAGTGAAAAATTTCTTCCTAATACCTATTCTAAATCTACCTTCATCCAGCTTGAAGCCATTGCTCCTCATCCTGTCACGTCCTTTCTTCCCTCTGTGCAGGGAAATCCCCAGCATGTGGCTCAGGCAGCACCAGAAATTAACAGGAAATGTGGTCTGGTTTTGGCCCAGTTAAAGAGTTTTGACCACACAGGATGAACTGTTGGTGTGCTGAGCTTTTCATGAGCTGGGAAACACAACTTTTTTTTTTAAACACTTCTTTTGGCTGGAAAGTAGCACGGTTTTAAATGCACGCTTTGACCCACATGTAAGGCAGGCACAGCATGGTGAGGCCTGGTCTTAAAAGAATGCCTAGCCTGTGTTTTTGTGCCCTTGATAATTGTGATCTGTGCTGTGCATAAACTAGTTTGCAAGAACCTGAGACAGGACAGAAGAGCTTAGAATAATTGATCTTAATCATCAATGATCAAGTCAATGTAGTCAATTGGTCAACATATACTGGCTAATATTTTAATTATCTTGCAATGGTCCAGAGTCATGCTTAAAAATGTTTGATGTTGCATTTTCAAACAAGGAATTTCAGATCGGTTCATGGCTTTCTCAAGGTAAAGCTTTATGGGGTAGACTGAATAATCTAACAGCTTAATGCTGCGAGAGTGGAATCATCTCTGCCAGGCTCTCCCTGTCACCTTCTCCAGCTGCTTCAGTGCCAGCTCTGACATTCCTGTAACTCTCCAACAAGCCAGTACAGCTCATGAAACCTAGAATACTTACATTGGGGGAAATGCTTGCCATTTCTGCTGGTGAGCTGAAATGGCTCACCAGCTGCTCAGAAAAGCACCAGAGTTGATACAAGGGACAGGGTGAAGCTGGGAGTGATCAGTGTGCTCATAGATCAACTCACCATTTCATGGGACAAAGTGCTCACTAGAGAAACTTATCTGTTCACTTTCTCAGGAAGGAGATAGACTGTAATTTTGCTTTAGTGGTATACCATGAAAAAACAAAGGGTATAGTTTCTCAGTTGCTCAGAAGTAATTGTGTTGCATGAGCAGCAAGCCAAACCCGATAGCCCTAGAGCTTGTTGGGTAACAGAGGCACTGCTTTCGAAGTTTAAAACCAGGGTTATGTTAATATATTACTTTAACAAAGCATAAATCAGCATTGCCATCCAAAGTCGGCCCTGAAATTTAGCAAATTTTAGTCTCCAGTTGGTAGTTTGTGACACTGGGATGGGCCAATCTAACACCTTACTGATACTGAAACAGCAGGGTCACTAATCCAGCAGGATCTAGCATCTGGGAGTAAAACAGTAGGATGGAGAGTGAGAAGCTTGGTCGTAAGAAGAAAAAGTCATTTTAATTTCACTTTTCTGGTATATATTAGGGCAGGAGGTGATTTTTGACAGTCTCAAGTTATAATTGATACGATCATCTCATCAGTGAATTATCACTTGAGGTGTGGAATGAATTCAAAATTGTCTGAAATACTTTAATCAAGAAACAAATTTAGAAGAGTGCTGCACTGTAACTGCATTTAAATTTAGCTGCTCATTTTGCCTTCAGGATTTACTGAATGCTACCTTTTTAAGATACATACTGAAAACACGTTCCATACCAAACCAAGAATTTAAGTAATGACTTGGACCTAGGTTAGCATTCATAACTAACTCAGTGTTCCAAATCTTAACAGCAAAGATGTCAATCAGTAACCATTTTTCTTGTTACCAGTTTTTGTGAAGAACTGCTTCAAGATTCACTTAACCAGCCCACTGAATAGTTCTCAACTGGAGGGCACATCCCGAGAGCTCAGAAAGATCCCTGGAACCACAAAAAAGTCTGAGAACAGAGAGCACAGGGTAACCGAGGGCTGTATCCTGACCACAGAGTACTCTCTCTGCCCCAAGAGACTTTCCTATGACCTCCTCTCCAGGGTGCTTTCAGGTTCCAGCCTCGACTCAGGGATTACTAGGTGTCCTAACTAGGTAAGCTCTCAGGAACTGGGTCACAGTACACATAAGGATGAGCCCAGACCACACTTTGGGTTGGCACAGGACAGCAGGTGTAACTGCATGCTTCACCAGATAGTTTGGGAACTGGAGTGGGAGAAGAGCAAAAGTGTCTTGTGAACTGAGATCTTGTGTGAGTGGGTAGAACTTCAAACCATCAATATTTTTAACAATTATGTCAGTAACCATGACATTTGCAACACATAAGAGCTTTCCTCCATTTCTTTATTCTGAATAAATCTGTTAAAATTATAGAATCATAGAATCATACAATGGTTTAGGTTGGAAGGGACCTTAAAAATCATCTAGTTCCAACCCCCCTGCCATGGGCAGGGACACCTCCTACTAGACTTGATTGCTCAAAGCCTCATCCAACCTGGCCTTGAGTACTTCCAGGGGATGGGGCCTGCACAACTTCCCTGGGTAACCTGTTCCAGTGTCTCACCACCCTCAGAGTGAAAAATTTCTTCCTAATATCTATTCTAAATATCCCCTGTTCCAGCTTGAAGCCATTACCCCTTGTCCTATCACTACACGCCCTTATAAAAAGTCCGTCTCCAGCTTCTTGTAGGCCCCTTTCAGATACTGGAAGGCAGCTATAAGATCTCCCCAGAGCCTTCTCTTCTCCAGGCTGAACAACCCCAACTCTCTCAGCCTGTCCCCATAGCAGAGGTGCTCTAACCCTCTGATCATCTTCGTGGCCCTCCTCTGGACCTGTGCCAACAGGTCCGTGTCCTTATGTTGGGGGCTCCAGAGCTGGACACAGTATTACAGGTGAGGTCTCACAAGAGCAGAGTAGAGGGGCAGAATCACCTCCCGAGACCTGCTGGCCGTGCTTCTTTTGATGCAGCCCAGGATGCGGTTGGTCTTCTGGGCTGCAAGCGCACATTGCTGGCTCATGTTGAGCTTCTCATCCACCAACACCCTCAAGTCCTTCTCAGGGCTGCTCTCAATCCATTCTCTGCCCAGACTGTATTTGTGCTTGGGATTGCCCTGACCCACGTGCAGGACCTTACACTTGGCCTTGTTGAACTTCATGAAGTTGGCATGGGCCCACCTCTCAAGCCTGTCCAGGTCCCTCTGGATGGCATCCCTTCCCTCCAGCCTGTTGACCGCTCCACACAGCTTGGTGTCATCGGCAAACTTGCTGAGAGTGCACTCAGTCTCTACATCCATGTCACCAACAAACATGTTAAATAGTACTGATCCCAGTACCGACCCCTGAGGAACACCACTTGTCACTGCTTGCCACTTGGACATCGAGCCATTGACTGCAACTTTTTGAGTACGACCGTCCAGCCAGTTCCTTATACACTGAGTGGTCCATCCGTCAAATCCATGTGTCTCCAATTTAGAGACCAGGATGTCCTGTGGGACAGTGTCAAATGCCTTACACAAGTCCAGGTAGATGACATCTGTTGCTTTCCCCTTACCCACCAATGCTGTAACCTTGTCGTAGAAGGCCACCAAATTTGTCAGGCACAATTTGCCCTTAGTGAAGCCATGTTGGCTGCCACCAATCACCTCCTTGTTTTCCATGTGCCTTAGCAGAGTTTCCAGGAGGATCTGCTCCATGATCTTGCTGGGCGCAAAGGTGAGACCAACCGACCTGTAGTTCCCTGGGTCTTGTTTTTTACCCTTTTTAAAAATGGGGGTTATGTGTCCCCTCTTCCAGTCAGCAGGAACTTCACCAGACTACCATGACTCCTCAGATATGATGGATAGTGGCTTAGCAACTTCATCCGCCAGTTCTCTTGGGACCCGTGGATGAATCTCATCAGGTCCCATGGACTCGTGCACCTTCAGGTTCCTCAGCTGGTCTCAGACCTGGTCTTCTCCTACAGTGGGTGGTACCTCATTCTCCCAGTCCCTGCCTTTACCTTCTGCAACTTAGGCAGTGTGGTTAGAGCCTTTACCAGTGAAGACTGAAGCAAAAAAGTGGTTGTGTACCTCTGCCTTCTCCGTGTCCTGGGTGAACAGGTTTCCTTCCTGAGTGGGCCCACATCGCTCCTTGTCTTCCTTTTGTCCCCGATATACCTATAGAAGGCTTTCTTGTTGCCTAGATGTAAAGATAGATTACAGATACCTATAAATGTACTTTAGTTGTTTTAAGGCTTTTAACGTTATCTTTGAGATGACAATTTTTAGTAAGAGAATTTAGGAAACTTGGTCACAGCACCATGTGGCTTGAAAACAGAATTTTATACTTAAATACGTATCTTCAGATTATGTGAAGGCAATAAACAGCTAGAGTTGCTTAAAAGCCAGGTAGACCAGTTGCTGAAGACAAACATTTGGATTATGACATAAATTAATTTTTACAAAGAAGTAGTTATTTCTGTAGCACCAGTAACTACGGTATGATGAGATGACTGGCTGTGTGGACAAGGGAAAACTGGTGGATGTTATACATTCTGACTTTACTGACGACTTTGATATACAGTCTCCCATAGCACCTTTGTAGCCAAATTGGTGAGTTATAGATTGAATAACTGGGAAATAAGGTTGCTGGAAAATTGGCTGGGCCATCAAGCTTAAAGTGTGGTGATCAGCAGCATGACTGCTTGACTCTGGGATCAATACCTGAGCCAATACCCTTAATTCTTTATTAACAACCTGGAAGACTGAGCACACTCTCAGCAATTTTGCCAATGACGAGAAATTGATGGCAGCAGTCACCATGTAGGAAGGCAGGACTGCCATTCAGAGCGGGATGTACAGCCTGGAGAAACAGACTGCTGAGAGGAACCTAATGAAATTCAACAAAAGGCAAATGTAAAGTCTGACATTGGGATGGGAAAAGCCCATGCATCAGTATGGGGTGGGGGCAGTAACTAGAATGCAACTTCACATGAGAAGACACAGGGGTGCAGAGAAGATGGAGAAACCAGACTTTTCTCCAGTGTGCACCATGGAAGGATAAGCAGCAATGCATGTGAGTGCATACAAAAAATTTTGGCCCAGTATAAGGGAGAAATATTTACCTTTACCAGAATCAAACTTGGCAAAGGTTGCCCAGAGAGGCTGTAAAGTCTCCATCCTTGGAGATAATCAGAACATGAGCAGAATTGGCACAGAGTACTGTGCTCCAGCTGGACCTGTTTTGAGAAGGAGGGTGGACTACAGAGCTCTGTAGTCTGTGACATCTGTAGGTCCCTTCCAACCTACACACTTCTATGTGTATGTATTCATCTGAATAACTGAGCTGGTCAGCATGTTTTGGTGACAGGTAGTTTTACCAATTCTTTTTAAAGGATTACAGATTTAGTTTGTCAGGGAATATTAAGAAATAGGCTATCACAAGGTGTTTTTAAATCAGCACTAAACGAACCAACCAACCCACCCACCCTTGGAATCTAGAGGAATCCATTCAAATGAAGAGGCTTAGACTTGAGGTAAGAACAGTGGTTTATGCCTGTGGAATGATGAAGATGCCAGAGACGACAGTAGCTTACAATGACTTTAGAGGTCATCAAAAGTTTTCTTCTCAAGACAAGATTTGAGACCAATATTGTAGCAGAAAAAGACTTTGAAATTAGAAATGGCAATGCATTAGGAAATCAGGTAGCAGTTCACTCAGTAAACAGGATTAGCAAGACTACTTCTAGGACTGCCATACACCAACAGATGTTCAGTGTTCAAAGGAGAAACGAAACCAAGCTGGGAATAGAAACCAAACCTAAGATAGGAGGCTTAGGGAGCTTAGTGTGTGTAGTGTATAAAAGGAAGAGCTGAGGTAAGGCAGTAAGTGTGCGAAGGCTGTTGTATATAGTAGATGAAGTGGGGAGAAGCCTGTGGATTTTCTGCCCAGGGCCCAAGTAGTGACAGTTGAAGCAGGGTAGGTTCAACAGCATAATACTTTTAGCAGTGAGAATTAACTAAACTTTGGACCAACATAAAATGGAAGATGATGGATGTATCACATTAAAAAATGTAAAATGGGGTAGACAGCATTAAAAAAAAAAAGCTTTGATCTACTTTGAGGCAAATTTGAAAGACTGAGTACATGTGAAGAGAACAACAGGAGGTTGAACAGGACAACAATGCTTGCCTGATAGTGATGGCATTTAATCTTTTTTTCCACATTATGCTACAACTTGGTATCTTGAAGACTGTAACGCTTTGATCTTAACTGTTGTTTTAATACAACTTGTTCTGATGGGTTTATGGATGAAACTAAAGGGCATGAGCTATATGCAAAACCAAAATGGGACAGAGAAGGAAGATACAGATACATACATCCCTATTGTAAATGCAGTTGGTAACAACGAAAATGCTTTTGCTAGTGTGAAGTCTTTAGCAGCCTTAAACTGGTTGCACTTGCTGGCAAGTGACAGACTGTAGTAACAAAGATTGTTGTAGTGTACTTTCTTAGTTTGAAATATTTTAAGCTCTAATTGATGAACTTGTTTCTATTGTAGACATACTCCAGTACTGTTCTTTTATTGCTTCAGCAGAAGTCCTAGTCTTTCCACTAACTGATCTGTACAGTAGCTTCACATCATAAAAAGGCCAAGCACAGATTAAATAATTTTAATTTCATCTTTATTTCCATAAATCAAAGTTACACTTCAAGTGGTTAGATCCTTTGTTTCACATTTCTCACCCTAAGTACACACCTACAGTAGCTACCACAAAATGTGCACATATTACTATTCTAATAGACATAAGCTGTTACTGTATTTTTTCAATCTAATGCAAGTGTCATTTGCTAACAACCATTTATAGTTCTTTTCCGCATTTACAAGAAATGGAGATATGTTGTAAATTGATGGTTTGCTGCAGGTCCAGCCAATATTAGAATGTGTAGCAGCCTTAAAACTCAATAATGAACTGTTAAATAAGTAGCAGTGTAAAAGCATCTCAAGGGTTCTACGTATGGACTTATTTCACACTGCACTAGGAACAGGATTAAAAACCTACACAGTACTGTCTATTCGATTCCACACACATCTCTTCATTAAAAGGGCTTGTCTTCATACCCTTTAAAGACATACCTTGTGCAACTATGAATTGAATGGAATAAAGATGCTGACTCTTAGAACTACTTGTTGAGGCAAATACATATTGTCTTCCTTTAGGAGACCATGATCTATACTCTGAATCTTTCTGAATTGGCTGAAAAGTACAGAATGCATAGAAGTTCCTATGGTCCTCTATAGAATATTTTTACAGAAAAATAACTTAAGCAAAAACATAAAAGTCCTCTCTACATAAAAATCTCAATTTCAAAGAATCTTTGTATATTCCTTATGGAGTCAACAGGACAATACATTTTTCTAGAGTTGTAAATACCCTCTATTGGAAGAAATGCTCGGTATCTTTGGTTTGCTTATATGCTGGATGGGAAAAAATAGTTTTAAAGGGAATGAATACCTATTTACCTGAGGTTCATCTTTCATTTCTTCTAACATGAACTTTGGATAAGATTAGCTGTTTGGTAGCTGAAAGAGGAAATTCTCTACAAAACAATGAAACACAAAGCTTATTTAGTAGTGCATATTAAATAAGACAAAGCTGTTTTAGTAAAACTAACTCTTAAGGTTAGTTAAAAACCAAAACTAGTAATCCTCTTTGTTCCAGGACTGGTAATCCTATTTGTTCTGTATCACCACCTTCTTTACAAATATAAAGTATTACAAAAATATTCACAATAGTATTTCTACATTAATCTATTATTCCATATTGTATTTTGAAAAAGTGCTTACAGAGGCAAATTTATTAACTGCAAACTAATATCCTTTCAGTTGTATAAAGCCCTGAACCAGTTGTTTAAACCCCTTGTTCAATACAGAGTGGGAAGTTAAGACAACTTTAATTTTTCCTTCTACAAATGCCCTCCGTATTTTTATGTTTTCACATCAAGTTAAGTAACAGTTGCTTGAAAAGTAGTGTGATTTGTGTTAAATCGCAGATAGCAATGCAGTTACTTCTAAATAGGAAGTTTAATCTCTAATGTAAGGCTTTGAGAAATATTTCATTGCTTTCATTTTTTATCCTTCTTCTCATTATCCAATACTTTATATTCATCTAATACAGCATGGCCGGTTTCCTTTGCAGTTCTCTTTACAACAGCTTTGATACCAATATTGTCAATGTTAAATGCTGTCACACCAACATTGATTGCAGAATTCACAGCGTTGTCTGTAGCATGGCCAGCATCATCCCCATACCTTAAGAAAGATAGCAGTTTTGTAAATATGTTTACATTATTGTTCTCTTCACTATAATTCTTCTGAAAGAAAAAATTTAAGCATTACCAAGAACAAATAATAAGCACACAGCCTGAATGTCAAAGAATAAAATTAGAAATTACCAAGCCATTTAAGTAAGGGCTGCTCCTCTATCATATGGATTATTCTTTAAAGATACCAACATGCTTCTGCCCTTTTTCCTCAAAAACCTTGCCGTCTTTCTCCCTCCTCATCTAGTTTTGAAGAGTAGAGGGCTTATCTACAGAACCATAAGAAGCTGGGGTGGGGGGGTGGGGTTAGTTGTGTCCAATAATGCCTAAGTACTTTTTCACCTAAGTCCTTAGGTAAAACTCTTAGTACCCTCTATTCCTCCATCTAAGTCCTCACAGCTAGACCCTTGCAGCTGCTGAACCTTCTCAGTTTGTACTATGGGTGGCAGCACTGCGGAGGAGGGAGGGCAAACACTGTCTTGCCTTCTCACCTTTTACAGAAAAAGGGACCAGAATCACCTCAGGCATATTTTTTCTCAGCTGGTACCACCACTGCCAGAATACTTCTTGGTTAGTACTTGTCCTATATCACCTCAACCTGAGCCTACATGGCATATTATGATACTATGGTGTAATAGCAACACACTGGCGTATTAGTTCTAAAAGCAGACTCACTGAGGTAGTGCGCCACTGTGCTCACGCAAATTAACCCAGACAGTCTAACAGGTCTCCCAGGTACAAAGAATTGCTGAGACAGCTATGCTTATATATTGGAGGTAACGAGGTCCCTACAAAAAAAATTCCACTGTGCAGTGAAAACTTGTCTGAAGTAACCTGGAATCAAAACAGTGGCAAAGGGGGAGGGGGAGGAAAAGTTACACAAAACCCCAAGAGGCTCAAAGCAATCTTGAGGATTTGTTGAAAGTTACCAAGAGAAAAAAACCTCTGGTCTCTCCACTGGGCTCTGCATCCAGCTTCTTTATGCTTTAGGGGGCAAGTCAGCAGTCTTGTATTAATCCCTCAAGTCTGAAGAAAGGTACACACATACACCAGTAGAGAGAGCGTACTGAAGGAGGACAAGAGTATAGTGACAGCAGTAACTCCAGCTGTTCCGGGCAGCCAGACATTTCCCCAGAGCGCACTAATCAGACAAACCAGGCCAAAGGGAACCATTTCTGGCAGCATCCGAATCCCAGCAGCTAGCAGCGTTACTTTTCCCTGTGCTTCTTATGACCAGAGATTCTTTGAGGACCTCAAAGTAATGCTAGAGAAGCACAGAGTACCAAAGAAGGCCGTGCTGCCCTTCAGCGTGACCTGGACAGGCTAGAGAGTTGGGCAGAGAGAAACCGCATGAAGTTCAACAAAGGCAAGTGTAAGGTACTGCACCTGGGGAGGAATAACCCCATGCACCAGTACAGGTTAGGGCTTGACCTGCTGGAAAGCAGCTCTGTGGAAAGAGACCTGGGAGTCCGGGTGGACAACAGGATGACCATGAGCCAGCAATGTGCCCTTGTGGCCAGAAAGGCCAAGGGCATCCTGGGGTGCGTGAAGAGGTGCGTGGCAAGCAGGTCGCGGGAGGTTATCCTCCCCCTCTACTCTGCCCTGGTGAGGCCGCACCTGGAGTCCTGTGTCTGGTTCTGGGCTCCCCAGTTCAAGAAGGACAGGGAACTGCTGGAGAGGGTACGGCAGAGGGCTACAAAGATGATTAGGGGGCTGGAACATCTTCTTTATGAGGAAAGGCTGAGGGACTTGGGTCTTTTTAGTCTGGAGAAGAGAAGGCTCAGAGGGGATCTCATCAATGCCTATGAATACTTAAAGGGAGGGTGCCAGGAGGATGAGGCCAGTCTTTTTGCATTGGTGCCCAGTGATAGGACAAGAGGTAACAGGCACAAACTTGACCATAGGAAGTTCCATCTAAACATGAGGAGAAACTTCTTTCCTTTGAGGGTGGCAGAGCACTGGAAGAGGCTGCCCAGAGAGGTGGTGGAGTCTCCGACTCTGGAGACATTCCAAACCTGCCTGAATGCCATCCTGCGCAACCTGCTGTAGGTGTCCCTGCTCTGGCAGGGGGGTTGGACTAGATGATCTCCAGAGGTCCCTTCCAACCTCGGTGATTCTGTGATTCTTTGAATCCAAAAATCTATCGCATTATCAGTACAGCAGCCCTAGTATAATGGCTGAAACCAAGAATGAAACTGAATAAAAAGAATTAGTGCTTTTTTGTTTTGTTTTTAATTCTCTGATAGAGTAGCAGCCTTGAATCACCAACATCTGATTTGCAGATAACAGAATTAATCTCACAGCAAAAGTGCAGTATTTGTCAATTTGATTAGTTTCACCTCAGGAACATCATAAGCCACTTTTACATAGCATGAGTAAAATAGGTAACCTCATTTAAAGTAAGACTAGCTCATCCAATACAGTTAGACTAACAATTTCTTGATAATTGATTTTTGCCTGTCAACTGCATCATTTGTAACTTCTTTTTTTTAAAAAAAAAAAAAAAAATAATGTTGGACTACACTTTCCCCCGGTTCTGATCAACATACACATATGATGAGCATCCCTCTATACTTCCATCTGCAAAGGTATTGCAGCTAAGTTTTAGCTGAGTTTTTTGTTGATTTAGAGACACTGTGATGATGCTCCTTTAGCTTTGTTTCCATTAAGTGGAATTTAGCTCATTTACTGAAATATTTGGAGTGTCAAAAATCTTTGTCACCGAAACAGAAACCAGCTTCCAAAAGAGATATTATATAGAATATCAATGCATTTATATAGATAGATTCTAAAGATCAAATATCAAATATTTTCAATTGTATTGTAATTAACAGCAACATTTAATTACTTGTTTTTCACTCTTAACGGCTGTTGACTGCTGATCTCCATATTTCCTATTTTTATAACCAAAACAAAAACATCGAGAATTTATGTGAAAAGAGTACCAGTACAATACCCCCAACATTACTACTGAAAACAAACATTAGCAATAAATCATCAGTGACTAGAACGTCACTATCTAGCCTCCTATTTGAAATGCATCACAACACAACCCTGAATGCCAATCCACTTAATACTGTATGTTGATGTTTACCTTGTTACCTTCTGCTAGTAGCCTGTATGCACTTTCAGCAATCCTTTTTAACACCTATTTTGCTACAGGTATCACTGATGCCATTTAACCTACATGCTTTTGCTTATTCTTCACTTTCTATTTTACCTATTGCACTTTGAGGGGTGCATTTCATGTGTTTTGCAGTTATTTCAATATATTCCCTTATTATCCCCAGCATCTTCCAGTACATGTACTCAACTTTGTTCTTTCCATCGTCTTAGTAACACCATCTTAATCCCAAATATTACTATCCTCTTCCCCCATTATCTTTTTCAAACACCACCTGTATTTTGCAAGTCAAGGCTATCCTATTATTGCTATTTATGCCTTAGATTTTCTTACACAATATGCTTTTTTGTACCTCCTTAGTCAGACCTGCTGATAGTTGAAGTTCTTCCATTTTTCTTCAAATTTAGCTAAGTTTACATAAATTTGGGATCAGAGCTGAGGTTTAAAACCATAACTTTTTTCGTAATGACATTACACTGTAGAGCAAAGACAGAAATCTAAACAGTATTTGTAATATAGCCTGAAGCTGTAATACTTCTAAAAGCGAGCTAAAAAAAATAACTTACCACAATCATTTACTCATTCCATATTTTTACTTACAGGAGATGCTCATTATGGTGCACTTAACAGCTTATCATGTGCTGCATAATTAGAGCAAAGCAGGTATTTCAGTTAGCTTCCCTGCACTTTCATAAGCTTTTTTTGCCAGTATTCAAACACAATGACAATATGTTGTAGAAGATGAAACCAATAAAAACGTAACTTACTTGTATTTGACAGTTTTTACAGTTTCAGTTGAAACACTTTTAGCAATGCACTTCGCTGCACTTTCTAAACCTTGCCACACTGTTGAAAACCCTGTAAAAATGAGCAGCTTATTTGAGTTCATAGCACAGAAAAGTATGCAATTAAAAACGTATAAGACATTTTTATTACCTTGAACTCCACTTGCTGCTACCACCAGAGCACCATCAAAAGTGGATCTGCCATCTTTATCTTTCTTAAGGGATTCTGGAACTAATTTGCTGCCGTGCTTCTTCACGCGTGGAGCCAGCTCCTTTCCGACACAGCTTGCTAGAGAACACACTCCCTCAACTACCATAAAACAATAGTATGCAGATTATTTAGTAAGAACATAGAACATCTTTCTTTAAAAGTCCTCATTCCTAATTAAAAGTAAGCTTCACTGAAGTCTTAAGTGTTGCTTCTATTTAAATATGCTAATTTGAAGGACAGACTTTAATCCATGCTTAAGTACTCTGATAGAGAAGCGACCTTATTTTTCAGATTTCTGCACAGCTTTAATTCCTAAGAAACAAGGTTGGTCTTATGGCTAAAAAGCACTTTACAAGAAATAAATATATGTCACACACTGTTTCGATTGCTTTGTTATCCCCAACTTGCAGATACAGAACAAGCTGTGTTTCTTTCCTGACTTGTCTTCTGGAGAAGTCTTTCTTACAATCATTCCAGCTCTTCAAAGTATTTTTATAATGTCCAGCACAATTTGCTTTTAAACTTGGATGAGTCACTAGCCACTACGTGTAAACATTAATGCAAATAATTAACAGATTGAAGTTACTGAGAGCTGCTAGTGTTACCAAGTGCCTTTGAACACCAAGCCATTTCTGTCTGGAAGTTTATACATAGTCTTGTTTCAGCTGTGCATATTTAAAAACATGCACACACACACATTTTATAGTGGTACAATACGTATGTACCATTTTAAAATACATGGTTATTAACTTAAAAAGAGAGAGAGACACCATTTTGAATTAACTGTCTAAAACTTAGAAAAACATGCCAAACTTCAGACTGTACAGACTATTGTTTTAGGAAAGAAAAAGATGCCTCAAGGCCATATAATAAATATTAGTCCTAAAGCACGTCTCTCGCAGGAGATAACTAGGCACAAACTACTGATCACTGGTTTTCATCAGGTCAGTCCTTCCTCTGTCTAGTTTAGAGAAACTAGCTCTCATTTTACAGAATATTTATTATTTAAGGCAAAAATATAATATACCATGAGATGGAAATTTTTACCTAAGAATTGGCTGACTTTGACAGCTCCTCCAGTAGCCTGTTTTGCTACCTGAAGCCCCTTTGCTACAGTTGGGTTGACTTCCAGAGGTTTTTCTTCTGGTTGAATGTGTTCTCGCAGTTTAGCAGCTCCTTTGTGGATAGCTTTACCAGTATATTCTGCTCCTTTTACTAGGCCCCAGCTTACCCAAGATGCACCTTCAAGGCAAAAATTTTTTTTCTTAGAATGTACAGTTTTACAGACTATGATTCCTACAGCTTTCCCTCCTCTGTCTCTGCAACACTGACTTCAGAACATTCCTGATTACACAGTCTGCAATTATACTCTTCTCTGAACGGGTCAGCATGAATTCCTGCAGTGATTTCTGCTCCTACACCACCCACGTTTTTTCAGTTCACTTTGTTTAAGTTTAATGCAGCCAGCCCTCATCCAAATGTCTGCTTAATACAGATACTCAGGTTTTTAATAGATATCTAAGCCCCAGCTGGGTCAGAAGTGACAGGACTTCACATCTCAATGCTATTAACATTCTGAAAATGTACACCCCAGCCCTCCAGCCTTCCTAGCAGATTCATATTTATTACAATCAGCGGGTGGTCATTAGTATATTCCAAAGGTTCTCAGAGGAAAAAAAATGTTTCTCTGCAGAAATCACAATAGATGCCTGCTTTTACTCCTGTACAAGCCGTTATGTTAAATTGTTCTGTCACAGTGGTTTGAGTCACAGGGGGCAATATCCTAACATAGTCAGATCAGGAGCCTAACTCATTTGCAATGAACAAGACTGTTGACAATGGATTTAAGTTCTACACCGTTTTTATAAAGCTCATCAAAGTATCCCTTAGATGATTACAACTGGAACTGGTGAACAACTACTTCTGACCACTCAGCTTCTAACAGCACGCATACATTTAGGTGAAAATACTGTTTACATGTTATTCACAGAGGTTTTTATTCAACACAATCCTCTTATTACAACAGTACCTGACAAGATTCCATGGGCAACTTTCTCGCTCCATTCTGGCAACTCTTTTTGATTTTCCGCTCCTTCAGGTTGTGGCTGGATATGTACAGTCTGAGGCAAGTTAATTGCATCACTAGAAGCTTCTGAAGGCTAACAAGTGAAAGTAAACATCTGAGAATCTACTTCACAATGTATCATCAGCATATCTGTTTTAGATCACACAGATACATTATCAGATAATGCTAATGTGTATTCATTGGGTAAGTGTACGGAAACTCAAGGGAAATTTGTCAATTACTTTTGCACAGAAATGCTATGCATTCAAAAAAGCTCATCAGACAGCTCAGTATTTTCTGTACACTTTCTTCATCCAGTCACAATGAGATTTGCTTACCAACACGGCCCTACAGTCAAGTAGCTAAGCAGAGAAAACTTAAAGTACAAGTTAACCAGCAAAAGAGATAAGAGACTTGTCTGTCTATCATTTTTATCTTCTCAGAGGGAAGTCAACTCTGCTGTTATTCAATATGGGACCTGCAGTCTTTGGTCAGAGAACCCCGCTGCACTAAAAGAATGCAGCTGTTCTGGTTGTTTTGCTCCTCATCCTTTCCTCCTAAATTAAAAAATAAAGGAGATTATTCATTCTGTGTGCTGTTGATGCTTTTGCAGACTGGCACAGCCAAGGAACACATCAAGCTGTGCATGACACTGCTCCCCATTTAAAGTTGGGTGGATAGGTTCTGTGCGATATCATGACAAACTCTAGAGTTTCTGGAGTAGATGTTAATCATTCAAACATAGCAACCACCACCACAGTCTGGTTAGTGTTTCTAAAAACTATAACTTTACAAAGTTCACAAACAATGTATAATTAAACTTTAATTACAGAATGCAAAAAAAATTGTAATAGATTTAGGTTTTTCTTAAGATCCTATTTTTAGAACTTTTCCAATGTAAAAGTAAAAAACCCCAAACATTTCAATGATTAAAAACACTGCTAGTTAATGATGGATAGAAAGAAAAAACCTTTTTGTTTAGAAGAGTCTAAATGAAAGCATTCATAGATGAAACCTATAAGCAGAATAGAACACATAATATAGAATAGTAATTGATATTACATGGAATTCTTAGATGCCCCTGAAATGTTTACTGGAATAAAAGCAGGGTATTGCACAAACATGACTTGCAGCAAAACAAAACAAACCCAACATTAACAGAAAAGAGTAAATTAAGACTTAGAAGGTTGCTACCCAGAAGGTTAACAATGTATCACTGACATGTACTATATCATCAATTACTGCTTGACAGCAGTGTGAAATCTCAGGTTCAAGAAATGTCTTTAGCATGTGACCAAAACACTTTGGGGGCCAGGCAGGAGAAATAACCTTAATGCACAGCTATAGCTAAAAAACAAACAAAAAATCCCAATAAAAAGCCAAACTATGTTCCAGATATAATTTAGCTGCACCACAGTTTGGGTCACTATGTAGAAAAACAGTCAATGAGACTTCTAAGGACTGTATTAAGGAGCAGAAATGGATTCTCTCATAACACAGGTGACTGCTATAATTACATTAAATATAGCTGTTAATGAGATCCTCATGAGTACTATATAAAACAGACACATTAAATGGCCATCAGACTAGGCTTTGAAATATTTGTTTTTAAAACTCCAGAAATCCGCTGATTTGCAAACTGTGGTAGCTGGCAGTAACTGAATCAGCTCTTAACAAAACAAGCAAACAAAAAATAATAAAAAAAAACCCCACAGAGCACAGCATACATTACTGCTGTCAGTCAACTCTGGAATCTCAGCAATTCTAACATGTATTTAAGTGACTTTTTTTTTTTTTTTACACTATAGAATTTTGGAATCACTGTCCTGGAATTTACCTGGACTTTGTGGCCAGACATCTGTTTAAATTTATCTTCAAAATGCACTCTCTCTGTTGCTGGGAGCTCTGAAGATAACCCTACTCTCTCATGGGATCCTGGCACCTGTGACATTGTATCAGGGAACATTAACAAAAACAGGGAATTTTAGGACAATAAGGAACTAATGAGATAATCCAATTTGAACTACTTCTATGCAGGAAAGATGACAGAATTTTACCTAGTAAATCCTGCACTGAAACACCACATAATTCTGTAGTACTTTTCTCCTTTAAGTAAAAATTAGTGGCCTCCTGTGCTAGTGAAATTCCCTGCTGAACTCAACAGGATTTATACCATAACAGAACTCTGCCCACATGGCATGCTGCAAACTGGTCCTTCATCATCACTGCATTCAAATATTGGTGATTCAACAAGATTCTCTCTTTCATGAAAAGATATAATCTTGCTATGAGCTTTTAAGTAGTTATTGATTACCATTCTTCCTGAAATGGTGCTCCAATGCTCTTCTAGTAACATTTTTCACCTTGTTTCCAGTCACTGTATCTTATTGCACCTTTGTTAGACTATGTGGGTTTTTTTCTATTTTCTCTGTCTGTCAATATCTTACTGCAATAAGGCACTACATTTATCTGTTTTGAGATCACATGTGCAGGCAGATTTTTAAGGTACACACTATTTTCACAGGTCTTCTCTGAAGCGGCTTAATATTTTTAAACTGTAAACACGCTTGGGCACAATATTCCAAGAATGGTACCATCAAAACTACACAGAGAGTGTGTGCATGCACACAGGAAAAAACATGCTTTCTCCTGAACACAAAATTTCATTTTGGGTCCCATATTATCTTTTGAAAAAACAGAAAAATATACAAAATGGTCTCCATTTCCTCTCTGTGCTTACAATTGAGTATTTCAAAATTTCTGTCCTCCCATCTTACAGGGCCTACAGTTTCATTACTAGGTTGCTTGACTACTTTATCTATTTCTCACTGGTGAGCTTACCAAGCAAGACACAGAACTTTGCAGTTTTACACAACTAACTGTAAATGGGAGAACATATTGATCATTTACACCTTTCCTTATTGGCTTGAAACAGGCAGCCCAGAAATTTACCTGGATTCGAAGGTCAGACATCTGTTTTAAGAGATCCTCAAAGAGCTCTCTGTCACCTGCTGGAAGTTCTGAAGACAGCACTACTCCCACGTAAGACCCTGGTATCTGGGACATTGTGTCGGGGAACATGTAGACTCCAGTATTGCAGCACAGAACAGGAGACTGGTTACACATTAGAGGATACAACCAGTCACAAACCTAGAAAAGATAATTACATAAAGGAATTAAAGGATTCTTTTTAAAAGAAAGGCAGGCAGAACATACTGATAAGCACCACAAACTTGATTTTCTATAAAGTTTAGTAAGAAAAATAAAAAAGTCTTATGCCATCTTGGGGGAAAAAAAACCCAACCAAACAACACATGACTGTGGAAATATCATTCTTGATTAGTTCTGACAGTCTAATATAGAGAAAAAATTAATTTTCACAGGACTATAATTCAGGCTGGTAACCTAACTGAGGTCTAGTCGTGAGGCCCAGGGGTAGAAGCAGATGAAAAGCACTGCCAAACAAGTCAGGATTCATAGTGCCTGTAACTTCCTGTAGATCTCAGGACAGGTTTATATGATAGGATAAAGAGAATGTATGGCTGTCGCTGGCCAGCTGTTGAAGACTGCTAACAGAGGTGGAGGTGAACCAGCAGACCCAAAACCGGGATGCAGTTTTCGTTTGTTCCTCCATGTTTCCCCTTCGCTGATGAGACTTCGAACAGCCAATCTTAGCAGCAACAAGGAGCTCCGAAGTCAGAAACCAAACCAGAAACACAATGTACATTACAGAACATGCCCACATGAAGCAAGCATGGACTGAAAAAATCCAAATAAAGCATCTTTTTTATTTGTAGTTCAGAGTCTGGATTAACATGGGCCCATGTTATCCAAATTATCAGTTGTCCTAACTGCAATACCTTATCGCTAGTTGAGATTGAAGTGGGTAGTCCACAATCCCGTTTTACACTGACAGGTTACAATAGGTGAATCAACATGTCTTCTCTATTAGTTAATTTTATGAAATGAAAAGACATGTTAAGTCAACACCTTTAGAAAATGGAATTCACCAGAACAATCATCACTTGACAACCTTGGGAAGACACAGAGGTGATTTTTGCAGAAAAATTCATAAAAGTGTGTATTTGCAGAAAACCGTTTTTCCAACAGCTATAATACCCTTCACATTATCACAGAGATTTAGGCTCAGAAGAGCAAGAGATTAAGAAGACTGCCTTTTAAAGTTTTATGACACTTCTTGAAATTTAATTAAGGGAGAAAATTATTTTCCCATTACCTGAAGAAATGCAGGTGGACGATTCTGGGCCGTCTCACTATCTGTATCCAAGAACTTCACAATGCGTAGATATCCAGGATATGAAGGAGCACTAACCTGCCCATCAGGAGTCACAAAGAATATCTGTACTCCTTGGGGAATCAAGATCAGCTCATCTGCATCCACTCCCAGGTTTTCAAGGGGAGGTGGTTGAGTACACTTACTGTAGTAGTCCTCACCTACAGAAGAAAACTCCCCAGAGTCTGTGCCGTAAGACACAGTAAAATGGCCATTGGTAGCTTGAGGAGTATAGGCAGGAGGTGCTTCATTTGGCAGACAAAGAGGTTTTGCAGATGATGAACTCATAGCTGGAACTTGCCCCTGGCTCACAGTTGCAACACTTCCATCTGCTGCAGGTGGCTGACTTGGTACGAACAGAGAAGTAGGAGCAGGGGGTCTTTCTGGCTTTTCTTTGGAAGGAATGGATGGGTACAACTTGGGCACCCCAGCAGGAGCATCCATCGCAGCAGGACTTGCTTGTACAGGTGGGGTGTTTTGTTCTAGGATGCTCAGTCGAGCGTGAACATTTCGGAGGGTCTCCTTCATCTTCTGTTGCATTTGCCTAGCAGACTCCCACTGGGACCCTACGCACGCAGGACCCTGCGATGGAATGCTAACTCCTCGGAGCAAGTGGTCACACCCTTGCTTATAATAACTTCTTGCCTCTTCCTTCTTACCCAGTTCATCTGTATTCAGTCCTTTATTGATAAAAATAAAGGCTTTCCTGTACTCTTCATTAATAGCTTTAATATTTGCATCTTCTTGCATAACTGGATCCTGCAGCTGTTCCATTACTGCAAATTGGAATAAAAATTATTAAGAGTATTCATAAATGAAGCCAAACAATGTATACCTTAGAATGAAATGCCTTCTAATTAGTTTCTAATGATGACCATACTGCATGTATTAGCAGAAAGCTACCTAGTTGCTTGGTACAGTGTCTGATATGTTATGGTTATCTCCTAATAACCTTCAGATTTAGAATATGTGATTCCAAGACAGCAAGGCATTTATAGGCATCACATCTAGTTACATCACAGACATGTATTTCTTAGAAGTTAAACATCAGAAGAATATGGACATGCCTGATATTAAACTTCCCATCTTAAAAAGTATTAAGATCAGTAGCAAATAGAGGAGTAAAAACATAATTTAAAAAATCTAACTTTACTTTTGATAATATTTTCAAAAAAATCTCTAAGGTATTAAAAAATTCAGTTAACATTTTGTCTATTTAAATAAAGGCTGAACTTACAAACTCAGTACATTTTTATTTAAATAATTTAAGGGAAAGTACTCAACAGATTTAAACAAATCTTGATCAACTAACATCAACACACAGAACTGGGAAGAAATACTTTGAACAGTTAAAGTTGTGCTTTACACAATGAAAACAGAGAATTACTTATTTCCTTTACAGTGTTTATAAAGTGAGAAAGACAACCGGTGTCTTCCCTTCCTTGCCCCCCAGGTGACAAAAACTTTGAAGTACCAATATGTACAAAAAGTTGTGGGTTCTATGTCTATTTTGGAATGTATTCCTCAAACTGCATCGTGTGTATTTCAACAACTGAAGAGCAGAAAAGAATCCAATAGGTTTATTTGAATTCTAAAATGCGTAAAATCACTGATGTAACTGAATGCAGGTCTTCAGTCTTGGCCAAATGCAGCAAATACAAATCATTCTTGGACTAAGATAGTGTTTACAACATACAATGCAAAAAATACCAGTGAATTTTTTTGCTGACAGTGTTAAGATGCACTGTCAATTCAGAAAGATCACGTTATTATACTAGAGAAAATAATGATCATGGACAACAAAAATGGGATACTATATAAAAATGAAAGGGCATGCATATCTAAGAAAAGCAATGATTCTCTGCTGTAAACTGGATGCTAGAAAAATCTAGAGACATCTATCAATCACAATGATAGCAAGCTACAGAAAACATAGGGGTAAGTAAAATCCAAAGTGCAAAATTAAGAATACTTGCCATTCTACACAGCATCGGTGAGACCTCACACAACACTGAGCCACATTCAAGAAAGCTGCACCAGAACAGGAAGAGGTGTGCAGGTTACTGATTTTTGTGGTGAATCAAGTACTACAGAGAGGTATGCTTGGCTCACCAAGCCAATAAAACAAAGGCTAAGAGATTAGATTAGTCTCTATAAACACACTGAAGAAAGTAAATCAGGAAAGAAAAAAAGAACTACTGAAATCCAAACTTTTAATAAAATCCTGAAATAGTACCTGCATTTAAGTTTATTTAATGTCTCTTCTTGTTTTAGTCTAACTATCAATAAAGTAAAAAAAAAAAAATATATATATATAATCTGGAAAATATCCTTCCTCTACTCCAACAAAAACAGAGAAACTTAAGAACTGCAAGTCATTAAAAGATTTTAAAGAGGCAAAGATGGAATGCTGTGCTCTACTCCCACATTCTTTATGATCAAAATGCAGATAGCACTTATGTGACTGATGCATCTGCAGTCACATGACAGAAGTGCCATGTAGTCTGGAATGCATCTGTATTTTTATGATGCGACAGAATCCAATTTCATGCAAAAGACAAGATGTGTGATTTCAGTCCAATGACAGACACGTAGCTAGGAATATGACAGGGATGGCAGCCCACATGGAGCAGATCAGCAGCGACTCAAGCCACCAGGCTCGCTGCCCATTCCTCATCACGTAGCAGAAAAAAGAATCTTGGGCTGGAGGAGATTTTTCATGTTGATTGCAGTGACTTGCTGCCAATAGGCTCAGCATCTTTGATTTAAGATGAAGAACAACACTGGCATAAGACTAAGTGTATATTTAATAACCACCAAGGACATCAAGTTTAGAAGTTATAAGCGTGCTTCTGACCAGCACAACAGCAAGCAATTACAATGAAAGTAATTGGAAAGAACTCTAACAAGTTTGTGAATATAGCTGGATCCTTACATGAAAGATTATACTTAACTACATCTTGTATTTTATGATCTGGATGTTAAGCATTTAAGATATGCGTGGTCAAAATACTTGCGAGCAAAATACCGTAGGGATTCCCAAATCACATCATCTTTGTCAACACTTGTATTTACTAATGAAAAATCCATTTTTCCTTTTAAAAAGGGTATAAAGGTGAAAAAAAAATTAACAGTAAAGTATTCCGATTTAAAAATTATTGTAGGTTTCCAAAACACAGAAAATTATTAGAAGACTGAGAAAGACAGACAAGTTTAACCTAACATCACAGTTTACTTCTTTATGAGCAGAATTTAGTGTTTTGACATTTTTAGTTCCTGTGAATCCAATTCTGTAAAAATTCCCTTCTTAAGGCTTTAAGTAAACAATTCATTTGTGTGAACACAACTGCAGTACCATAGTCTACTTTGTGCCATGTTTTTTGATTTGTTTTTGCTGGGCGAGGCTAAGGCAAAGATACTTTACAGATTTTAAATAATTCTTTCTTTTGCTAGTGATTGTTAGTGTATAACAAGAAGAGACATCAAGTAAAAATCCTAAAGTCATGGCTACATTTCAACTTAACAGTGAATTAATTTCCTATTCACTGTACGCTCGTCATACTGTCAGCACCATTGTTCTTGCTAAAGCTCGGTCTCTATTAACACTAAAAAAGGTCTGTAAGAAAATGGAGATGTCAGCATGATTAGCATATACAGGGCACTAGTGCATGGCAGAGATACAAAAGCTGGCTTCGCAGTTCAGAAGAGTGGGAGCGTTGCAACTCACCTCTGATTGTTTGAAACATCCCAAGTTTGCAGTATACGTACAGTAGAGTTACCACCAAACTATGCATTTGGGTGGCAAAGCACTTGGGAATGGAAGACGGAATTCACAGTAGATTTTTAAGTTTAACACAAGATAACTAAAAGTCAGCCTGAAGAGCTGCATTTAATTCATTCTTATTAATTTATTAATAAAAAATAATCGGTGGCATAAAGTAAATAAGCCAACTGGATTGCTCCCTCAGAAGAAGAAATAGTCTCTGAAACAGAAGTAGCAATGTGATCTTATGCAAGGAAGATCCTCGGTCACTATTATTTTCAGTGTATGATCTTAATATAGTATTTAAGTGTCCTGCATGTTTTAATATTTATCTGTAATCCATTTCCGTACAATGGAGAGTCTTATTTCCTCTGTTTTAAAGCTGGAATGAATGGAAAAGTGTGTATTACTAAATACAAGAGTGCTGCAAATCAACATTCGGTCCTACAGCCAGTACAGATTGGCCTGGATCTGTACTACTTAGTACTAAATGAGATTTAGAGGAACTTGTCTTGGAGAAAGCTGGTGCAAAACAGAGCTAAGAAAAGAGCTAACAGGCACTGTAGAGAATCACAGATCAATCCAGTGTTTGAGCTCATTTCTTGGCCCTTTTTCATTTATCAGTACAGATATACTCTGTGGTATTAAGTGACTTGACCAAAGGAGGCTACAGTGCAACAGGGAAACTTGAGTTCAATTTGATATTGTAAGCTAACATCTCAAATATCTGGCTGACCATCCTTCATCGGAAGCAGCAAACCACACTGCATTAAAAAAATAACATCTATTAAAAAATATATAGCTCAATGGTGAATCTTACAGCCAGAAGGTAAACATGAAGCCTAAAGCTTATTAAGAGGATTAAATACCCTGACTGACAGAGGTAAGACACTCTTTCCAACTCACCATTTTTGAATTCTGGGGGTTGTAGGGGAAGAAGCAGCAAAACCAAAACAAACCCCTTAATCCAAGAGCTCTTCCTATGTGACAACTCTTTTTCTATCAGCCACCAATTTCAAAGATGAAGAGGATAAAGGAGAACTACCATGCAGACAGAATTGTCTAAGCCTTATTTCTGTAGGGAAAGAGCTATTAAGAAGTATTAGCAATTTCCAAGAATTCAGAGAACAAACGGAATTCAAACAAATATTATAAAGAACTTAAACTAATATAAGCCAGGTACTAGCTGATAAATTTACTGGCTTTTGGTTTTAGTTTATTTAAATTAGTTTGTTTAAAGTAGTCCTTAAATTTTTCATTAAGTGGTAGCCTACTGCTAGTTTTTAAGCACCTATGGCTAGATAACATCAAAGACTAGATAACAGGGAAAGTCAGTGATCTAACATGGTAATTCTTACTCTCAAAATTACTGAAGACTTCAGTAAACTCCCATCTTCTGACTTTTCAACCTACACCATCTTCTCAGGTGGGTATCCCAGCACCTACATTCACCCAGCCAGCGGGTCTAATTCTCCTCTTCTTGGTACTACTGCTGTCTCAAGCCTTTTTTTTTTCCCCCAAATAAATGGACTTCCTTCCTGAGTCCTTGGTCTCTATTTCCATCACATGCTCTAAACGCTGAGCTTTTAGACTCTGTGCCTCCTTGGCACTTCTTTAAAAGGGAAAGTGAAAAAATAGTAGGGCAGATAACTCCCTTTATCATCCAGCTGGGCTGCCCAGCACTTAAATTTTTCACGGTATTCAAGTACAAAGACTTCGCCACTATCTACCATTCTGTGGCCAAAGATTCTAACAACATCACAGAAAACTTTATGTTACGTAAGAGTGCTATTTAATACTTTTTCATTAGCTCTGTGCCTGCCAGTTTCCCATCGCTGCCAACAGATTTTTCCATATTCAAACAACTCAAGCCCAAACTATCTTGACATGAATCTTTTAAAAAACAGACAAAACACAAGGAGCAGCTTTACACAGTATTTTGACAAACAACCTCTCAGTTCCATAAGGAGACACTCAAAAAGTTGTTTATTATCACGGCTACTTTAATCTGGCCTAATCACACCCCTCCTCGCTGTGCCCCCCCCCACCCCGGCTCCAGAGCTCCCGTGGGGCAGGCGGCCCCTCCGCCCCCCCAGCCCAGCCCTGACCGCCGCCCGCCCGGCAGCGCAGGGCAGCGGGGTTCCCTGCTCCTTCCGAGCCGGCCTGACCGCACCGCGGCCATGCGGGCCTCCACACCTGCCGCCCGGCCTCAGGCGTCTCCCCGGTGAGAGGATACGAGCCACCCGGGCGCCTGTCACCACCACCCCCCACCAGGCCCTGCCCAGGCCCGCGTCCCGGCTCCCCGCCGCTCACCCGGCTACACCCTCCCGGCGCTGACCGGAGCGCCGCCTTCGCTTCGGGACGTCCCCCGGCTCCGCAGGGAGCCCCCGCCAGCCCGGGAGGGCCCGACCCCGCTGCCGCGCTCACCGAGCCGAACCCCGCCGCCGCCCCGGCCCGCCTGCGCCACCGCCTCCCGGGTCAGGCGGCAGCGGGCGGGGCGGCCGGCACGCGGCTGTGACCTCACCGAGCGCCCGTGGCGGGGGGCGGGCCGGCGC
>VFFE01006936.1:939808-1099205 GCA_008921705.1 Burhinus oedicnemus
GGAGAAACCGTGCCGCAGGGCGCAGGGGCGCGGTGGGGGCGCTCCGTGTAGGTACAACAGCTTGGGTCTCTTAGTTTAACAGTTTAATTAATAAAAGGTGTTTCATAAATATTGAAAGACATAAGAAGGACACGGACCTGTTGGAGCGGGTCCAGAGGAGGGCCATGAAGATGATCAGAGGGTTAGAGCGCCTCTGCTATGAGGACAGGCTGAGAGAGTTGGGGTTGTTCAGCCTGGAGAAGAGAAGGCTCTGGGGAGACCTTGTAGCAGCCTTCCAGTATCTGAAAGGGGCCTACAAGAAATCTGGAGAGGGACTCTTTATCAGGGGGTGTAGTGATAGGATGAGGGGTAACAGTTTTAAACTGAAAGAGGGTAGATTTAGATTAGATATTAGGAAGAAATTTTTCACTCTGAGGGTGGTGAGACACTGGAACAGGTTGCCCAGGGAAGCTGTGGAGGCCCCATCCCTGGAAGTGTTCAAGGCCAGGTTGGATGGGGCTTTGAGCAACCTGGTCTAATGGGAGGTGCCCCTGCCCATGGCAGGGGGGTTGGAACTAGATGATCTTTAAGGTCCCTTCCAACTCTAACCATTCTATGATTCTATGATCTATTGATTGTGATCCATGTCTTCCCCTGACTTGATCTCCTGTCAGGAAAAAGGAGGACACGCTCTCCCACCACTCCTCGGCCCTGGGCCCTGGTGGTGGGTGAGCAGCAGCCTGGGGGTGGTGAAACGGGCAGCACCCAGCACCTGAACACAGGCTTCGTGGCTGGCACTGGCGAGAATGCCAGGGTATCTTGCTCTAACCAGAGCTTCTAGTTAGGCAATTGAAATCAATATTCAAAAATGGAAAAAAGAGGCTTAATAACTGTCATTCTGAAGCTAAAACATCTCCCTTTTTATGTTACTTACTTCAAATTTAATTTTGGCTCTTACTTTAAATGTGGCAGTTTGTAGAGGTGGCTGTCTCAAGGTGAGGCTCGTTTCCAACTCCGGGAAGGTGGAGCTGGCTGCCTCCCCAGGTCCTTGGCTTCTTAGCGGTGGGAGGGGGCAGCTGCATTTGTGCACTGGTGTTGGGAAAAAATGAAAGAAAAGTGGTCTCACTACCTTTCCAGCACCTGCCTTAGAACACCAAAACACTCAGTGAAACAGCTGTTAGGATTTCTGAATATAATCTGGGAGTATATTATTTTTTTACAACTTTCATAATCAACACTAAAAATCTGGAGTTTGACTTTCACACAGAATTTCAGACCATGTTAAGTCTGAACATGGTCATGGTTAATTAGCCCTTTTGAGGCTAATTAACTTGCTTACTCAGGTACTGTGATTTGGCTACATATATGCTGATAGTGAATCAACTTTGCCACTCTCAGGACCGCAGACAATAAGAAATTCATAGTAAACATTGTGTTTAGCTAATGGCAGCCCTGTACAGCACAGTCCTGGAAGATGGGCTTGCCTCTTAGCCTCATTTGCCTCTGGATATTCATCACACCTTGTAGTTTCCAGCACAAAATTTATCTAGGAATTCTGAGTTCCCAGCTTCTCACTTCCCAACTCTTCACTCCTTTCCCTACTGACAAGAAAAAGAGAACAACCTGGAGGAGAGACAAGCCATCCACAAATCAGGGAGAGTTCCTCTCTTCAAACAGCAATGAGGATGACATTTATATACGAAGTCGTGTGCAGGTGGATGAGGGTGGCATACGTGGTTTGGGCTGGTGGAGAGGACCCTAAACATTAGCTTAGACCAATGATAGGTTGGGCTCAGGTAACCAGACACTGAATTATGTTATGTGCATATATGCAAGACTTACAAGGAACTAAAAAACAGTTTTATGAAGAAATGTCAATATAAGGAATTTTTTAAAATTTTTCTTTACCATGCAGGAGGTCAGACACTGGTTTGCCCAGGGAGGCTGTGCAGCCACCATCCCTGGGGTGTCCAGAACCCAGCTGGACAAGATCCTGAGCAACTTGGTGTAGCTTCAGAGCTGGCTATGCTTTCAGCAGAGGGTTGGACTTGGTGACCTTCAGAGATCCCTTCAAGCCTAATTTTTTTCTGTGATTCTATGAAATAAATGCCAGTCTCATCCTTAAATAGATAAAAACCACAAACCCAAACCAATCAAAACAGTGGGCTTAAGTGGATTCCTCGAGAAGAGTAGGAACAATTCTTCATCTCTGAGCTCTCCTACTTGAATTAGATTCCTTCTTTAATATGTTGTTTAATCAGAGTATAGAAATACATTAAATAAACCATCTGAAAGACTGCTGAAATACAGGTCAATCTTGAGAAGATGTAAGTGATGAGGTGATGATAGATTGGGTTTTTTTGTTTCTGTAAGAGCAGAAGCTGCAAGTAGTTTCTATAGATCACTTGAGAGGATACCTCCTAAAGAGAAAAATTTACATCATTTATATCAGTCAGTAGAACGCTCAGCATTTTCAGTAGTTCAGCATTTTCTGCAAACAGGCCTAAATAATCCCTGTTACCAACATAGTTTTGTGGAAGCAGGCCTTGCTAGGCATAGAAGTTGGTGAGGGGCACAGAAGCGTCACAAGCAAAGGAGGGATGAGCTGAACAGATGTATGCTGAGGCTGCCCGGCTATCAGCAACACACAGGCACGTCTGCCCTGACAACGTTTCCCTCTGTGCAGATGCTGCTCTGGGGAGAAATAACCCCATGCACCAGTACAGGTTAGGGGCTGACCTGCTGGAAAGCAGCTCTGTGGAAAGGGACCTGGGAGCTCTGGTGGACAACAAGTTGACCATGAGCCAGCAATGTGCCCTTGTGGCCAAGGCCAATGGCATCCTGGGGTGCATTAAAAAGAGCGTGGCCAGCAGGTTGTGGGAGGTTATCCTCCCCCTCTACTCTGCCCTGGTGAGGCTGCACCTGGAGTACTGTGTCCAGGACTGGGCTCCCCAGTTCAAGAAAGATAAGAAACTACTAGAGAGAGTCCAGTGGAGGGCTACGAAGATGATCGGGGGACTGGAGCATGTGCATGGGAGTTCAGTTTGTTAATTCAGCAGTACGTAAGGTAAGTTGACAAAAATGGTCAGAAGAGAATACTACTAGGGAAATACCTGGCTCTGTAAAGACTAGTTGTATCAAAGCTATTCTCTTGGGTGATTTATAGCTAAACACATCCCTCCTGGGACAGATCTCAGTAAAGCTGGGCACCACAAAGCTTGAGTTACTCGCACATGTTGATTACAATATTGAGATGCTGCTTGTTCATTTCAGAGGAAAAATATGTTCAAATGGTGATTCTGTATTCCATCGTGCCCCTTTGTGGCACTTGGAATAGCGGCCACTTTATTAGCTGGCATCTATGTGTTTTCCAGAATAATTTGACATACTGTCGGACTGCAGAAAAAAGCGGAGGTGGTGAAATACGTTTCTTTTAGCACCAGAGAAGCAAAGTATGCTGCTGTCAAAAAAGAGAAACCATTCAGGGACAAGGACTTTGCACTTCACAAGTCTGGGAGTGAATTTTATACAATTAGTAAATAATCCTGAATTATGCAATTTATCCTGTTTTGTTTTTGTTGGGTTTTTTTTGGGGGGGAGGGAGGAGGCTACACAAAGATTAAAAATGCAAAATTGAAAATGCAAAATGAGAAAGCAGTGTATCTCACACCGTATCCATAATTAAACATTTCTTTTAATGCTCCTGATGTTAGGGAGAAATACATGTCTGCATGCTGATTTCACTTCACCATAAATGAATTTCTCTGGGAACACGAAAGATAAATTTTGTTTGTCTTCTATTTTTTTTGTAACTCACACCAGCATCAAGCACTAATATACCAAACTGAAAAATAACGTACAGCCCTAGTGATATCAAGCATTGTTTTTTCTGTTGTTTTTCAGAGGCCAAGAGTGGGTCAGCGTTTGTGGTAAGTTGAGTTAGTCGTTTGATTGCATGTAGTCTCTTCATCTTTTAATAAGAAGCTGTAACCCTCATTCAGCTCTCTGTGCGTGTGAGCGTGTGCATGTGTACAAAAGCACATAGACCCAAACTTCAGAGTGTGGTATTCCAAAAATTATATTGGCAGAATTAGGGCCTTGTGATATACTGTATGTAAGAACAGCTATCATCAAGATTTTACTACAGATGATGTGGGAGAACATCTGTTTTCCCAATGATTTAGGTGAAGCAGCCGGGGGCCCGGTGTGTGGCAGTTCTGTCTTTTCTTTCTATAGTCTCAGCTCTTCACCCTTTGAAATTCAGGCTAATCTCCTGTTGCTTGAATTAGGATAGATCTGAGGGCTGTTATTCTGTAAGTAGCAACATTTTCTTGCATCCTCCTTTGATCAATCTGGTATTGGTCAGATTTTGGACTAGACAATTCTGTGAACTGGTCCTGTGCAGGGATATATGTCATATTGTATGTCTTATTTGGTAAGAATATATTAAATACTAGCTAAGAGACATCTGCTTGTGTAGATTTCCTGTCCTTTTATGTTTAAGGTGTGTCTGTCTTTGGATAGGTTTCACTTTCTAGTTAGAGTCCAGCTGTGTGTGTGCTAGCTTATGTAGACTTTTTCTTCCTCAGGTGGGAAGTAGATAGCTTTCCCCACAGCTTTGTACTTAGAAATGAGACTGTGTTTAACTAGGTGGCATATCTGTCATGTAATTGCATCAGTTTTCCCCGCCTAGGGAAGAAAGTTGAAGGAGTCACATGTCTCAATTCGTTTTGAAAGACAAGCTCCTCGAATCGCTGGGCAGGAGCTCAACCAGAATGATTCTAGTTATCCACTGAGTAATCCCAAACAACAGTCTGGCTCTGCATAGCTCTGTACGTAATGCTGTGGATGAAATGTGGAAATAGGCTGTGGAAATCAGATCTTCTAGTTCCCAAGTCTAGGTGCTAAGACCATCCATGGCCCTCTCAATATCAGGACAAGTTCTGTGTATGTGTCCTCAGTCTCTCGGTCTTCTGGTTACCCAAAGAGGTGTTGAGTAGGGTGCTTAGTGGATCAACATCTTGAGCATACAATGATATACATCTGAAAGCGCCTCCATATGGCCAATGGCAGAACTCAACCAGTACAGTTCGAATACTGAGTGTTCACCTGACACTCTATAAACAGTTTCCAAACGATTCATGGATCAAATATAATAATAAAGATATTCGTTAGACAAAGTGTTTTGTGGAAGTCCTGATCTTTGGTAGGTGAATCTTAAACTGGCAAGAGGATCTAGACTTCAATTTACTAATGTGTGATTTTAACTTTATTATACCCCATTCAATTAAAGGCATGTATAAACCTCTGAAAAATGAGATCCTGCATTTGTAAAATAAGTCATTTGCAAGGAATAGCTTGTTCACCATCAGATGAAATAATTTGAACCTTCAACTTGTTGTTCTCAACTTTTCAGTTTGCTGTCAAAATAGTATTTTATAATATTATAATATTATTTTAATACTAAATGGTGCCTACAGCTTTTTTTAACTATCAGAAATGCAATTTGGATTTTTGTGTCTTAATTCTGCTCTATTCCAAACCAAAACTAAAAAAGTTTGTGTCTAGCAGAACCGGACTGAAGATATACTGTTACTGTATAGCTAGATGGCAGTATTCACATTGCTTTCAGAAAAAACAGGGTTATTTGAAAGATTTTCAGAAAAATCTCACTGCTCCATAACAGTTAAATGACACGGTCCTATTTTGAAATGTGCTGCAAAAGAATGTTTGAATACCTAATACATCCGAAAATCTGTCCACTTCGTTTAGCTGTCTAAATTGGAGATGCATAATTTGGCCTTAGAGGTAATGAGTATGAAATGTGGTATTTCCCTGTTGATCATGTTATCTGATTATGTGTCTATGTCTTTGAAAATAAGCTAATATAATATTATAAAGTATTATTTTAATTTGAGAATTTTATAAATAAGATACTGCAATAAAATAAAATAAAATAAAAAACCCCATTATTTTTACATACATAGTCAATTTCCTTAAAATTTGAGGAAATATTAATGGAAAAATTGAATCTTTGCCATTGACTCAGCAGGCCTTGAATCATACTTAAAATTATCTTCTACTGTTTTTCTTCAGTAGAAAACCTTCCAAACCTCATTTGTTTGATTACAAAAGCAAGTAAATGGGGCACAGTAAAATGCACAAGCTATTGAACATGTCTGTAATGATAGACTAGTCTGTAAACATAGTGAACAGGGAAATAGATTCCAGCTTCAAATCCCAAGAAGTTACTTTAAACAGCATTAAAGGGAAACATATGTTTATGATAGTATCATGAAACGCTACAAACTTGCTTTGATTATATACGACTTTTCTTTCTTTCAGATACATAACAAAATACTTACTCAACAAAGTCTTTCTGAATGTCCAACGAGCTCCTTTTATCTATCCCATTAAGCCTCACCTATCTTCATCAGGCATAACCCCACCACCTCTTACCTTGCCCTGTAAGGGGACAAGGACACCTTTCAGAACGTTACCACATTTTTCTCCCTGCTGACTGAAGATACTTATTTGTCAAGTCCAGGGAAGAGCGCGCATTGGCACAAGCCTTCCTGTCCCTAATGTGTCAGCCCACGTGACGGTGAACCTGGGAAGACCTGGGACAGGGGAGCTTGAGCCCTGCTGGCTCACACAGCCTGAGACTCACACAGACCTTGTACTATGAGCAAAGTTGGGAGCTGGCTCCACCTTGTCCTCTCAGCTTTCTGGAGGGTGACCAATACCCCAAGGCTCACTTGCTAAAAAGCCTGCTTTGCAATTATATGCAACCTTGGATGTCTGATGCTTTATGAGAAACAGAGTTTGCTTGCACTCAGCTGAAGACCAGAGTGAGCTGCAAGGACCTGGGTGGCAAAAAAGCAGAGAGGAGTGAGACCAGGAAGATATGGGTGTGGGGCTTTACTCTGCCCTGGTGGGGCTGCACCTGGAGTACTGTGTCCAGCTCTGGGCTCCCCAGTTCAAGAAGGACAGGGAACTGCTGGAGAGGGTACAGCAGAGGGCTACAAAGATGATTAGGGGACTGGAACATCTCTTATGAGGAAAGGCTGAGGGACTTGGGTCTTTTTAGTCTGAAGAAGAGAAGGCTGAGGGGGGATCTCATCAATGCCTATGAATACTTAAAGGGAGGGTGCCAGGAGGATGAGGCCAGTCTTTTTGCATTGGTGCCCAGCGATAGGAGGTAATGGGCACAAACTTGACCATAGGAAGTTCCATCTAAACATGAGGAGGAACTTCTTTCCTTTGAGGGTGGCAGAGCACTGGAACAGGCTGCCCAGAGAGGTGGTGGAGTCTCTGACTCTGGAGACATTCCAAACCTGCCTAGATGCCATCTTGCACAACCTGCTGTAGGTGTCCCTGCTCTGGCACGGGGGGGTTGGACTAGATGATCTCCAGAGGTCCCTTCTGACCCCTGTGATTCTGTGATTCTGTAAGGATGAGACAAGTAGGTTTGGGCAATGATTTCTGTGCAGCACAGGCAATATTTTGTAAATCAAAAAGAGACAATAATCTGGGTTAAGTAGTGTTGCTTTATGGTGTATTTGCTGTTGGATGTAAGATGCTGTGTAGATGGCCAGTGACAACTCCACATTTCAAGGTACATCTTGAAAGGTGTTAGAAGTTCTCAGTACTCTGGAGGTTTCTTCTAGACTTTATTGTGTGCTGACTCTTGTGCATGAACAGAGTTGTGAATTGTTTCTTACTCTCATTCTTGTGGGCAGTTGTTCACATGTTTATTTCAAGTGACTGGAGGTTAGCAAATGTGACACCCATCTACAGCAAAGGCCGCAAGGAGGATCTGGGGAACTACAGGCCTGTCAGTCTGACCTTGGTGCCGGGGAAGGTTATGGAGCAGATCATCTTGAGTGCCATCACATGGCACGTACAGGACAACCAGGTGATCAGGCCCAGTCCACATGGGTTTATGAAAGGCAGGTCCTGCTTGACAAACCTGATCTATGACAAGGTGACCCACTTAGTAGATGAGGGAAAGGTTGTGGATGTTGTTTACCTGGACTTTAGTAAAGCTTTTGACACCATTTCCCATAGCATTCTCCTGGAGAAACTGGCTGCTTGTGGCCTGGGCAGGCGTACTTTTTGTGGGATAAAAAACTGGCTGAATGGCTGGGACCAAAGAGTGGTGGTGAATGGAGTTAAATCCAATTGGTGGCTGGTCACGAGTGGTGTTCGCCAGGGCTCAGTTCTGTTTAGTTCTGCTCTGTTTAGTATCTTTATTAATGATCTGGATGAGGAGATCAAGTGCACTCTCAGTAAGTTTGCAGATGACACCAAGCTGGGTGGGACTGTTGATCTGCTTGAGAGTAGGATGGCTCTACAGAGGGATCTGGACAGGCTGGATTGATGGGCCCAGGCCAACAGTATGAAGTTCAACAAGGCCAAGTGCTGGGTCCCGCACTTGGGTCACAACAACCCCATGCACCGCTACAGGCTTGGGGAAGAGTGGCTGGAAAGCTGCCTGGTGGAAAAAGACCTGGGGGTGTTGGTCAACAGTCGGCTGAATATGAGCCAGGAGTGTGCGCAGGTGGCCAAGAAGGCCAACAGCATCCTGCCTTGTATCAGAAATAGCATGGCCAACAGCACGAGGGAAGTGATTGTTCCCCTTGTACTCAGCACTGGGGAGGCCCACCTAGAATACTGTGTTCAGTTTTGGGCCCCTCACTACAAGAAAGACATTGAGATTCTGGAGTGTGGCCAGAGAAGGGCAACAAAGCTGGTGAGGTGTTTAGAGAACAAGTCTTATGAGGAGCGGCTGAGGGAACTGGGGTTGTTTAGTCTGGAGAAAAGGAGGCTGAGGGGAGACCTTATTGCTCTCTACCACTACCTGAAAGGAGGTTGTAGCGAGGCGGGTGTCGATCTCTTCTCCCAAGTAACGAGTAATAGGACAAGAGGAAATGGCCTCAAGTTGCACCAGGGGAGGTTTAGATTGGATATAGGAAAAATTTCTTCACCGAAAGGGTTGTCAAGCATTGGAACAGGCCGTCCAGGGAAGTGGTTGAGTGACCATCCCTGGAGGTATTTAAAAGACTTGTAAACGTGGCACTTAGGGACATGGTTTAGTGGTGGATTTGGCAGTGTTAGTTAATGGTTGGACTCGATGATCTTAAAGGTTTCTTCCAACATAAATGATTCTATGATTCTGTTTTTGCTGATTTCACTGCTAACTGCTTAAAAATTGTCTCTAAATGTATGCAAAGTTATGTATTCATTTACCAGTGAGATGGTATTTCCTAGAATCCCCCTGTCCGTGACATTCCTGTGCTGAAGGTTGCATAGAGAATAACGGGGAAGCTCCTGTGCTGGAAGGACTTGCCTTCTCAGTAGTAGGCTAAAGTCAGTAGGGGATGCAGACAAGAAGTCCAAAAAAGCCATGGGATTGTTCAGAGCCCCATTCAACCTTAAACTAAAATAAATTAAAGAGTAAATTAGAATGTTCTGATATCTTCTGAAACTCAGCTCTACTACATACTTTTAAAAGGTCCATGGGGACAGGATGGATGTGGACTACATGTCAGACAGGCCGGCTCCCTGGCAGGGGGAGAGAAGAGGGAGAGCTGACTGAAGTGGCTTTCCTCAGGGGCTAGCCACCGCTTCAATTGTGACTCTAGTCCTAAGCCTTTAGGATTGTGCTGACCTGATCTGGAGGCCAAAGGAGACCCTGGCATTGCGAGGACAATGTAGGCATATTGTCTTTTCTAGTAAGCTGTTGCAGTGGCCTCGGCATTAAAACAGGCTGAGTTTAGCTCTGCTATCACAGTTCAATTATTTATGAATTTCAGCTCACTGTCCTTGGAGGCACCATTGAGAGAACCTTTTCTGCTGCTCTCTGTACTTTCTTATCTCTAGTTTATAGACTAAACTGCAGAAAGCAAAGCAGGCTAACTATGTAGTGTGCAGAGGTGTCAGCCTGAAATCAAATATTCCTGCAGTGAAAATCAGGTTTTGCTCGGGGTCTGTCTGTAGGCTGCAGACTATAGGATAGTAAAGAGATCCTTAAACTTATTTTCAGTATTTCTGCATAACACTGGAAGTTATACTATGGACATACCTGTTTGAAAACATAATGTGGAGTTTTAAAGCATGATTTTATTAACAAAGTTCACTGTTATATTTCTGTTCAGTAATTCTGTTCTTACAGCCCCATTCTGACTGCCTTTCTTGCTAACCTATAGACTAAAAGCTTCTGATTTTTTTTTTATTTATATAAATCAAATCCCTGTGCTTTTTAGTTTATAGAAATGTTTTTTATATTTATCAGCTCCATGGAGGAATGCTGCCATCAGAACCTGAAATGAAACTCCAAAGTTTTTGCAGATGTGCAATAACAACCAAAGGTCAGTAGTTCATAATCAAAAGCTGTATAATATGGAACAAAGGTCAATAGTTCATTAAATCTCATAATCAGAAGCTATGAAAGTTGGATGAAAAAGTCACCTGAAAGTTCACAGCTCTCTTATCAATACTTAGATAGAAGCTCAGTGCGAAGCCTTGGCCTTGAATATGCATGCTAGGTAATACATTATTTATCAATATAATTGAATTTATTTTAAAATTTGCCAGAAGATAGAGAAAAACGAGACCATGATGATACAAACACCTAAGTACATCCTTAATGTTATGGACTGACCTGCTGTAAACAGACCTACATGTGTGTGATTTTGTCCAAGTGTCTAGAGAATTTGTGACCCGTTAACAACTCTGTGCTTATGCTAATTCCTCTTCCCAAGGTTAGAAGGCTGCATCCTTCACTCAGAGATAGCTCATGGTTATTCCAGCTTGGCAGTCACAACACTAAAGTACCTGAAGCATATATAAAGTTGAACTTTAAACAAAAGCTTCTTTCTTACTGTCTTTATGTGCTTCCCTAGGTAAATTACGCAGTACAAGTGTTGGCATGTTGTTCCAACATGACATAAATAAATTACAGTAAAATTACTGTTTTCTTCATTCAGTCTTCTTGGATGAAGAAGAAATATGGATTAAATTTAGTGAACATGAAACTCTCCTGAAATGAAATAGGTATTTTTTAATTTTCTAGAATTTATATTATACTTCAAAATTATTGTAATTGAAATACTTAATATCTTTCCTTTTTATACAGGGATTACAGGGTAAACTCTTCTGGGGCTAATTTAACACAAACACGTCCCAATAACTAGCACTGAGAACTCTTTAACCTACTGGACAAATTGTCTGTATGATATTAAAATGCAAGTAACAAGCTTATATCCCAAGGATGACACTTTTATGAGAAATTTTTCATACCTTTTATTCCCTCAGTGCTTGAGACATTATTATATTCCAGTACAATTATTTTATTACCCTCAAATATTATTTATTAAAATATTTAAGAAAACATAATATGCAGCATAATTAAATATAGATTTTTATGTGCATAGGCCTCAATACGTGCTATTAGGGAATTAACCTGGTTTGAAGTCTATACTTGTAGGACCAAAATACCCTTTCACTTTCCCTCTTGCAAATCAAATGAACTAATATTCATTTCACCATTCAAAAGCTCAGGAGTTCATGCTGTCTGCATACTAGTGGAGTGCAGAAAGGCTGAGGGCATAATTACCGTAACAGTCAAATCATCCTGGTTTAAAAACCAACCAATGAACCAACCCATGAAGAACTGTTTCTTTTTTTTTGATTTGGCAGGTTTTCAACGCCACTGATGCAGTTCATGGTAGGTCCCTATCACAGTCACATCTGCAGACCTGATGGGATGATGAACTGCAGCATGGAGGTGGGGAACTTGTTAAAATGTCCTTGCTGCCAGAGAAAACAGGGCACTGCCAGCAGCCTAAGGGTCTAAAATACACCCTCTAAGCTGTTTCTTGGGTGTGTAGTAGTTAGTAGTTGGTTTCTTTTGTTAACATAAGCTAACAATAAGCAGTAGGACAGGGATCACCATTCTCTGCTGAGAACAGCGGCTCTGCAAAACTAAAGTGCCGTGAGAAAGGTACACTTCTGGGCATAAGGAAGCACGTGCATTTGGAGGATAGTGGCTTGCATTGTCCAGGAAAATAACACTTCGACACAGTATCAGCTGTAACAGTGAAACCTAAATTAGCTTTCCTCACAATATGCCATGTTCCATCTTGGATTGGTCAAATGATTACTTTGTTCTAATTTAAAGAGAACACATATTTGAAGATCTTAATTCCATCCAACATGTTTTTACTTGTAAAATGCTTTAAATTCAATAAATATGCAATACTTACTTACTCAAGCGGAACTTATTCCACTGTTCTTGTCTGCTGCATAAATTTTATGAGTATTTTCAAAAGCTGCCTTAGTAAAAAATATAGATATTCAAGAGCAGAATGTTGTTCTCCTGGCTTCAAGGATTGGTAGTTAAGTGGCTTGTACAGTTTTCTTATTTTGTTTGAAGCCTTTAAAAAAGAAATGGTCCCTGTAGACATTTTTATCTGGTAGGTGTGAAAACAGTGAGTGTATAAAAAATGCTTTTGCACTGAAATTAAGGTGCCAAATTTAACCTAAATTTGAGTTAATCCCTATTGAACTGAATTCTGTATTAACAGGATTATACACATCAGAGGTGAGAGAGCTTCTAGTTCTTTGTCTGCTCTAGTTTGAAGTACTTAAAGTAAGAGGGCTTATATCACCTCTGAAACATAGCGCTCTCATTTTCTTGTATTAGACCTTTCCGCCTCAGCTTTTGCACTTACAGTAAAAGCAGCATTTTCCAGTGTTGTCAAATATTGCCCTATCTTTAATGTACCCTTCTGGAAAAGATTATAGCCAAAAAATCTGGAAAGTGTTTCAAAATCAATAAAAATAATAAAAAAAAGGAAAGCTCATGTAAAGCAACAAGTATGGCAGATACTGCATTTCCCAAAATACATGCAGGGAATGCTTCCTCCTAAAAACGTTCTTGCCTGTTGTAACCTTACTGAAAGTAATTCTGCTCACTTGTCAGCCAGCCCTGACTACTCTACCCTGTATAATAGCACCTGATGTCAAGACCTACGAATGATCCTAGATGTTAGTCTATATTAAATACACTCAAATAGCAGTGCATTAAAATATAACAAAACTGTGACACTAACATAAAGTCATGAACCAAACTTTGAGAGACTGATGGACAAAGAGAAGCAGCTAACGTGAACAAGGTAGCAGGCTGATATGACCTATGAGGAGGAAATACAAGACAATGTATGATGGAAGCAGTGCAATATAGATATGGAAAACTTAAATGTTGTACTAAGAGTTCAGTGATTGCCAGGACATTGCACTTCCTGGGCAAGGAAATAGCAATTCTCTGCTGATGTAAGGGCTCTGGAGAGGAGAAGAGCCCATTCCAGCCTAATGCTTACGTACTCTTTCTAACTATAAAGCAGGAAAACTTTCCAAACTTGATGGGGTAATGGGAAGGTTTATGTTATTAAGAGCAACGGGCCAACAAGCGTTCATTGTCAATCTTGGTCAATCTAAAGTACCTCAGATAACTGACTGGTATAATTAAATCAGATTGGTCAATTATGCTGAAAATGCCCGCATCAAAACAAAGATGATGGAGAGGTTCCTTGGACTAATTCTGTCATTAATGCAGAAAACCCTAGCTAATTAACTTATTATAATATACTGTTTAAGCCTTAACTCATAATCGATAGTTTTACTTTGTGGAAACGTTTTTGAAACAAGCATTTTACTTAGAAAACATGGTGTAAATGTCATAGGGCCTTAAGAACAAAGTATTTGTTGGTAAAATTATTGAATACTGTCCTCAGAATCAGTAAGACAATCCCACCACTTTCCCACTGTTACAGGCGCTTACTATTATAAAGGCTGTTGTCATGTGTATTCTTGAAGTGCAAAGCATGGTGCAGTGCTTACTCCCACCAGCTGCTAGCCAGTGCAAATTATCCACCTTGTGCAATGACCTCTGTCTGTGGAGCAGCAATAGCAGCTGGAGTTGGTGAGGGCCAGGAGCTCTTAAGCTGGAAGTGGAAAAGGACACATGTCCGTGGCCTTGTTCATATTTTGTCATTCAATTTCTATACAACCCAGGAAGTGTCTTACTGTGACCCAGGTACAATAACCAAGTTTGCTGTGAAGCACTTGAAAACCAAAGTGATTTCAATCTCCAGACAGATAGAAGGAGGTGTGCAGAGCCATCAGGCTGTATTCTCATACTGACTCCTGGAAAGTGTCCTCTGCACATGAAGGGTCTTGTGTCGGGACCCAAAAGAGAAGAGAATGAGGCTTCCCAATCTTTCAGAAACCTGAGGGGGTGAGGGTATCCCCAGCTGCGGAAGCTGAATCCATGTCTCGCATGCTGTTGCTTTTTTTTGCAGATGTTCTGATCCTGCTTTCTCGCTCCTTTAGGGCTGGAACTGACATGGGCTAATGCCTCAAATGCGTCATAATCACAAAGTACTTGCAAAGAAGTGCACCAGCATGCACAATATTAAATGAAAACACTAGTTTCTTTATTTTCTCTGTAGAATAACTATACCTTAAGGAATCAATAATTTGTCTCTGTCAATTTTTGTGATATATGTTAGCAGCTACGTTGATCTGGGGCCGTAACCTTTCAAAGCACATCTTTTGCTGCTCTTCTAAAACAACAACTTTTCTAAAACTACCAGATGAGAATGTCCTCGTGGTCAAGAATCTGTGAGGAATGAAATGTCTCTAGGTTTGCTGGCTGCCCACAGCTGTAACAGAGGTGGCCTGTGCACGAGGAGCTGCTGCCTGGCTGCCGGCCTCGCTTCTGCCTGGCTCCCCTGGGCACAGCTGCTGTGGGAGCTGGGCTTGGAGAAAGTCCAGGAGCGGTGGGAAGGTTCAGATAGGCACTCTGATACTGCTCTGTCTTTGTGCATTTCTTGCACGAGTGTCAGTGAGGCCCAATTAATTTGGAAACCTGCAGGAAGGCGGTACATCTGTCACAACTGTTGTTATATCGGCAGCGATGATGCCCTGGTGATGCGGAGTGCCGGCCGTGTTGAGAGCAGCTGGGTGGCACAAGGGATGGCGGGTGAGCCCCAGCCAGGCAGCTGGGGATGGGGACAGTGTAGCCCAGCTTGATGTGTAAGGGCACATGGGATCCGTGTGTCTGGGATCCAGGGGCAACTCCATGCTGTGGGAGCTCCCCCAGCAGCAGTTGCTTGAAAACTTAACAAACTCCATCTCGATTCACCCCTGCCAAGAGCCACATACAAAGTCCTTGCATTTCCCGGCCTCTTCCCATGGTACATCCTCCTCTGCCGGGAGGCAGCTGCCTGCACTGACCCTCCTGCAGTTTTGAGTCGGTGTGGGCAGTAACTCCTGTGTATCAGCTGGAGAAGCTGACTTTCACAGCTCATCCTTTATCTTTGCTGTAGAATCGCTGTGGGCTCTTCTTCAGAAATGGCTGAGTTTCTGCGATTCCTTTGTCTGGTATGCAATTAATTAAAATCTCTGTGTGAAAAGCTCTTCTGAATGAAATGTCCTATATAAATATGTTATTATCATTGCCAAAAATGATTTTGAAACCCTGCTTAGCTCTGTCTTGGTTTTCCCAGTTTGATTCCTTTAGAAAAAGGCATAATAATAATGAATAATGTGACGATACCATCTCTTTCTATTGCTTTAGTTTTCTAGATGTGTCAGTATTATCTTTCTCAGCAGTCGTCATTGCACTGAGTGGGTATAAACTCTTATTAGGAAATTACATTACAGCTTAAATTGCACGTAGCAATCACCTTGAGTTTGCTTGTCTGTCCTTCAAGCAAATTCTAAGCCAGAAAACCATTAGTAATACCTTCGTACTCCTGATGTACATCACCTTTACAAACAATTCAAGCGTTTATAAATTAAATTCATTCCAAGAAATAGTGTCCTGTGTTCTTGGAAATGAAACCAAATCCTATCACTTCACCGTTTTCTAATTAAAGCTGGACAAACACTTGGTTTATGAGTTGGAGGCAGCCAGTAAAGAAACAATATGCATTACTCATCCACTCTTCATTTCTGAGACTAGTATCATCTGGAAGCTGCGTATAAATATCCTACATTGTTCAATAAACAAATGTCAATAGATGCATAGAGAAGGCGGCTCTTGATAAACAATCTTCTATGAAAGAGTTCTTAGAGAAGCTGTTACCAGTGGAAGAGAGTGGCGTCCCGTGTATTTGTTTTTGGTATGAGTTTCTACAAGTTGATGTGTACACTAGTCCTAATTAGCATGACTGTACATCAGCTTGAAGCTCTCTTGGTAGCTAATATCAGCAGCGCTACAACTAGCTGTGGAACTGAAGAAACGTGTGGCGGTCACTGTTGTACTACACTGTTGGAATTACAAAGATGTTGCAGTCTCTTAGTAAAAGACACTGCAGGTTAGAAGACCGGTTATTTTGGATTTTAAAGCAGTAGGGCTAAAATCTATACAGAGCTTCAGGTGCATTAACAATTTCTTGGAAATAGACTAAGCAAACCCCTTTTTTTAAAAATCTACCTATAGATTAAAAAAAAAAATCTAGATACAGATCTCTGCACCACAGAAGGTGCCTGGCGAGTGCTAAAACAAAGACCAAAGGGCACTGGAGAGAAACATCCTTGTAATCTTTTTACTGCTCTTCCTCTCACCTTACCTGCAGCCATTAGGCACAGAGGGACATGCCGTGGGACACCCCACGAGCTTTACCTACCTGCAGTGCCCAGCAGCTGCTGGCTGTTTGTTTTTCTTCAGCTGCATCTCCCAGCTTTTCTTTGAAACTGTAAATCCTGTAGTTTATCTTCTATTGCTCACCAGAGAGAGATAACAAGAATAAACCTCTTTGTTCCAACAGTGATAAAAGCATGAGAGGGAGAGATGGCATCTTCCATCTTCCTTCAGATCAACAAAAGTCAGTCTGAGAGAATGCCGTGTGTGAAAGATTGTGGATTAAGGGGATGTGTTGGGCCGATATAGGGAGTGAACGTGATGCCACGACAGTTTGCTTCATCCTCTTGGCAAACCAGCAGCAAAAGATTTGCAGGAGAAAATTACTGTCTGCAATGATTCATATAGATTTCTATACAGAACATCTATCTCTTAGTTGGAAGGGAAGGAAGCAGTGACAAATTGTTCAAGATCATGGGTAACCAAAAGATCATGAACTTGCAAGCTGCTTATCAGAATCTCGTGTAAGCTTTGGGAGCAGTGTGCAGGCAGGAGTTCTCCCAGGATCCCAGCACTTCGTTTTTGCAGAATGAGGTTACACTGGGAAAGTTGGTGATGGCATCCTTAGCGGCACACGCTGGTTTGCTTTTTCCCACCATGGAGAATTCAAATAATCCCTTCAGCACTCTCTGCCCCATGGGGGGAACCATCTCCTGCCTGAGGACTGTTCTTGGCCCATGAGATAATGCCGGTCGAGAGTTAAAGGGTGATCATTCCTGTTCTAGACAGCACTCGTAGCACAAAAATGTCAACTTTTGCTAAATGTAGCTTTTTCACAAGGAGATGTTCAGCATACTGAAATCAAAGTGAGTATAGAGCCCTTGGTGGTCGAGATCATTAGGCTGAAGTTCCTTCTCAAGAAAGGTATTTTTCCCTCTACTCAAAAAATGAAATAACTACATTTGCCGATGTCATAGTCTATTTACACTTTAATTTTTCTACTTGAAGACATTTTTATAAAAGTCTGCCCTGGCAACTGTGCTGGAGCTGAGGTGGGTGGGAGCAGCCTATATGGTGATTAGAGCACAGAAAGGGTCAGGGTTCACGTCCTCTTAGTCAAGGAGACATCTGACATGAAGTCACCCCCATCTTAGCTTGGTATGCTTATTACCTGAGCACTGTTACCACCAGCACTAACGATTTTGTGAATCTAGGCTGTCATTTCCACACTTTTTAATGGTCCTAAAACAAGTCCTCAGACAAAACATTTCCTTTGTTACAGAATAAAATAAATGCAAACCCCTGAAAATACTTATTTTATCTCAGTATCCCTTCTTCTTGGGGTTGTTTTTGGGTTTGGGGTGTTTTTTTTTTTTGGTTAAGGCACAACAGAAGAAAGCATATTGGCACAATCCTGGTCTGTACTATCAGGCAGCCGATTCAAACCTTGGGGTTTTATTACCGTGAGAGTGGGGGAATGGAGCGCACTGACAGCCTCCCTCCAGGTAGCAGGGCTCCCCCTCAGCAAGACTCTTTGGCAATACATTCAGCTGAATGCCAGGCATATCAGTTAATATGGAACTTGCTACAAAGGGTGATTTTTTCTCTGTGAAAAAGTCATGCATTTTCCTTACTCAGAGTCTATGCACACTCTTTTCCACATCATTTCAAGATACACTCTGTTCAAAACCATTGTCAAAAGTATAAAGAAACAAAATTATTTTTCCTTAAATATAGCGTATCTTATTTTTCTTATGATCTTACTTTGCAGTGGTTTTCTACAGATAATGCTGTACATGGTACAGTGTATGTTGGCAGTATTATTGAAAAGCCAAGCACAGGGGAAGAAAAAATATGAGGTTTATCTCATTATCTTTAGGAGCCTCCAGATAAAATTGTAAATGGATGTTTTCATAAAGCTTTCGAGTTCTCACCTGCCAGTACTAATTAAAGCTTTGTATAAATTCACACATCTTGTCACAAGCACAGAGAAAGTATGGGAAAATTAAAAATACAAGCTTTACTGACATGCATGTGACTTTTTAATTTTGCATGTTTTTGCTGTCTTTGTTTTAAACAAGAATTTTGCAGGGGAAATTAATGCTGTCCTATTAAGAGAGCCCTCATATATATGTGTGTATTACTGTAGTAGCCCTAGCAGTACCTGCAGCTGCAATACAAAATTCACACATGAAGCTGAGCTAATACAGACACACAGAGACATTCAGCCTCTTCCCAAGAGCCTTGCAATACAATTTAAAGTTGCAAGCGTGAGGAATAGCAATTGTTGGGAAGAAAGAGGGAAGAAGACAGGATATCACAGATAGCACTGCGATACACAAGTTGTGGTAGATTAAGATTTAAGCCCTTCTTTTAATTTCTTCTGTGGCATGCACCTGGCTAGGCTAGTATTTCTGGCTGCTTCTGGTATCGAGAGAAGCAGGAGCCTGCTCTGCTGGGAGCTGCACAGACATATTTGTTCAGTGGGACATTTCTACCCTCTCAAGGCCAGTTAATATTTCCAGAGTGGCCCCCAAAAAGCTTGTCTTCCTGTGAGCCAGGCTGTCTTCTTAAGTCAGGGCAGCGCTGGGATGTAATAGATTCCTGATTATTTGAGGTCTCTCTCTCCCGTCAGTCAGGGTTGCCTCTGACTCAGGGAGCCGATGCGCTCTGCACTGCAAAACCTTGCGGGAGGCGAGAGTTGATGTTCTCATTAAAGTAACCGTGAATCCTTTGAGAACATCATGGCCTTCAAGAAACTCAATTTGTTTTTTGACCTGTTTTCTTCAGAGAGGCCACTGGAGAACACAGAATAAAGGTTTGACATACGGTACCAACACTGACATGGGCAGAATCACAGAAATACATCTTTTAGCTCTACAGAGAATACAACTTGTAAAAAATATTCTTAAAATGTTACCTGAGGTACTGCATAGCAAGTCAATTAATAATTAGTAATCCACTAATAACGAGTGATTTTTACAGTTTAATAGAGTTCTGTACTGAACTTAGATGAAAGGCTGTTTCAGGGGTTTATAGGAAATACAGATTTTGGATGTGTATGTGTGTGTGTGATCTCTGACTGCCTTGGATTTTGTATAATTGCATGCACATGGCAAAAAATGCTGGAAAGCTCTGTTAAATCACAATGGTAGCAATATACAGTTTGGACAGTTGCAGATGACTACATGGCTGGAGAATTAGACCCTCTTCTGTGAAGACAGTGGTGAAAGACGAGGCTCCAAAGCCTAACTTGGACAGTAAGAGATAGGAATAGCTTTGTAGCAATTCATTAAATAATAGTACATTTATTCCATATAGCACTTACTGTAGTGGCTTCTGAATGTGTCATTTTAGCAATCTTTTTTGTTACCAAGTCTCAACAGATCATGCAAAAAACTGAATTGTGACTTGGCAGTCACAACATTAGTCTGCTGCACATTTAAACAGACTGTTGAAAAAGAATTTTTTAACAGCTAAAATCCAAGCACCTGGCAAACAGAATGTTTTGCAAGGAGATTGGTTTATTTCACTTGACAGTTTTATTAAACTTTAATCACTTTCTCAATGCGTGCATTGTCTAGTACCCGCTGTTCCTATGGACTAAATCAGGGACTTTTAAAAAATATGAATACTTATTTTTCTGATTCTCAAGCACAGTGTAGCTCTGCTGTCTTTCATTGTTAACTGTAAACCAGAGACAGAAATTGATGAGATAAAACGAGGCAATAAAACAAAATTAAAGTGCTGTTAACACTGGATTTGTCGGGAATTTAATGAGCTTTGCAATAAAGGGTGCTGATTATAGGTAATACTTCACAACGCCATTCATCACTCAACAAAATAATATACTTTTAGGAGACAACTGTAACAGTATTCTGAAATGATGGAGGCACTTACAAATGAGATTGATGGGTGCTGTGAGCAGGTGTCATTGCCACTATGCTCCAATTAAAGGCTATGTGTATTGTACAAGGTTAAAGTCATCTCTTACCCAGTGTTTGCTTTGCAGAAAGCAATAATAACAGTAACAGAACACGCAACTCAGCTCAAACTGTCTCCCGCTAGCCATTCCTATGGTTTTATGCAAATCTCATGTTTTCCCCATTTCCCTCTGATCTCCACATCTTCTCCCATGCTTCAGGAATGTGTTCGGCATGTGGATCTGAGGCGTGTTGAGTCACTACCCAAAGGCTTACAATAAGGCTACTACCCAGTCTGGCTACTACGGACCAGGTGCCCGTTAGCAGTCAGGCTTCCAGGGGACAGCCTTTATGGCAAGCACTATGCAATGTTTAAATTTCTGGCATAGGGACAGTAATGAGACATTTTAATTGCTCTGTCACTGCCCCAGGTATCTGGGAAACTTGCCCTCCAGTTGTTTTCTAGGAAAGTGAAACACTTGAAGAATTTACTGAAGAACTTAAAGGCAGCATTTCCAGCTGGGTCAGATCTTTCATTTACCTTCAATCCTTTTTTTCTCAACTCTAAATCTAGTTGTTTCCACAGATTACTTTCACTTCACACTTGTGCAGATGGGAAAATGAGGGCAGCCTGATCTGCTAGGTGTCATCCTCTGCTTATTTGCATTGGTGTAACTTAAGGTAGTTGCTGAACCTGTAAAAACAAGAGAGGGATCAGGATCTATCAGCACAATGACTCACACCTGGTGAGTGTGCTCAGTAATATCAGAAGTGTCTTGCCTGATGGGGAATCTGCTTGGAAACTGATCCTTTGTGTCCACAAAGAGCTGTGTAGAAATGGCAGTCTGAATAACGAAGCAGCTGACTTCAGCGTGGACACAGGTACTTAGATGTCCAACAGCTGGAAAGCATTTCAATTGCATATGCGCCTTTATACTACTTGTTATTTTTAGCAGCAATCACACACAAAAAAATATTGGTTGGCTTTCTTGTTAGCAGAAGTTGAGAAAATTACATCAAAGCTAATAAAAAAGCCAGTTTTAGAGCTGAAAGCTATGATATGTCAGTCCAAGTCCTGAAAATCCTTATTGAGCCTGGCAGTCTGACTCACACAACCGCTTCCTCCTTATCAGAGCCCTCTTCATCTGAAGGAGTACTGAAGAGTCTGAGAAAATCTGATTTCATATTACCTGAAGCTGGCTCAGTACAGTACTAAGATTCAATACATTAGTATTTCTGAAGCTAAGAAAGAAATCATTTATATGCACTAAGATTTTAATTGGTACCTGCGTCAACAGTATTCAGTATTCCTCAAATATGCAGCCATTACTTTATTTTAACCACATTTTGTCACTGAACCATTTGATATCAAGACATCAGGACATCAAGAATATAGACCTGAGCCTATGGACTATCATGTGAGGCTATAGTAGACATGCTGGGTAATCTAATATGGAGAGAAACAAAGCAAACCCACAGTTAGGTGACCATTATCAATGGCTTACTCCTTACAATGCACACAGCACTGGACTCGGCATTGACATTAAGTTACTTAGCATTGAGTGGTCCAGGGCAAGCCAGGGAGGTCTAAATCTGGGGCAGTTTCTGGTATCCTTGTAAATGTCAGCCAAGGCTTTTTGATGCATGCCAAATCACTTTTGGATTGAGATTTGTAAAAGTGATTTTCATTCCTTTTGGGGCACTCTGGAAGAAGCTGTTAATGTTGAGAAAAAAGTTCACTAGCTCTTTCACATGTCCTGACCCAGTAAATGCTGCAGTGAATGGAAAACCTTTTCATCTCCACTTGTGGTTAGATGAAGATATGAGTCTCCTGGGATTCATTACAGAATCTAAAACAGTGCAGCCCAGTTCAACACCTGGTAGCCTGAAAGTTGACTCTGATCAATAGCTGGCGACTTTTTGGATGGTCATTTCCCTTTGGAAAGTCATAGTCTGTAGACATGATCTTCTCTTTGATCTTTCTCTTATTTCACAGGGAGGAGATCCAAGCTTAGCGCCCACCACTGCACGTACAACCCGGGACACCTTCAGTCCAGTACCTGCGTCACCTCACGCTCTTCAGGACCAAGAGGAGAACCATCCACCAGTGGCCACGTTCCTTGGTAACTTCCTATTCTCAGACCACAGTTATTCAGGGCATTATGTCATTTGTTTCAGCCTGTTTTTATTGACTGGGTAAATAACTCTCTTGATTCCAGCAGTTACAGTTTTTCCTGTGGTTATGTTTGGCAACAAGCTGCTCACCCTTCTTTAACTGCACTGTTAATTAGGAGGTCTATGTTTTCCTTCTTGTCAAAAGCAGCTAAGCTCCCTGCCACTGGAATTCCTTCTCCTCCCTTCTGCTAGGGTGAGAGAACAGCGATTGTTTGCTTGGTTACGCTTCAAGTCTTTTGTATGCTTTTAATAAAATCTTTAATTAATACTTTGAGGGTTGGTGTTGTGTTTTTTTTTCTGTGGCTCAGCACATCTTGAGCACAATTTTTTAATGGCAGTAAACAAAAATAAAGAATACTTAATTGCATGCCCAGCACAAGTCTGACATTTCTCGTAATGATGCAATAGCCTTGGGTGGCTAAATGTGAATGTCTAAAAGAAGTCAGTATTTGTAACAAGAAACCTGACTTCATTAACTAATCAAGCATTAGAGGGGAATATCTGCCCAAACACTGCCAAATCAGTGTTGAAATCCAGGGACACTGGATGTTCTAGGAACATACGGCAAGCCATTAGAGTCCATTTCCTAGGTTTCAGAACAAAGCAGCAATAGTCTTTGACCTGTAAAAAAGTATAAAGAGCATGAAAAGCTTGAACTTTGGCCAGCTGAAGCCAAAGAAAAAACTAGACATGTCAATATAAGCAGAAATGAGCCCAAAATATCCACATGTGGGAAACTGATAACAGTATTATTTCTAAATACAGAGTATACATTACTTATTGCCATCAGACATCACAGACTGAGAGTTTAGTTTTAGATTTTGAAAAAAATTATACATTAATATCCTTCTAGATACAAAGTAATCACAAGAGATTGTGTTTATCTCACATAACTTGTTGAGATAGTCTCCATCTATAGCCAAAGGAGGGAGAAAGGCACCTCCTGAGGCTGACTCAGCTTTTTAGTCTTTAGTCCTCAGTTTAAAAAGAGACATGCCCTTCTCTTGCAAGAGAACATAAATTTCAAATTTGTCTTCAAGAGAAGATAAATTTTCAAGCAAGACATACTCTACTTTCCATATCTGGACTACAAGAAAATTTTCTCTGATTTATATGCCACTGATCACTATCTCAAATGGAAATCTGGAATATAATGAGGATGCAGCACTTTCTGTATTCACACAATGTGCACATGAAAGGAATTTTGTATTTTTCTGAATAATAATGTGCTGGTCCTTGCCTGAGGTAGGCTGTTCAACTAGATGAACAACAGGTCTGCTGGGAAGACTGTCATTATATACCTATTTGTGCATTCCTATTCTTACCTATTGTCATATTCTTGTAAGAACTTTACACTACATTTTAAAACTTCAACCTGACCTTCTGAAAGAAGTCATATTTATGTAGCCATTGAATTAAAAATATATTTATTGGCTCTGAAGAAACATACTGTTCCCTACCGTGAAGTGCCCTGTTCAATACTCACAAATCCTTTACCACTTTGTTTGTACTACAGCATTTCCATATTGTGGCAAAGAAGGCCAATGGCATCCTGGGGTGCATCAAGAGGTGTGTGGCAAGCAGGTCACGGGAGGTTGTCCTCCCCCTCTACTCTGCCCTGGTGAGGCCGCACCTGGAGTCCTGTGTCTGGTTCTGGGCTCCCCAGTTCAAGAAGGACAGGGAACTGCTGGAGAGGGTACGGCAGAGGGCTACAAAGATGATTAGGGGGCTGGAACATCTTTCTTATGAGGAAAGGCTGAGGGACTTGGGTCTTTTTAGTCTGGAGAAGAGAAGGCTCAGAGGGAATCTTATCAATGCCTATGAATACTTAAAGGGAGGGTGCCAGGAGGATGAGGCCAGTCTTTTTGCAGTGGTGCCCAGTGATAGGACAAGAGGTAAAGGGCACAAACTTAAACATAGGAAGTTCCATCTGAACATGAGGAGGAACTTCTTTCCTTTGAGGGTGGCAGAGCACTGGAACGGGCTGCCCAGAAAGGTGGTGGAGTCTCCGACTCTGGAGACATTCCAAACCTGCCTGGACGTCGTCCTGTGCAACCCGCTGTAGGTGTCCCTGCTCTGGCAGGGGGGTTGGACTAGATGATCTCCAGAGGTCCCTTCCAACCCCTGTGATTCTGTGATTCTGTGATTTGAAGGCATCCAACTGTTTTCAAGTTTTGAGATTCCCTTGTGTACCAAGAAACTACATAGATAGATTCATTACAATGCCTTAGGACAGAAATCACAAGATGCATTTAAAAACTTCAGCCTGGGAGATGCAGCCTTCACCATCTATTGTGCAGATACAAGGAATAGCAACTCTATCACATTCAAAGTATGGGTTAGGTAAAGTGACAAGGAGGTGGGCTGAAAACTGGCTGAAATGCCAGGCTGAAAGGACTGTAGTCAGTGGCACAAAATCTAGATGGAGGCAAGCCACTACTGGTGTACCCCAGGGGTCAATACCAGCAACAATCCTGTTTAACATCTTCGTTAATGACCTGGATGATGGGCAAGAGTGCACCCGTAGCAAGTTTGCACAAGACAAAACTGGGAGGAGTCACTGATTCACCATACATGTCTCCTGCCCTTCAGGGGGACCTCCACAGGCTGGAGAAATGGGCTGACAGAAACCATGTGCAGTTCAGCAAGGGGAAATGCCAAATCCTGCACCTGGGGAGGAACAAGCCCAGGCACCGGCATATGCTGGGGGCTGACTAGCTGGGAAGCAGCTTGGCAGAGAATGACCTTGGGGTCCTGGTGGACAACAAGATGACCACAAGCCAGCAATGGACTCTTGCTGCAAAGAAGGCCAATGTCCGCCTGGGCTGCATTAGGAAGAATGTTGCCAGCAAGTTGAGGGAGGTGATCCTCCACTCAGCACTGGTGAGGCCATATCTAGAATCCTAGTCCAGTTCTGGGCTCCTCAGTACAAGATACATATTTACTGGAGTGAGTCCAGCACAGGGCTATGAAGATTAAGGGACTGGAGCATCTGACAAATGAGGAAAGGCTGAGAAAGCTGGGACTGTTCAGCCTGGAGAAGAGAAGGCCCAGGGGGATCTCAGCAATGTGTATAAATATGTAAGAAAATGAAGAAAAGGGAGCCAGACTCTTCTCAGTGGTGCCCACTAACAGGAAGAGAGGCAATGGGCACAAAGTGAAACACATGAAATTGCATTTGAACACAAGAAAGCAGTTTTTTTACTGTGAGGGTGGTTAAACACTGGAACACATTGCCAAGAGAAGTTGTGAAGCCTCCATCTGCAGAGATATTCAAACCCAACTGGGCACGATGCTGGGCAGCCTACTGTAGCTGACTCTGCTTGAGCAAAGGGGCTGGACTAGAAGATCTCAAAATCTCCCTTCCAACCTGAATGATTTTGTGACTTTGTGAATCATGATCCTTAAAAATTCTGGTGTTGCTAATAGCTTACTATAACTGCAGTTGCCTGCAGCTGCGGACTGAATGGCTGTTTGCTCTGTCTTTGTAGAAAGTTTCCAGAAGCTTGGTTAAAACTAGTCCAAACACACTTGTTGGGGTTTTTTTCACCACAAAATCATATTACTTCAATGAAAATTCCTATAAATGTTTCTCCATATATTTCATTTTGGAATATTTTCATTTCAGAAAACTTTGAAAATCCTTCATATTTGACTTGATGCATTTTTATTTATTATTTTTAAGTGTTTCATGATACATCAGGAATGGTAGTTCAACAGCATAGATGGAATATTTAATTCTTAAAATCAGTAAAAGCCATTAATACATTTTACTGATTGAAACAGCTTATATTTTTTTTTAAGATTAATATCTCAGGTTGTTTCATTGCAGTACACAAGGAATCTAGAGAAGGTATTCTGTCCAGCCACAAAGGAGTAATTTATCTTCATGATTCTAGAGTAAAATTAAAATAACAAGAATGTTTCCCCTAAATATATGCGGTGTGTTTGTTTGTGGTAGTGCACATTGTATACTACAATAGGTATTTTATGAAATAAGTCAACATTAAAAATATTATAAATTAGGTTCTCAAATTTTAAAAAGAAGTTTTCCACACTAAGTTTTATGTGCAAATCCCATTTCATGGGAAACTAAAATGTATCTTCAGGCAAGGAAGACATTTCAAGAAGTCATAATTTCCAGAAAATTATGAATTCTGTTTCAACTGTTTCAATATCTCCAGATTCGGGGTGTTTTACTAATCCATTTCACAAGCAGCAATTGAGAAAGACCATCCCATAAAAAGAGGAGGACCTGATCCCCTGGATGTTATGCTTACATAAACCAGGGAAGAAAGTCTCCCAAAGTCAAAGGAGAGTTTGTGTCATGCCAATAAATGTGAGTAAAGAATCAGGTGTAGAGGTAACCAGTTGGTTGTTTAAATGCTAATTAACCTTTCCAAGACTCTAGTACATCACTGTTTCACAGGCATGCAGCAGAGAAGTCTTCCTGGACATTTCCAGCCAGGTGCTGAGAGGCCTCATTTTGCCCAAAAGGGGACTGTTTGCACACATTAAAGATGCTCAGCAGCATCCAGGACTGGGTCCAGCTGGTCTCTGGTGAAAGAGTGTATTCTAGGACTGCCAAATAACCACACTGGCACTGTGTGCTGGGGAAGGACCCCACAGAAGGGGAATGGCCATACGGTTCTTGACGGAATTGTTGCACAGAGGAGCTGGCACTGCCTGATGGGGCTGATCTGCTGTGGCAGACACTGGGTCATTTGCAGGCAGAGACATAATTACCATCGTCCAAAAGGGATACTGAGATTAAATGGACGATAAAGAGACAGTAATTACAGGTGAAGGGGAAAGCAGTGACATTTATGTCCTGTTTTGATATATCTGGCTCCAAAGGCTTCGTCTCATTTGCCCTAAAACAGTGGGATCCCACGTCTTCATCACCCTAGTGCTGAGATCAATGCAAGAATCAGGTACAGAGCTGTCAGCAGTGCACAACTATTTGCTGGAAAAGGACCACCAGGAAAACTCTTAGTGGTTTTAAAGGGTATCATGCATTGCTGTCCAAAAATGAGATCTGAAACCCTAAAAAGCTGGTAAAAAGGTTAACGCTCTCTATTCTCTTGGTACAAAGCAAGTATAAAAAAATAAAAGAAGAAAGCCTGAATATATATGCTAGACATTAAAAAGAAATCTAAATTCAGCAGATGAAACAGGGTTCTCTAAGTTCTGTCTCTGATAGTATATTCTATTTCAAGAAAGGCATTTATTTCTGACTATCTTATCAGTACCACAATGGTAGTCTGTAAGCTAGAGATAAACAGATTTTTTTTTTTTTTTTCTGGCTAACAAATGAATACTTACAGGCCTTGGCTCTTTTACAGATAAAGACTCTTCTAAAATGGCTATAGTTCCTTCACCTCTCAGATGCTTATCTCCTTCTAGGAGGCTATCAGAGGCAAAGTTTTCCCTGGCTTTAGAGACAATCTATGGATGCTTATTACTACCTGAGAATAGGACACAGTTGGCTTCTGGGGTGGAAAGTAGGGAATGATGAAAACAGGGAGAAGGCAACATCTGGAGGACAGAAGAACATGACACCAATCTCTTGACTTGCCAGACTAAAAAGGGAGGAAGGAGTTTGCAGTTCTCTTACTGTGCTCTCTGAGGAAAGAGCTGCTTCCAGTGCAGGGAATTAGGTAAATATAAACATGCAAGTGAAAGCTTATGAGGTCATCTAGTCACTGATGCAATAGCCCAAATATAGCTTTACAGGAACTAATTTTCAGATAAGAGTTGTTTTGATCTTAGAGGCCAAAAGTCTGTTAGATCATCTTATTGAGCTTTCTGTCTATTAACATACCATAAAATTTTCCCCAGTTACTCTAGTATACAGTCTGGTAGCACGTGTGTCTTTTTAGATAATGTATATCTTAAGTAAAGGCTTACTGCAAACATTGAAAGACACCCTGTTTTCCCCTGGGGGTTTGCAGTAATGGGTAATCAATCTCATTGTTACAAACATTTGCTTTATGTCTAATTGGAATCTGACTGGTTTCAGGTACCTGTCATTGAGTCTTATTATCTCAGTGTCTGCTAGAATAAATGGGCCCTTCAGGCTTGGTAACTTCTTCCCATGGGAATCTTGATGCAATCCTGTCATCTTTCAGTCTTCTGGTTAGTAAGATGTTGAGATATTTAAATCTCTTCCTGTAAAGCTTTTCTTTTTTTAAAAAAACCATCACATTTTTTTCTTTGCTTATTCTTTTCTGCATCCCTTACTACCTTTTCAACACATTTTTTATATGCAGACATTGGTTTTCCCTATTAAAATAATCATTCATATTTTCTGTATTATAGATCTCATGAGTTCCTATTCTCTGCCACATTGAATTTGGAAATTCAAACTCTGATCAAAAAGCTTTCCAAGATGTACTCAAGATGAATGTTAGCAAGCCAAAGAGCACAGATAACTACATGAACAGAGCTTCTTAAATTTTAAACAATGTAAAAGAGATGTGCTGATTTTTCCAGTCCTCTATTTTCTCCTTCTAATTACCCATCTCCACTGCTTATATACAGATTTGCTCTTTATTTAGTAATTTGATTATCCTATTATTTGGATTTATTTTATTAACACAGTTAGGATTTCTTTTATTCACACTAGCCTCTTAATATCTCTCCCTCCCACAAGGTCATTTTTTCCAGCTATGCATTGCATTTTCATGAGAGGTATACAGTTGCAATTACAGGTGCTTTATAAATCATCATCACTGTGAATCACACATAAATAAACAAGGTTGATGAAAGACCTTTTACTGCTATCAGTTATAACATAAAACGGGTTACACAGACAAGCTGTGACCTGTGAGATCAGATTGGTATCTAGAGTTTTAATCTCTGTTCTTGGCTGCGGTAGAGAAAAATAGCTATCATTTATCACTAGCAAAGCATGCAGTAAGCAATAAGAATGTGTGAGCTCAGCTACATTAAACAGTAGCTGCTGTATATGTGCATAAGCAGTGCTGTACCATATATCTACTACAAACATTTATTAGCAATATGCTGTAATTATGAACACAGATTCATTACAGATAACTTGAAACAGCAGATTTCAGATAATTGCAATGGGAAAGTGTAATTGCAACGAGCAAGCATCATTAAGTAGTTTACTCAGATAATCAAGGGCCAACTAAAATTACATTGTGGAGAAATCACACAGTGTTCAAATTAAAACACATAAACCATGTAAAGAAGGTAGCGGAACTCTCCAAGTCATGGCTACTTTTGTTTCTTCTGTCAATACACTTTCCTGGCCATAAGGCTAATAATCCTGCTATACAGGTTGTGATGAACAGTGCATTGTTGCAAGCAGCCATATATTTGTATTTTTCTTCAGTTTGAGAATGGCAAGACTGCAATGCTCCAGGTATGATGAGTACAGTACAGACTATTTACTTTGCAGGTTATAAAATCCACACTAATGGCTTGATGTCTAAGGAGCTCATCTATCAGTTTTCACAAATCTTATCACTGACTTCTAGGGGAAATAGAGGAGAGAGTGCCAGGGACATGAAACCACTGGGCAATGGCTCTGTTAAGCCATCCTCGGTCTAAGCACCTCAGTCCCTTCACCCATGCATGGTGGCATGAAGTCATGTACTTAATGTGTCAGGCACAGAGTTCAGAGGACAACCTTTATTCCAGTTTAGAGAAAACCATTGCCAGATGCCAGCAATGCCGAATCTTGCAGTTGCTTGTTGTGACTCATTCTGATAAATAGTTGTCCTTCTGATCATTCCCTCCAAAACCTAAACATGCATTGCTTTTGTTCAGAAATTTTTCGTGCCTTCAACAGAGATTTTCAATTTAATTTGAAATAAACGCTTGTAATATCAAAAAGTTGTATTACTGAAAGGAAAGATCTGAAAGTTTTGGTGTTTGATTTCTTTCTATTATAAGTCAAAAAGGAAATCCCACATCAAACTGCTATTCTATTAAGAAAACTATTGAAATGGCTTCAGACAATTACAGTGACCAGTTTTGCTCACATCCTTTAGTTTAGCTGTAACAAAGTGTTACAGTATGAATTTTAACACGTGAAAAGTCCCAAACAAGTCACCACCCTGTCAACATCCAACACACAGCATTTACACCGGCACTTCAGAGCTCTGCTGAGCTGAGGCCGTCATGAATAGCTTTTGCCTTCACAATGCTATAGATGTTGATCATTGTACCTACTTTTCAAAACAACAAAGATAAAAACTAGTTTCCAATATTACTGTTGCTATAAATTTTACCTCAATTTTTGTTACAGGTAGTTGATCTCCATCTAGTCACGTATACAAAACTCATCTGCTTTATATGCTTACAAGCCACTCCATTTGAATTACTAACATGAACAAGTAGAACTGATAGCAACAAATAAAAAATAACTGCTCTTTTAACGTCCAGATGCTGCACTCTGAGAGCTTGTCTGTGATTTGTAACTCGAGAAACAGAGCCCAAGAGTCAGCTTCCATAGAATCATCAAGTCAAAACATGAATCTCTCTTAAAACTTTTCAACTGTCAGCTTCTGAGAAGAAATGAACATCAGCTGTCAAAAACAGCTGAGTAACAGATGCTGTGAATACAGGGACCATAAATTAGGGGCCTGATTGAGAAAACATCTACTATACAACAAGAGCATTTCAGCATGCATTTCGGCAATATCTGGCAGAAGGGCCTAGCACTGGAGCTAGACGGTTATTAAAGAGAGTGATTTGAACAACCCAGAAATGTCTATTTCTGAATTATACAGAAGCGTTTCAAGGTTCTGACAAAGTCACAGGTGTTTTCCTGTGTTGTTCTGAAATGAAAAGCAGGGTTGAGATATTAAATGAATGTCCTTCACAGAACATTAAAACATGCACAGCACTGAAGTATGCTATCAGCTGCTTTACAATACAGAGAAGCTTGTAAGAGAATAAAATAAGGACAGCAGAAATGTTTGATTTTAAGCTTGATATTTTCCCTTCATATGCAGCACTAAAGGGTATAGTTTATATTCTATGATTGTTTTGATACTGAAAAACCTCATTTTCTTGTGCTGGGTGAAATGGGAGTTAACTGCAGTGGTGCTGGGTAACATACATGGTCGCAAAGCTAGCAGGAGCAGCCCCAGACTGCTGTGGAGAAGCAGCCCCAAAACTGGAAATGTTTGGAGCCATATTTGTCACCTATCACACCACCTGATTCAGAAACATCTCTGGGGTCAGCTTCAGGCTATTCTGCTGATACCCTGTAGCGCAAGGCACTGGGGCTAGTGTACCTTATGATACCAGTAAGAAAGGGACTCTGGAGCTAACACAAGAAAGAGAAAGAATACAGATAATCTTATGTCCCTTCAGGTGCTGGGAACCCCGAGCTGTGCAGCGTCAGACAGACCTCTGCTCAGGGCATGTGGTACACAGCACACCCTTAGAAAGATTTGCTGACATTTTGGTTTCGAGTCCTCCTGTAGAATTTTCTTAGACAAAAAAATATTGTATTCATCATTTCTACCATCAAACAACCATATGTTCACAAGAGAAATTGCTGCTCCACTGTAAGATAAAGACAAGGCCACGCAGGTGGTGTAATCAACAGCGCCAAGTGGGAGCCGCCTGCGGGCTCCTCTGTTACCGTCACCCAGCTGAGTTTATGCTGTGGCCAAGAGACCTGCGCAGCCCAGCACAGGCCTGAAGGACAAGCTGTATGTGCAGCACAGCACCAGCCTCTGCCTACTCAGGTTCAATTATGTGGATCACTAAATCTTTGATGCACAATAGTCTTCTGGTTAGGATTGTTATAACCCCAAGGGGGGAAAATCTTGCACCTGCTGGAGGCTTTAGGCTTTGCTTCCCTGCTGTGGGCATCAACTGGTGCTCTATGCCAGCTTGGGAGCTTCCACTGCTCCTTGAGGTGAGTCCTGCCTACTGTCAGACATGAGACATGGTGGCAGAGGATTGTTCCTGGAGGGTCCCTTTGCAGGCAGGCTGTGCTCCAGGGTCAGGGGACCTACAGAGATAATCAGGATGCGGAGTGCATCAGGCTTCTCCCAGCATCAACCATGCCATGAAAAATACAGCTGCAAGCACAGAAGCAAGTGTTCTCCTCCTGTAGAAGGAACAAGATGCTTACGGCTCTGCTGGGATGTAGGATATGTTGCTGCTTCCCTTCTTTCTTTGCATAGACACCCTGGGACTTTCACAGATTATTTCTATTTTCTATAGCAAGTGGAGGATGAGTATGTGCACAATACAGGCAAATCTCAAGGGTTACCTTGCACAGCACTTGCCAAGAACACAGATTGTGTACTGTAACTCTGAAGACATTCAACATCTGAGGAACAGAAATCTGCTTTTAAGGGCTGCTGGGATCCTCACAGCTCTTCTTACACCAGCCTCACATGGTTGTCTCCGGGCTGTTCTGCAGAATGGATTTTCAAGAACACTGTACTTACTAAGGTCCTATATTTATTGTCCTCTGTCATGCCCCTGGCTCCATATCTCTGTGTAAGAATTACTCCACATCCACTTTACATTTAATATAAGTGCTATAGTGGCATGCAGTGTAGTAAGAATCAGAAATTGTCTCACAGTAACAAAAATTGTCCTGTGTAACAAAATGAGCCTCTTGATTGATCCTGCAAGCAATATGAACCTCTTGCACTGATTGGTGATTTGGCTTGAGGAAAATCACTCAGTTCGCTTTCCAGATAAATTTCAGCTCTCAGATTTGATAATCTGCTATCATACACATAATGAGTAAGAGTTATTAATTTAGGCCTCTATTTAGGAAGAAAGCTTTAACTCTAAGCCTTGGAGTTAATTGATCTTATGAAGTCAGTATATTTTAAAATACACAAAAGTTTGTATTACAGCGGAGCTTTAATACACATAGCCAAAATGTAATTTTGCACAATGTAAAATTGTATCTGTGTGGCAGCTTGTTTGTTTTCTTTTTTGTAACTTAAAAGTTTAGCACATGAAACCAAGTGGAACTTGCTTAATAGAGAACACTGGCAAAGTTACAAGAGGAAATTGCAGCCAGGGAACTACTCACAACCCTAAGAATCATAGCCGTATGAAAGAAGAAAGGTCATGTTCTTCACTGCTTTGCTACTGTAAGACCATACAGCAAGGTCCTGATGGGACCTTGCAGGTCACTGAGTCCAGGCACGGCTCTCGCTGTCAAAGAGATTTCATAACCCTTTTTATAAACTTTCTGAACTCGAAGACTGCTCCCACAGCACATTTTCCAGGGTGCTGTGCAGCCATGCATTAAATTTGCTATGCAGTGGGACTTACAGGGCTGCTCTGCAATAAGCTGACCTCAGTAGAGTCCATGGCACATGAGGACCTGCTGTGTGATTGCTCAGTACATTGGTCTGAAAAAACTTGCCAAATATTGAATGTGACATGGCCAATATCATAATGACTCTGTGTCTAACCTGCCTAAATGGGTTCTCCTATATGAATATTGTGTTGTAATTCAATATGAGACTTAGAGAAACAAGCCTGGGAAGTTGCAACAGTCTTACATTAACTGATTCCCATCTTATACGGACACATATTTGTAAGACAATGGCTGTTTTATTACCAGTGAAGTTGCTACTTCCAGGCTGCAGGCCAAATAGCTATTTAGGCCAAGCTGAAAACCTAGGGGTCAAAACACACTAGGGACCAAAAATACTTCAAAAGTTGAAGAGAGAAGGGGACAGCTGACAGCGGTCTGATTTGTGGAGAGTTGGGAGCTTCTGAAGCAGCTGTGTCCCTCTCAAGCTCAAGAGAGGAAGAAACATGCAGAAAAATATTTTGGGTCAAAGTATGCTACAATTTCCTTTCAAAAAGCAGTTTTGCCCCTGTATGCTTATAATTAGAGCATGAGTGTGTGATATGGTTTCAAGCCACAGAGGTAAAGGATGCTCCCTATAAGGGCAACGTGACCAAGACCCCAGGAGGGGGGTGTGGTGGTGGTGGTAGCTCGAAAACTCTCAGTTGAATGAGGAAGGAAAAACCAGACTATGCTTCATCTCTCCTGCTCCTAGGCACAGTGCCAAGCACCTGCATTTGTACAGACAACTTTTCTCTCTACTGTAAACAAATCTTGCGAGAAGGTTGATATAAAAAGGAAATTTAAAAATAAAATCCAGCTCTTCAAACTCTAAAGAAGCCCTGCCCTCTGTGGCACTTGTGGGAGTTCTGGCATTGGGGCAGAACTGGAGGTCAGGTGCAGCCACTCTCCATGCCCCGAATCATGAACTGAAGCCTATATGGAGCTTGCTGTGTAAAAGCTGGCACTTAACAGCTGTCCTCAGAGAGGAAAGCAGGAGTTCATGCCTGCTCCCATGGCATGACAGAAAGGAAGTATCTTTAATTGAAAAAGGTGCCAAATCCAGAAAAGTCAACGTTCAAAGGAAAAACTGCAAAAAGGAGAAAAAGCTAAGAAGATAGGAAAGATTCGTGAGACAGAGATGAGTCCTAACCAGCCCTTTAATACTCTCTTCTCCAGAGCCACAGAGGAAGCATCCTCACCAAGTCAGGAATTGCTCTTGACTTCTCTGTCTTCCTAGAAATCATAAGACAGTAATTACTGCAAGAAGCCCTAAGGAGTCCACTCAGGAAGGCTTCAGTTTCCTCTCAAGCACACGGAGGGAAGCTCAGAAGTAAATGATTAATGGCCCAAAGCTTTATTTGATCTGCTGCTTCAATTAAGTAGTGGCTGGCAAAGCTCACCGGCCTCCCTCAGGTACTAATCCATATTGGGATGTTTCAAAGAGTTCCTGAGAAACTGGAGCTTAGATAACCTCATTAAAAGCTATTTGAGAGGCGTTTCAGTTACATTAATGTACTATATAACTACTGAGGATATCCATGTGCTGCTCATATATAAAAATACGAATAAGTCATCTGTTGGGTAGCTGAGGTTCTTTAGTTATGTCTAAATGGTATGTGGATATGGTGGGTATTTGGATGTAAAGGATATTCACTGACTGAAGGTGAATTTAGTAAATAACTTTCATCCATGTATTTGGCTAGGAGTGGCATGTGATCTTTGTATGAATGAGTTACCTGTTAGACCTGTAACTACCAAGTTCTGACATTTCTTGTGCCAAATACTATATGGAAAGCCTGAGCAGTTAGAAAAATACATTTGGGCAGAGGTAAGATTATTTTTATAAGCTACAGACAGTTTTCACAAACAGCATTTACCTATCTGAAAATATGTACTTGCATAATGTTTCATCTATCTCAGTATCATATCCACATGTTTTTACCGAAAATTAAAAAACACAGCTCTGGCACTGCCAAAGGAAGATCCCTTGAAAGAACAGATGATATTTTCAATGTTGACAAAGAATAGGGTAAGATTTTAAAAATTATGAAAAATTAAACAACATTTAAAATTATTCAGGCATGGAGTGCTAAGTTGATAAAGACAAGGGATGGCACCACCCTCACTGCCTTCCTGATGCTGGTACCTCAGTCTCATAATTTCTTTTGGGCTGGACCTACAGTTCATGGAGCTGTCTAGAAACCCCGCTCAGAGAACTGACCTTGCTGGTAACAACGCTGTGTTGTTGTTGTGGCTGTGTTACTTTTCAGGTGGACTAGGTGCTTGGCTTGTCTCACAGCCACACAAAACCTTGTGCCAGCAGAAAGGTGGCAGCAGCAGTGAGTGACTGGGAGCAGGGCAGTCCTTGTCCGCAGCAGGCCAGACCATGCTGAATGTGAACGGGCATGCAACCAGGGTGGCAGGGACATAAATGTCTTTAGGATTCTGAACCCTAGGACCAGCATCTCATTAATGTCCTGAGGGAATGAGTTTCCTAAGTCATTCCCTTGTTTTTAATATTTTAACATTTTATTCTTGAATATACAACTTCCATTCTTCTCAAAGACTGAAATCAGAGACTGAAATCAGAGTCCTGATACTCCTGAATTAGAAAAACATTGCTAAATTGTAATTTAAAGAAAGAAAAATTTTGCTTTGATGGAAAAATCCAATTTTTCCTTCCTTTATTGCTAATAAGTGTGAGACTAGGCTTTTTTTCACTCACGGAATATACAGATTTCAAAAGCCTTTTGTTTAAAAATGTTATTAAAATGGAATATTTTCATTAAAATGTGGAATAGTCACACATTTAGAAATGGTTTTGATTAACATCCACCTTCTTAGACTGCTATAGATTCTACAAATATTGTAGCAAATATAGGATTTTTTCAATATTTTTTAGTAATCCCATCAAAACAATAGGATAAAGTGTATTTAAAGTTCCGCTTAAGCTGATACTTAATTTCAAAGGCTGGCAGCTAGACTGATTTTTTCCAGAAATAAAACTTTTGCATGAAAATGTTGAAAGAAGTGTTGCCAAATGAAGACTTGCTTGTGCAAACCTGGGATTTAGAGGTGACATGAAAGAAAGAGAAGAATACAGAAGTACAGCGTATCCTTCGGTCCTCTTGACCTGCGTTTGCCCATACCTGTAGCTGTGAGAGCTCCACGATGATAACTACCTGCTTACAACCTTGCTGCTACAAGGACACAGAGATCCTCCTGTCAAAAAGGAAAAGTAGTGTTACATCGCCAACAGATCAAACACAGGTGACATTTTGCACCTTGAGATATACCGCTTACCTCCTATAGTAAATTAATTGGGGGGGAGGGGGAAGTCAATTTAAAAATAAACATAAGAAAAGTGGGAAGAAAAAATACAGACCTTAATGCAGCCTGGATGACAAGAACTGCAAAACCAAATCTGGCATAAGACCCTGCTTGATGTACCCAAATTTTGGATCATAGCTTCTACATTTCAGTCACACAGGAGAGCATCTCAAGAAGTACCACAACTGCCCAAGGCAGAGACATTTTTGACAGTAGTTTCTTTAACTTGCTCTTACAGATCTGCAAAAAGGGAAATCCCCAAATATCCCATGCTGTCTCTTCTGGAGCATCACAATCCTGATATCTAACCTAAATCTCATGCTGACGTTTAAGCTGTTACACTGCTTGTTCTTTTGTCTTCGCTATGGACTTTCAGAGGGATCACGTGCCACACAGGCTATATTCCTGTTTGTTCCTGGTAGGACAGCCATGAACATAGGAACTCATGCTCAGCCTGAGGTTCACTGTAACCTCCTGGTTCTTCTTCATGGAGCTGCTACCTACCTGGCTGTTCCCCATCTTGCATTTCTGCAGCTGATGGCTCTCTCTGATCTTGCACTTGTGCTTCAAGAGCATCCCACTTTTCCAGAACATTTTTCCAGTTTGTCAAGATAATTTCTGAAATCTAATCTTGTTCCCCAGCATAGCCACAGCACCACCGAATTTAGTAAGCGTGCTCTCTGTGTCATTATCCACATCACTGGTGAAAATCTTTGATGGCACTGGACGACCCGCTGGTTAATTCCTCTAACAAAGCTCTGCATTTCCACCATTGACGGCTGAGAACTGGTCTTGTGTACAGCTGTGCAATCAGTTCTGCAGTTGTCCCCCAGCTTAGACTTTATTAAAGTGTCACAGGAGTCAAATCCATGCTTACATCAACTAAAATCTCCTTTTTCTTGTTTTTCCTTTATCAAAGAGGGAAGTCAAATTCTTCTGACCTCAGCTGTTCCCATAAAGCTGCTGCTGTCGCTTATACATCCTTTTCTTACATTCTGGATGTCTGGAAACAGTAGGCAGTGTGAGGCGAGGTGCGGCGGCAGGGGCCGCGGCTCTCGGGCAGGGCACCGGTGCCCGCGGGCGCTCCGCGGGCGCTGCGCGGGGCGGTGCGTGCCCTGCGCGGGGCAGCGCGGCCGGGCCCGCGGCGGGCGGCCCCCGCCGGGGTCTCCATGACGACCCGCCGCCGCTTGGGTTGCCAGGGCGGCGGCGCCGGGGGTTGCGGCCCGGACTTCCAACTGGCCGCGGCCAACAGCCGCCGCCGCCGCCTCCATTGGCCGCCGCTTATATAGGGGCGGCGGGCGGGCGGGCAGCCTCCTCGGCGGTGCGCGGCGCAGCGTCCTCCGGGGGCCGGTGGCGAGCGGAGCCGGTGGCGAGCGGGGCCGGGCAGCGCGGTGCGGGCTCTTCGGTAGTGCGGCCGACCGCCTTCCTGCGGGGCGGGAGGGGCTGCCCGTGGGCGTAACCAAATATTTGTGGTCGTTTGGGGCTGGTTGTTTTTTTTCCCCCCCCCCCAACTTTACTTTGTTGCCTGTTTGGTTTTTTTGTCTCCGAAAGGTACCGACGTCGGGGCGATGCGCCGCACCGGTGAGAAGAGCCGGGCGGGGCGGCGGGAGCCCTGCCCCGCTGCCCCCCGCAACAACGGCGGCCGGGCCGTGTTGGGGGTGCTGGCGGAGAACGGGCAGCAGCGGCCCGGCGGCCAGGTGAGCCCCGTCCGCGGCGGCAGCAGCCTCCCTCGCTGCCCGCGAAGCCGCCCCGGCAGCGGTGCCGCGGCGCCCCCGCTCCACGCCGAGGGGGCCGCAGCCACCTGCCGGGCTCTCTGAGGAAGCCCCGGCCGGCCGCCCTGCCCGCGGGCCGGGGGCAGCTCCCTGCCCCGGGCTGAGACCTGGGGCTGGCCGCCTGCCGCGGGGATGAGCGGTGCAGGCACCTTCTCTCGCGGCTGCAGGTAAAGGCCTGGGGGTGGCGGGGTGAGGAGTTGAATCGGACTCCAGTTAATGAGCGTGAGTTTCCCGAGGAACCCTGCTAGTAACCGCTTAGTCCTCTGCTACTGACACTCCCCCGTGGAAAAGCTTTGAACAAATAATCCCTCCTGGAAGGAAAGGGGGCTCGGTGTGACCTTATTTGGGCACTTACCCTATAAAAGTGTAGGGGGTGATATAAGAAAAGTCTGTTGCCGATGCCTACCCAAAAGTCCTACTGCTGTGTGGCTGGCCATGCTCCCTTCAGGGTGCCAGAGCCTTCAAGAAGCTGAAGTTCACAGTAGGGTGTCTGTCTGCATTTCTGTTCCTTAGGGCCTCCTGGAGTCTGCTGGTGTGGCAAGGAAGGCGTTATTGTGCTGACTTACAGGACCTAAAATAGCAGCTGTTGTGTATAAACAAACTTTTCTGGATTGTGACTGTGTGAAGCCCTGAACTCAGTTGGTGGCTCACTGATAGCAGATGATGTGAAGGATCGCATCCTCGTCACATGTTGTAGTCCTAGGGGTTGTGATACTTGAGATCAGAAGTTCAAAATTTGGTTTGTAACTCAGCATAAAATGCATTCTTGCAGGTGAAGTAATTTGTAAGTCTGTGACAGTGCCTGAGCATGTCCTTTTGTTACTTTAACTTGCTGCACTGTAAAGCAGCTGCTCCTTGCCAGAACTCAGTGTGAAGCAGACCCTGCACTTGCCAGCCCCATGAGAACCGAGCAGCACCCTCACCCCATTCTTCTCGGGGATGGGCACTGGAGATGAGGCTGCTCCCCTGGTTCCTGACTTTGACTACACCTCACTCTTTCTGTGACAGGTCTGTTGCAGCAAGACAGCAACAAGTGGTACTTCTGAAGCACCAGCTGTAGCTGGTGTTTTTTCCAGTTAACTTTTATGTTATTGGTGTTGGTTAGGCAAGGAAAGTGATCTTTATTTTCAAAAACAAGTGATAGTTACTGTTGTTTTCTCCCTGAGTTACCCTCCCACAGCATTGCTGTGTGCTCTGTTTCAGGGTGCTACTGTTATCAGGCGCTTCTCTGGCTCTGAAAACACCATCCCTTCATCTGGTAAAGATGAATTACCCCACCGCATGGTCAATGCTGCATCAAAGCAAGGGTTTTCTATCTACGTAGATGAACCAGAACAGAAAGAAAACTACAGCTGCCAAGTGGCTGAAGAGCTGGAATCAAGCCTGTGTGAACTGGATACTAGTGCAATGAAATCCAGTATTCACCTACTGCTGGATCTGAGTACAGGTAACTCCTGTTACTACAAAGGTGGTGTCTACAGCACAAGTACATGTACGGTGGTTATCAATTATGATGCTGGTAAGCTACTGAGTAGTTTGTTACAATAAATAACACTTCAAGATAACTTGATGTACCTCATATAGACACAAACCACTTCTGTTCTAGAAATAGCAGGAGAAGGTGAAGAGGCTAACTACAAAAATATCTTGCTGGTTCCTCTTACCTGTCAGGATCTCCTATGTTGGTGGACACATCCTTCCAGTCCCAACCTGAGGATCACATGGGAGATGCCATAACTTTGGCTGTGGGAGAGTACACAGAAGACATTCATCAGTACCTCCGAGAGGCTGAAGTGAGTGGCTTGTAACAAGCTTCTAGAGATCTGTGGTCTCTGTGATGGGCTGCAATACTGCAAAGATGTATGGATGCCCCTGGATAAGTTGAAGCTGCCACTGAGCTACAAAACAAGCAGTAAAAGCCATCTCTGAAGCTAGAATCATAAGCAGCTTCTAGACAGTGAACTTTCAGGATTACTCTGCATCCCAGAAATGCCCCAGTGTTGGAGCATCTCTTGACTCCTTGGGATGAAGAATTCTTGCAGATGGGAGTTAAACACTGCAAAAATACTAAAGCAGTTGGATGTGATCTCTCTGACAGTTGTCTTGCTATAATGGTAGTTTTTCCTACCTTTCTGTATCGGAGCAGTAAAGTGCAGTCTCCCAATAGGAAGAGGGGGAAAACGTGATTTGTTCAAAGTCATTTTCATGTCCCTCTGAATGGCTCCTATGTGCTTGATGGCAAAGGCTGTCTAGAAGGTCTTTTTGTTACTCTGCTGCTAACACAGTAGCCCATATCTCTTCAGTGTAGAAATACTACTTTCTAGACATGCTACTAGCTGCTAATTAATATTACTGGCACTATAATTATATTTAGCATAATGAGTTATTAATAGTGGAACAACTCATGCTCCTTCCAGTATAAGTATAAGGAATGTTAATCAGTTCAGCCATCAATGGCTTTCATCAGGGTGAGTGCCCTGGTTCTTCAACTCTCTCTCCAAACAGGTAAGATTCAGGCCCAAGCCCTACTACATGAGGAAGCAACCAGATATCACAACAGGAATGCGTGCCATCTTGGTAGACTGGCTGGTGGAAGTAGGGGAAGAATATAAACTTCGGACAGAGACTTTGTACTTGGCGGTGAACTTCCTGGACAGGTTTCTTTCCTGCATGTCTGTTCTCAGAGGGAAACTGCAGCTTGTAGGAACAGCAGCAATTCTTCTGGCTGCGTAAGTGTTTATCATCTCCTGAAATCTCAGTGAGCTAAAACTTATTTTTGGACTGAGCCTTTTAGTTTAATTTGAGGGACTGAAGCTTGCAGTGGTAGGTAGCTTTTCATGACATCTCAGGATTAGCAACTTTACCTACTTTGGCACTAGCAAAATTAAAGATTCAATGCTTGATGTAAGGAACTGCAGTGGGAAAACCATAACAGCAGGAGCAAAACCACTCTGTGTTAGGCTGCTAGCCTATAAGACTGTAGCAGATTCACAGTTGTAATCTCTAATTAGCCTTGAACTACTTTAAGCAGATAGGGTACCTAACATAGCCTAGGAGTGCATGGGTTTTTCCTCTGGAGTACATATGTTACTGAGACTTTCTCTCCGAGGGCTTGCTGTTAGCTGAGAGCTAACAATGTGAGTGTGTTTCTATCTAGACTGATGACTTGGAGTTCCTCTAAACATCTTTGCCCAAATTTGAAACTAAACTGTTACCTATCCTGGAGGAAGGACTAAAATAAGAGCTCTAGACAAGTCTTAGTAATGTCATGTCCTCATCGTGATAGCAGTCCAGCAGAAAGCTTTCTTTTACCATAACATTCAGGCTGACAAATGTGACTTCTTTACTCCTTTTTCAGGAAATATGAAGAGATCTACCCACCAGGAGTGGGTGAATTTGTCTATATAACAGATGATACCTACACAAAGAGGCAGCTGCTAAGAATGGAACACTTGCTTCTCAAAGTGTTGGCTTTTGATCTAACAGCCCCAACCATCAACCAGTTCCTTCTTCAATATATTCAGAGGCACGGAGTTTGTATGAGGACAGAGAACTTTGCACGGGTATGAATTATCCTCCTTTTGGGACTGAGAGGGAGAAGTGATCCTAGAAGCAGAACCACTTGTATTTCACTGTTATCTGAGCAGACAGGTTCTGTTACTATACCATGTTCTATCAGGAGATACTCTTTTTCTCATGCCAAGTCTTATCTGGAACTGCAACAGGCCTAAAACTGGATGTTTGTGTGCTGAGACTTCTGGATAAATGTCTTGTGGAAATCCTAAGTTTGATCTGTCTGGTCAGGCAGTCTGGTCTAGTCAGTCTGCACTGACTAGGTAGCTAGGTGGTAGGAATCTGGTTGTTTTTTCAACAGTGCCTGCATAGCAAGTCTGCCCTGGATGTGGTGGTACTACATATTGCTACACAATGACACAGCATATGCCTGCATAACTGCATAGACAACCCTGCTTAAAAACAGGGTAATCCAAGCCTATAGCAAAACATATGGCCTGCTGCTTATCTGCAAAGGGTATAGGATTGTAGAGTGACTCTACTCCAATGGAGCCTAAATTCTTAGAGCTGCCCACTTATCCCTGGTCTCCAAGTGAGGTCCACCTATGTGAACAAGAGCTTTGGAGGACAGAAAGAGTGTCTTTTAGTTTTACAAAATATGAATTTTCTAAGTCTCTATCTGTAAAACTACATCAGAGCTGATGATGGGACCAGAACTTCAGATTACAACGTAGATTGTTTAGGCTTTGACAAGGTCTGGTCTTTCTGTCCCCACTAAAACATGCTAAAGGCTCTTCTGTAAGATTAACAAGACTAGAATGCTATTTCTACCCTCCAGACATGTTGCTCATGTTTTTTACATGAAACTGAGACCACTGACAATTTCCAGTGCTTGCTGTAGTGGACTGACTGTACCAGCTAGGCTCATTCTGTTTGGAAGACTTGTGTTTTGGGATTGTTTTGGTGGTTTTTTTGTCCAGTATCTTGCAGAGCTGAGTCTCCTTGAAGCTGATCCTTTTCTGAAGTACCTTCCTTCACAAACTGCTGCAGCAGCCTACTGTCTAGCAAACTATACTGTGAACAGGTCTTTCTGGGTAAGAACGACTGCATGTTAATGAGTAGCTCAAGCATTTAATGTTTTTTAGAACTAGGCTGAGAAGCAGGAGTAGATTCAAAGTATGTTGTTATAAAGGCTGATATCCTGGGACGAGTTGCTGTTCCTGAGCTAGTAGGACTCCCTGATAAACAAATTTTAAATCAACCTGAAATATCTTGCCTCCTCTCTGAAATGGGAGGGACCTTGCTGTCCTGTTCACTTACATCAAGTCTGTACCTAAGGCCTTGTCAGTCTTTAATCTCCAAAACTCCTCCCCTAAAAACAATTCGGGGCTTTCTGGGAGGGAGAGGAGAGCAGAATGGGTCCGCTTGAGTGCAGTGATTACACTAAGTGGCTGCTTTAATGCAAGCTTTAATAGGCTTCTCGGCTGTGTGTTGGAGGAATAGTGTTAGCAGAGAGCAAAATCCAGAAGAGATGTCATGGATGCTACATGCTTAGAGCAGAAGGAGATTTTTTTGTCAAATCTCCTGGCACTGAGGAAGATCTAGAGTGAAACCAACGGCAGGATACACTTGAATCCTTTTCAAGCCTAAAGAATCTAGACTGAGCGCTGATGTATTGAAAATGGTTTCTGCTTCTGTAGAAAATGTATCTTCTAGATGAATGTTGCCTGCAATAGAGTAACACTGTTTTTTCTGCTCTGACCAGCCGGAAACACTTGCTGCATTCACTGGGTATTCATTAAGTGAGATAGTGCCTTGCCTGACTGATCTGCATAAAGCATGCCTTGATGCTCCCCATTGCCAACTGCAAGCAATTAAGGAGAAGTATAAGCACTCAAAGTAAGTAACCAGGAATCCAGTGTTGTGTAACTTAGAGGCTATAAGCACAGGATGGCTCTGGTTTAGCAGCTTGGGCTACAGCTGCTGTAGCTGACAAACTTCTCATGGTGGTCAGCTGCTGTTCCTGAAAAAGAAGCTTCTGTCAGCCTCTTCAGGGGATAACTTTTCTGACCATAAAAGTAGTTCATCCATAGGTATACAGGCATACTAGATAAAAAATTCTTCTGCAATGTTGCAGGATGATTCTTTTCTTCCTCGGTGTATGGTACAAGAAGGTAATATATTTAAACTTGTCAGCTAAACTAATATATTTAGTGACTGCACTTCTATTCCAGGTACCTGCAGGTGTCTCTTCTGGAACCCCCAGCAGTTCTTCCTCTACAATAGAGACTGTGGATCCTGGACTTGGAGATGACTTCTTCCCAATCAGCAAAGCTGGTCTAACATTTCACAGAGCACTGCAGGTCATGTGTCTAACCATAGTAATCAGAATAGTTTTTAGCTAGTGTTTTTTAATTAGATGCCTTTTCAAAAAAGGATATTAGACTATAGCTCTTAATATAACTGACAGCACTTTTAATAAATGTCTTATTACACCATTCATCTGTGAATCTTCTGACTCCTGTTAATGTCTGTAGTAACAGTGAAAAGGGTTGTGGTTTTTTTTAGAAAATCATTGTGAGCAGGGCTTTTAAGCTAGCTGGATTGGATAAAGTGTGGCTTGAACCAACACAGCCTGACATCCCCATAGACACAGGTGACTTGCTGCAGTATCTTGTCTGTTTCTTCCTCTTCTATGAGACAAGATCATGCAGCCATGAACTGAACTTGTTTACCGTATTGTAGCAAAAGCATCCAGGTACAAAGTGGTCTATGAACTCTGAACTTGTGCATAAAAGACTTCAGTGTTGAGGTGAGTAAGAGGGATTCCTCTGCAGGGAGTTGGAGGAAGGGGAGATTGTAGCTGGCAGAGCCTTAGGAACACTTCAAACACTGGTGGGCAGACTGCAGTAGAGAGCAATGCTAACAGCTATGAGGAAGAAACTGGGGCACGTGAGGTACTAGAACAGTGGAGTTGAGCTAGATGGCTGCTGTGTCATACTTGTGGTATTGAGTAATCTTATGGTATAGCTGTCTAAGATGACCTCTCCTGCCACTAGAGCACTGCTGAACACGTGTGCTCTGCAGTCCAGAGAAACATCACTCTTAGCAGGAAGAAGAGGGGTGATGGGACAGGGCAAACTATTAAACTATCTTATCCTCAGTGGCTACACTGTCTTGTGCCCCCCCGTTATTTCTTAGGTAGTGTCCTTAAAAGACAAACAAAACGCTACCTTGAGTACTTTTAAACATCACTCCTGGTCCAAAGTAGTTGAACAGAAAAATAAAAAACTTAGTTGGTCATGTTTGTCAACATGTAGACAACTGTATTCAACTTATCTAAATGGCACGGTAAGTCTAGGGCATTCACTTAATGTAAGAGTTAAAACCTTCAGTGCCTACTCCTTCCTCAGAGTAATCTGTGCAGAGCACTATGTATTTCCAAGCAAGAATATGGTTAACACTTGTCATTAACATGCAATTCAGCAGAAGTACTAAGTACCAGCTAACAAGCCTCTTGCTTTAATTTTAAAACCTGATTATACTGGTATGTGTGCGTCATGAGCTCTTAGCTTCAGGGGTTTCACTTCTCTCTGAATGTAAGACTTTTCTTCCCCCTGCCTTTTCCCTGTTCAGGTTGGTGAATCCTCCTAGTAATGCAAATGCTTGTATTCCTCCAAAATGGAGGCAGTGGTAATGACAGATTCATTTGCCTCAAAGTAAATAACCTTTAAGGGAGAGCAGACTTAAGTTTCAGTGTGTCCAATGTAGTTCTTGGTCTCTTGCTTCAAAGACTTTCTAGTTGTGTAAATGAATCTGTCTTGGTGTTTACTGATAATTACAGATGTGACCAGATATCTTGTGCTCATGTCTGTGGTATCCATTTTATGGTGGGGGGCCAAGATCCATGGATTGCCTCCATGCAATGAATTTCACAGCTTGTGGATGAATGTCTTAAAGGTGGGCTATGAACTTCACTTATGCCTGCAGCTAACTCCTTTAAAGTAGGTGACTCAGTACAAAGGTCAGAGCCAGTGGTGCCTAGTTACAATGGGGAGTGGTAAATTTCTTGGTTGCCTGTTTCATAAGGAAATGGTGACTGTACTAAGCAAGAGTCTTGCTAAATCTACCAGGCTTATGAGTACCAGCTTGTTTATGGTGTTTCAGGCTGAACATAAGGTGTCCTGAAACCCCATATTAATAAGCCTTACTCTACTTGTAAGTAGAAGCTTGCTGACCTGCAATTACTGTAGTGTTGAGTGTTTTGGAAGCAGTAATGAATGTCTCAAGTGCAGAACTGTTTTCCCAGTGTTACAGCAGTTTGAAAGTATTCATATGGTCATGCCATGTAACGGGGAAGAGATGAGTTTTGATCTTCTGAGCACCCTGTGATTACAGTCATGTCTTGTGTTTGTGGGCCAACAGATGTGGTGCGTTTAACAAAGTAGGAGGTGAGAAGGTCTGAATTTACTAAATGTTTTGCCATGTAGTATCTTCCTGAAAGCTAAACTTCCCTTCTGTTTTACTTTTTTAGAGTTTACTTGGCTGCAAGACAGATACAATAGTTGCATTTAACTTCTTTGAAGCTTTCTCTGGTATACGAACTTGCCTGATTTTTTTTAAAACTAGTATCTGAAGAAGACTGCTTTGTCTGTTTTCTTGTTTGTTTTGTCATTATTTTGCAACTGAGCTAGTGGCTTAATTATTCTTTTAATTCAAAGGCTAAAAAGAGAAAATGAAAAAAGTTAAGTAGTTAAGATGAAGAATCACATAATTCTGCAGTGTGAATGCTAATAACAAGTTTGTGCAAGATGGATTAAATTTAATTTGTGAGACAGAAGAAACTGATCTTGAAGTGGTCTCATCTGAGACCTGTGGGTAATAATGGCATTTTGAATTTTCCTGCTCTGTTTTCACTTCCTTTGTATTTGTCTTACTCAGAGCAAGGGAAAGTCTTACTGTTCTTGTATGAGTGAGCCTTGACTCTTCCAAGGTGAAAACTGGGTGCTATCTCCTCTCTCATTCTATGTGAGTCATCACACTTAACTCTGGCCTACCCCTCGTGTGGGCTCTCCTCTACAGCTGATACTTGAGAAAGGTATGAGAGATGCTTCTGTTGGACATACTGTGGTAATGAAGGTGAAATAATGCTGTTTATGCATCTACATTTGAGCACTTCATCTTATTAAAACACTTAAGACTACTTAAAAGATGTATTGAAAATAACTAAGTATAGAGGAATATGGATTATAAGGGGGAAGATGAAAGCAACCCAAGAGGAAGCTTTAAGTTTTCATTGATGTAGTACCTATACAGAAAAATTAAGACCTGTAAAGCTCACACCTTTGTGTGATCTCTGAAACAAACAGAGCCAGACTTCTTGAAGACAGCCGTATCCTGGAAAAGAAATAAAGGGGAATCAACCTTAATGACTGAACAGAGACAATCTCAATTCTTGACCATCCTGCTTAGTGGTTTGTAGACCATGGCCACAAATAAGACCCTATTTTCTTTCTTCAGGAAACACTTAGACTGTTGCAGTTTCAGAATTATGAAGCCTGATCTTTGTCAGTTAGCTCTGCTATGAAGATCAGTCTGACTTTCAGCATGTGTATTTCAAAGGCCAGATATTGACTTCTATGCAGGTCACAGTATCTTTCCCCCTGTTAAAATGTATTAAGACAATACACTAGGAATAAAACCTATTGGTGAGACAGCAGTGAGTGCATCCAAAGAGCTTTGAGTGATCATTCAATACTCTAAGTGGGGTGGGTTGGAATTGAGAAGCGTTGAGGATTTTAACTTTGACCCATGATGTTCAGTTCAAGAGCTCTTTAACATTGTTATTAGAAACAAAGAAAAAGCTCCCTAATTTTATTCTAACAGTTTCCATACTATTGTGGTGTGACTTTCAGGAGACCCAAATGTGCTATGGTTGCATGGTCCTGATTCTTCTGCATTGTAGTTAATTTTTTTAACCAATAACTTCTAACATTAAACACTGTAGCTACCTCTGGTGTCTGGAGAAAACTGTTCTTTACAGATGGGGATTTGTTGTGGATCTGTTGTTCCCTTAAGATTAAAATAGACAAGCAGAACTCAAATTGGTACCTTCCCATAGAATGTTATTTTAACAACTAGCATCTGTCTCTGCTTTCCTCTTCTCTGGAGTGAGTATAAGGATATCTGAGAGGTAATTGGGTAATTAGGGAGAATGATTTAACTGTGGTAAGGACAGTTAAGCTATTAATTCATTACTGAAGGGTGTCTGCCTTGCTGGGAAATCTGGCTGTGTGATTAGTCTGTGTACATACCTGCTTGTTGTCAGTTCTACAAATGACTAGAATTAGCTCTGATTGTTGAGTTTGGTACTTATTTTTCCCAGTGACCTTGAAGCAGCTTGTGGGGCTGCTCCTAAGGATGAGAAACAAGCCAGCAGCATCAGTGATTGCTTCCTGGAATTAAACTTTTTGTCTTGCAATTTTCCTCAGTACATGCTGTCCCAGAGCAAGATCATCTTTGTATGCTGAAGAGCTGTGCAGACTCTGCTAGGCAGATGTGAACTGGAGGAGGTACAGACCTATCCCCTACCATTCAGATGTTCTAGAGCCCTGCCAAGTTGAGTCTTATGAACTTTGTTAGGGCCTCTGCCGGTTATAGTGGATGTATGTATTCCCCATTGCATCAGACGAGTCTCATTGAATACTTATTTTTGGCTCTTGTGTCTGCTTCATAGTTCTCTTGTATGGTAAGCTCAGACTCTCTTGGATGATTGTTCAGATTGCATCCACTTAATACAAAAAATACAAAGCTTTTCTTGATGAGATGCCCATAATGAACGTATTTATGGAGGATGTGCACTTTATCTGATGTTCCTACAGAGATGTAGAGAAACGTTGGCTCAGAAAGCCTGCGTAATGAGTAGCTAATATAGCCAGTCCTAGCTCTTCTGTGCCCTGCTTGGGGTTTGTCAGTGCAGATGGCTGAAGTGCAAACATTGAAGAGAATTAGAACAGACAAACTTCCAGGACAGTCTACAGAAAGATACTGACTATATGATACAGTTAATCCTGAAGTACATGCCTACCCTCATCAAATTAACTTGAATCTAAAACTAAGCCAAGGCAAGAAAGACCAGGCAGACCTGGCCCTAATCCTTCTAAAGATGTTAAAATTATGGCTCTGTGTCCTGGAGTTTTGTACAGTGCTTGTCTAGTTAGGCTGTGCTGGTATTGAAAAATAATTGTGGGCTGGGCAAGGACTGGTTCCTGGCCAAATATCTGTCTCCATTTGGCTTCTTTCCATGATGCTTAGGGCGAGCTCCTTTTTAAGCAGATTTGTCCTGGGGAGATGTTGTTGGAGCAGGACAAAATAGTCAGTGTGAGCTAACGGGCTGTGTGGGTGGCTGTGTTCAGTGCTCATGCTTGCTGTCTGCCCCTCTTTTGTCTTAGCAATGTGCCCAGAATGACTGAGTGTCCCTGTGATTAATACCAGTAAATACCTAGCTAAACCATAAGGGAGTCCTCAGTCCTTGTCTTTCAGATGTTCAGACCCTCTTTATTTGAACACAGAGGAGCATTACTGGAGCCAAGTGCTGGAAGAACAAGCTTATGATAAAGCATTGAGTTCTGGCAAGAAATAGGTCTCCCTCCGCCATCTGCAGCCAAGTTGCCTTTTCTGTTTGTTTATTATTGTTTGTGTTTTGATGTGTAAATAACTTGAAAAATTAGGAAAGAGAGCCCTAGAGCCTACAGTATTCAACAGATTAGGCATTTGGTACTAATCAGTGAGCTGCTTACAGTAGAATACTGTAAACCCTAACCCTATCTAGGCAGAAACTGGAATGTGACGTATCTCAAAACAGGATCATCCTTCATTTGGTTCTTTTGTCTCTCATAAGGAGGATAGAAATATCAGGGAATTGACAAAATGGACGACAAAACAGACTGCAGATGAGCAGCAACAGCAGTGCTGTTATCCCGTGAGATAATGGAGTGAGATGTAAAGGTGGCGAACCAGGTTCACCTCAAATCACGTTTGTATAGCACATGCTTAGGAGCAATATACCTGTCCCAGTGCTGTGATGTGTTGTCACCTCTGATGAAGAGGCGCATAAAAGTATTCTCATATTCAGCCATACAAGAAAAGACCTTAAGCTCTTATTATATTAAACCAGAAGCAAAGAGTGAATTGACTTACAGTGAAAATACTAGTGATGTTGTATTCTGATGGTCTCCAAAGAATACAACCAGAAGAGGGCACCAACGTCCTTGGTCCGTGGCTTGAGTGGAAAGTCAACCTAAGCATTTACCAAAAGGATGCTGGGTCAAAGCTATGTGATCTTGGACTCATTTTTACATGCTTTTGGGTAGACTAGCAACATGTGAGATCATTGCAACAATAATGTTCAGTTATTTTTTGTCATTAAATGTAACTAGGTCTTAGTGAAGTTGCAATGTAAGGTTGTCAGCTGTGCTGTCTAGGTCTCATGTGGTGCTCCAGTGATACCTGAAAATAAATGCAACTTTTCAGAACATCCATAGTCTTATACTGTGAAGTTTAACTTTTTGCACTTCTTTATCCAACACTTTCAGTTAGATCTTCTTCCTGGCTATACAAACCAGGCTATCTGATATTGACTTAAACTTAAAACCTGCTTCAGACAGGATAAAAATATGGTGGAAGTTGTTAATGTTCATGACATAGGTAAGTGTTCTGTTGAAGCAGGTCTGATGGAGGAACATCTCCTTATATTGCAGGTTGGGCAGATGAAGCTCTTGTAACATTACATAGCTTGTATGGTTTGTGCAGGAAAGGGGAATTCCTGTCAGATGATTCAGCCCTATTTTGAGGAAGGTGAAAAAAAATGTAAAAGTCAATAATAGTTTTAAAGGTAGAATGTGGTGCTCTTACTCATTGAAAACTTCAGTATTAATTCTTGTTTCAAGGTAATCTACCCAGATGGAGCATGGTTATGTAAGACAATTATTGCCCAGTCTGTGGTGTTTAAGTGCCCTTTTTATCTTAGTCATGTTTTCCTTTTTCTGTTTCAAATTTGAGTTGAGTTTTTACTTTCACAACCTGCTCACCCATTCAAATCTATACTTTTTTTTGGTCTGCAGCTGTTTCTAAAATTGTTTGCTCTCAGCTTTAGCCTCTAAACGGGAGATGCACTGGTAGAGTCAGGGGAAAGCTTGTATCCAGAACAGTCATCTGAGTGCTGCTGCAGTGATCTAACATCACTCAATACAAAAGCATTTTTTGAGTGAAATGCAAATGTTTTCTCCTTAGACAGTTATGTTGCTGAGCTGTGACTGAGCCTAGGTTCCTTATTCTTTTTGAGCTTTTGCAGATACCTGTACAGATGTATTTTAAGACAGTTGCTGAACCAGTTGTCATGTGCACAGAGGCACAGGCTGCCTGAGGTACTCCACGGACATTGGCTAGAAGAAAACAAATGCTTTGTTCTGGCTGACAGTAGCAGCTCTTGGGAGGTGTTGCTGTCTCTGAGTAAAAGTGGTATGGGTTGAGCAGAGCATGTTGACATCATGTATGTGTATCTTCAGTAGGCACTTGAGCACCTGTGAACAAATACAATTTTCTGCATATGCCTGTGCATCTGCTAGCTGAACACTGTATTCCTTCCACTGTCTCTTTTTCTCTTCATTCAGTGACTGCTCACCACTTTCAAATGATGTGGAACAAGGCTGTGGCTCTGCAGAGGCTCCTTTGCCAGCAGGATAATGCTGTGCATGCCTCCTGGCCCAGAGCCAGCAAATAATAAATCTCCCATCATGCAGGGCTGACACTAGTGCTGAACAGAGCACACCCATTCTTAAAAACACCTCCCTGCACCAAGTCTTACATGTGAAGCTGGCTCCTAATCTTTTTTAGCTAGTTATCCTGTATCACCTGGTGAAAGACAAACCCCACAGGGAGTAAACAGGCTCCAATGGCTTTATTTTTTCAGGAAGTAATCAGGACAGAAAACTCTGCTTCAGTTTGCCAGATTATGCCTCAAAAAAATGTACTGTAAATATCTTCTTGTTTAAGTGCATGAACATTAGGCCATCATGAAACGCACCGCCAGTGCTCCCAGACCACTGAGCTAGGCACTATGTAAAGGATATACGAGTAGGTTCTGCTGTTTAATACCATTTTCTGGGCCAATTCAGAGGTTACAGTCTGGGAACTGCTGATCTCTGTAACTTCCACTTGTGTTAAAGCAAATGCTGACTGGACTTAAACTAGGAAAATCCTTTATTTTATTGTCAGATGAAATCTCCAGAACCTTTCCTAGCTATCTTGTAAAAAGAAAACAAATGTTTTAAAAACAAAACAAAAAACCCCCCCCAAACTCAGATCCACTAATCTAATTACCAGGAAGACATTGTCAATATTGTATCAATACTGTACTGAATTGTCTCTAGAAAACAATATTAATTAAAATGCTGCTGTTTCCTTGGAGAAGAGAAACTTCTGGATGCTTTGGATGGGAAAAGCCTCCATAGGTGGCTGGTAAGTGTCTGAAGTCATAATACTTCAGAATATTTAAGGTTTCTACCTTGTATGGTGCAACATGAGTGATCACTCTAAGGATGCTCAAGGAGATTCTGGGAATTTCTTTGCACTAATTCATATTAAAGATACTGAAAAAATCAAAAGTAACATTAAGTGTAATGGTATAAAATTCAGTGTAGCATTAAAGCTAAAAAAAAAAGCTCATTATAGCATTAAATGTAATGAATCTCTCTGCCCTTGATGTTCTATACGTGACTTTGCTAAAGAATTAAAGGCTGTCACTGGATATTTGTTTATCACCCTTCTTGAGTGCCACTATCTTGAACTAGCAAAAACTTCACTAAATCTCATACTGTCCTCAAATGAGGCCTGTATTTCACCTGGCATATGAATGACCCAAAATCAGTAGCTTCTTGCCTTTTCCTAGAAACAGGGAAAGGCTATTATGAATACTGCACCCAACAGTAAATGTTATAAAAATATTCAACATAGTGTAACTAGTCAATGAACACAATATTGTATTGAGAGTTAATTTCAGCTCATGAAATGTTAACTGCAACTTGTTTATCCCATGGTCAGAATTTAAGATAGGAACATATTTTACAAATATTTTTACTATCTATGCTCTGCATCCAGGGTTGATGGTGACAATTTCTGAAAGCTCATCAACAAAAGAGGTGCTGACCTGGAACCTTTTTTTTTTTCTGAGGAAAGTTTGTATGTCGCTGCAGAGAGCCAAGCAAACACATGAAGGCTCTAGTGCTCACCAGTAAGCACTTGGACTAAAATGAGTGGGTAGTTTCACTGTGGCTGATTCCATTGCACAGGTTGAACAGGAGCACAGCTTCCTCTTGTTCAGAAAGCCCCTAACATGATCACTCTTCTGCTTAATTCATTAAGTCTCATTTGTATTCATTCTGTCTTTAATAAATGCTTTGTAGGGTCCTGCTGAGCAGAGTGCTCTTAATTTCTTCCACCAGTGATTCTATTCTCTGGACCTTTTAAGTTACTCTGTGTATGAACAGTCTCACACTGTACTTCAGCCATAGAAGAAACCTATATATATCATTGAAGACGAGTGGTATATTAGGATAGTTGTGGGCAATGGTTAACTATAAGGCCTGTTGCAGTTCATGCTTTGGCAACAAAAAGTGATTGGGGTTTTTTTTTTTTTGCTCAATATGGAGTCAGTGTATAAAGGCTTTAGTTGACACTGTATAGATGCATAATTTTTTTTAAGGTGAAAAGAGATTATCAGACTTTCTGATGCCTTTTATAACTGTTTAACCATATTTGATAGCTGCTAAATCACCCTTGATACTAGAACCTCTATATTTTTAACTGCTACATATCTGACTATAATTTCAAGTCCTTTAGTGTCTTCGTCTTCCTAACTAGGTTAAAGAGCCCTTCACTAACTGCATTTTCTTCCTGTGAGAGAATGTAACCACAATGATTAAGTTATCCCATGGTTTTTCCTCTTGTAAACCAAATGAACTGAGGTTTCTATGCTTTTTATAGTAATAAATTATTTCTAGCTCTCGTGTGTTTATCCTCTTAAAACACGGGCATTGGAGGAGACAACTCTCATCGTGGCTTCATGAACACAGTAGGTGTGAGCCGCAGGACTGCAAGGTGCACAGTCCCCGAGGAAAGTAACTTTCTAATGAGTATTGAGAGTAAGTGCTGGCAGCTACACGCTGCCGAAGATACGACTCTTGCTGAAGCCTGCTTCTAATGAAAACTGATTCACCAATTTTTTTTTTCCCAGTGTATACAAATCAAAGGCAGTCTGTCTGCCTCCTGGCAAGTTACCAAAGCCATCAGTTAGGCTGGAGTTGGCCAGATGTCTTCTACACTGAGAAGCACTGCTAATATATACTAATTGTGATTATTATGGAAGTACTGAATATCACTATCTGTTTTTATCTGAGGTCAATGCCACTAAAGGACTTTAAGCTCTTCAAGGTATTTCTTTAAATTTCAGAGGTGATGGCATGCATTTTGGTCCCTATTTTGTTTCTAGTAATGCTTACCTCAGTGGTGCTTGGCTGGTCAACGATGGCTGAGAGGGACTTCTTAACTCTTACTTTTTGTAAGTATAGTGGAAGCAAATAATTAAGGTATAGGAGGATAAACTTATGTAGGTAAAAGTCTGAAGGGGGCAGGTTACTTAGTGGGGAAGGACACAGCAAAGCGTGTATGATAGCATCTTTCCCTTGGTCTTTCCTGGCAGGATTGTGTTGAGGCCTCCCCTGTCTCTGATGGATGGAGGGCCTGCAGTAGAAGAGGATCGAGTCAGGGATCATCAAATTAGACATACTGGGTGTCAGCAGCAAGGTGTTGGCAGGGGAGGCTGCAGGGTGGGCTCTGTGAGGAGAGATGGGAGCTGCCATGTCCTGGGCACAGCCGGTTGCAGCTGGCTGTAACAAATCCACAGCAGGCATGGCTGAGTGCCTCAGTCAAGACGGTGGCACCTCTGGGAAAGTGTATTTAAGAAAGGGTGGAAAACACCAGACAGAGGAGGAAGGTGAGGGAAGAACAAGGTTGGAGGAACAGGAGGTGCCCTGTGGCCCCAGAGCAGACTTTTCCTACAGCCCATGGAAAGGATCTATGCCAGAGCAGGGAGAAGGGTGAGGAAGATGGAGCAGTGGAGAGCAGCCATTACCAACTGACTGAAGCCCCCTGCACTGCTCAGAGCAGGGCAGAGGAGTCTGGAATGAAGCTGAGCCTGGCAAGGTGGGGAGGAAAGCTGTTTTAAAGTTTGCCTTTGTTTCCCACTAACCAAATTGTTAGTTAAATATTTATTTTAATTGGCAGTATGTCACTCTTCCCCAACTCAAGTCTGTTTTTCTCATGACTGAGGAAGCAGGGTTTGTTTAGACTGGCGAAAAGGTGGCTAAGGAAAACTCCATTGTTTTTAACTGCTTAAAGGAAGCTTGTTAGAAAGCCAGAATGGGATTTCTCTGAGGAGCATAGCTGAGGCTGGGAGGCAGCAGCTGCAACATGTAGCAAGGGAGGCTGTGACTGCATATGAGGAAAAATACTTCACCATGAGACTGGTTAAGCACTAGTGCAGGTTGCCCAGGGACACTGTGGGAACCTCCATCCGTGGAGATGTCCAGAGGTGAATGGAATAAGCACCTGCTCTGGCTGTGGGGTTAGCTCTGCTCTGGGCTGGTGGCCTCCAGAGCAGTGGTCTAACCTGGATTCTTCTGTTGTTCCACAAGATGCACTGATGGAATGGGGAAACAACTGTAGAGGGGCTGGTTTTGCCCATGTGCCTATTCAGCATGAACACCTAAATATTAATGAAAAAGACAGTGAAGAATGAGAAGAGCAACACTGTGTAAAAAGGTGTGGAATAACTGCCTGATTACCCAAGCTACTGAGCAACAGAGCCTCCCCCTTTAGTATGTTACTATATGTGCTTGGTTTTATATGTAGGTACACATACATAAACATAGACATACACATTGAGGAACAATAGTGAAGGGTTGTATTCACGCTGCCTCTGGTCAGTGCCTGACCTGAACACCATGACATCTAAGGCTGAGAAAATGTTGATGGTTTTGGGCACCTATTTCTGAGACCTGGAAGAAAGGAGCTATAGTCACTGAGGAATCAGTCCATGTGCAAGTTAATCCTCAACAGTAAGCAATCTTCAGAGTGTTGAATCTTAGGATGTGTAATACTGCTTGGGATACATTCTGCAGAGCTCAGGTCAGTACGGTGCTCAAACAGTTGTCTTGCTATAGCTTTGGCTCACAGATATGTTGCTTTGCTGCCATACATGCCAGAAGTGTATAGTTTTAATTATGTATCATACATATCAATAATATTTTTGTTTCATCCATGCTTATCAAAGCCATGAGAATGAAAATGTTGCATTCTGCTTTAGGAAGAGTCTGCATTTTTTTTTTTTGCAATTAACTTTATTTGACATATGTGCCTTTGCAATCTGGTGGCCTGATCCTCGGAAGTTTAAAGTGAGTGATAGATAACTACCAGTAAAATAAATTTCCTACATGTGTGGTGTGTAGAAGGGTTTCTGTATTTTTCCTCCCTTTGAGTGCACCTGTGCATACAGCCTCTGACTGGTTTGAACATGTTCTTGGTCATCTGTGTGCTAACACTCCCTGTTAATTTTGAGATTCTGCACAGACCTTCAATGTGAGATTTGCCACCTGTGGCCTTCAGTTCTGTCACAGTCATTTGACATAATTGACAGAAATGCTGTCATAACAGTTTTTGTGACTGTTTTCATGCCCATTTGATTCATTGTGAGATCTGCTACTATGATGAACAGAAAAGTTACTTGGCAACTTTGACCTTTGTACCCTATAAGATGAAATAAAACCAGCTCACTCCATGGCATCCAGTTTAGAAACAATTTTGGGCTAAAGCTGAACTTGTACGTTGGATGTGAAAGGCTCCACTTGACTGACCCAGGCCGTAGAGAAAGTTTTCAGGAGTGCCTGAATGACCTAGTCCTAGGTCTCCTTGAATTTTAAGAGACACACTTGAATTATTTAGATATTTTGAAGAATTTACACACACTGGGTAAACTCTATGGAAAGCACTTAGGGATTGCCACTAACTACCTAATCTTACCTGAGATTCTGAGCTTATGTGGTGCATCAGCTGCTAGCTCTCCTGAGGCTCTGGAATTTGAGGCATGTCAGGACTGGTGGTAATGCTTTACCAGGGTGTACTGTGCAACTTGTTCTTATTTTGAAATGCACTGCGAAGTATATTAACCAATTCACCCACCTCTAATTTATTGTAACTGATTGCACTGTTAGTGTGGTGATAGGTGATTGTAAACTGGTAATATTTCTTTCATGCTATTTAGGAAAATCTCGTAAGTATTGCAGAAGCTGAAGCATTGTGAGGTACTGAGAGTAGAGATGTGGCAGCCTGGAACCTCAGCGAAGGTTTGGGATTTTCAAAGCAGTGCCAGACTCAATTGCTAACACCACCTAAGGTGGACTCATACTGCAATTTTTTGATCATCTAACCTTACTAAACATTGTACCATTGATTTCGATTATGGCAGCAACTTACAATAGTTTTCACATTTTGAAATGACTACGTAAACACATTTACTCTCAGCAGTAACCTAACAAGCAATATCTATTCTGTTCACTCCAGGGTTGGCAGTTATGCTTATTTACATATTGGCTCTACATTAATAATTCTAGTCATAAGTGATTTCCATTTCTGGAAAAGACTGAATATTGCATTAGGTGCATTGAGCAGATCAGCAGCTGCAGTTTGTGTAATCTTCTACCCTTTTGTGTGTTTTATGGGAAATAGCTTCAAGTTGATGTTGGTATTACTTAAGTGGAGTAGCTTCATGCATTTTTCTACAGTTTCAATTTTCCAGAGGCTTTGCACAATTGTTTTGCAAATGGTATGTTTATAATTTCCTAGAAACAGATGTAGTGTTCACTGACTGACTAAGAGGAGCCTGGGACTTAGGCTTCAAACTGCTTTGAGGCAGAAAAGTAGGGTGGGGTTTTTAAAGGCACTCAGTGTTGATCTAATCTTCATTCCTGTTGAAGTAGGTGGGAGTGTCAGAACTCCTAGGTTTGCTCAAAGGAATGATGTGAAGCTTTTTAGGTAAGTTTAGCCTCATTTTCTTAGAGTTTCTCTGTCTACAGAAATGAAGACAGTAATAATCCATCACAGCCATGTCAGTTAATGTCTAGTAAGAGGAACAAAAAACCTATTAAAGTTTCATATAGCAGGAAAAATTGTGTACTGGTAACTCCAGTTTTTCTAGTTTGGTGTTAGAATGATCTGAGTTTGTCTCCCTTCTTTCGCAAAAAACCCAGAAGCAGGGATCAGTGTAACTGGGCAGACATCTGGGACTGGTGACGTCTGGTCAGAGAAGGGATTTGGTCAAGAGCAAAGGCAGCTAGTAACATGAGATGGATGAGGTGCAGAGATAAGTTGTTGTTTGGAGCTCACCAAGAATAAAGTCTTTGCAGCCCAGGATTTAAGGAGCCAGAAGGGGCGAATGTGGGGAAAATGAGTCTGACTGTCATTAAATAAACTCTGTAATCTTCCTTTTCTCTCTCTAGAAGCCTTTACTTAGGCAAGTTAGAGCATTCAAAACTGCTTACACAATCAGGAGAAGAATAAAGAGGTAAAAAAACCCAAAACCCCAAAACAGAAAAAAAGTAAAACTTTCCAGCTCTTTCGGTCTTGATGCCAGCCCTACCAAGGGTAAGGTACTTGCTGAGGAAAAGAGGAGGATGAAAAGATATAGTTTCCAGCCTAACAGGACTGTCTTGCCCTGAGGCATCTCTGGATAAAAGCTGTGGGGCAGAGGCACCTGCTGTTGATGGTTTACATGCTCTGGAGCTTCTGAATTCAATTCTGTCCCTGCTAGGGCAGGTTAAGCCTCTTCGGTTTTTCATGGTAATTGTGACAAATGGGAGCTCAGGGGCTCAGCTCTTTTCCTCTGAAAATCAGGCTTTCTGTGTGGGTGGTTGATAAACGGAAGTCTTGAAGCTTCAAAAGTTCACCTTCTGCTCTTCTGTACCTTTTTTCACCTATAAAGGTAAATATATTTCAGCCCAGTTTTCTGAAGATATTCTGAGGCTTTTTCCGGAGTAATTAGCAGATGCAAAATTGTATACAGTGTAAGAAAACAAATACATTAGTAATAAGAGTATGAACATGAAAACATTTCTATGCGTTCCCAAAGGAAAGAAAAAACTATTTACCCACCACTGAGGCTGGGAAAGCAGAAGTGTTAAATGTCTTCACCCTTTGGTGGTTGTAGTTGGACTGTTAACTATTATTAGTGGCAACAAGATCAGAAGTCCAGCAATGATAGATATAATGTTGAAGGAATGAGCCATTAGCAATCTCCTCCCAGAACTGGAAGGGAAGTAAGGTTGCAGAAGACTGTAAAGTTCAAATTTAGGGGTTTTTGAGAAGGAAGAAAAAAGAAAAAGGAGGTACTAGGAAGTTATAGATTACTTGGCGTCAGTTTTGCACCAGGAATACAACAGAGGGAATGCTAATCAAAATCAAATAATTTCTAATCACCTAGACAATAAATAAGGTGAATGACAGCCAGCATTGTTAGATGTGAGCTAATCGTATATCAGCCTGATGTCTTCCTAGGGGTGGGTGTTGTGAGTTAAAACAAATATGCTATTTTTTCTTTTTTTTTTTTGTGTAAGGCTTTTGTCTGTGACATTCATGTAAGTGAGAGGAAACCTGGATTTGATGAAACTGAATGGGGTTATGTGTTTGTTAGGAAATTGTACTCAGTAGTTATCTCTAGTTATCAAAATGGATAGTAACTAAAGAAAAATTATTTTCACTAATGACTTAGATGAAGTAGAGAGCATGCTTATGAAGTACAGGTGGCACTAAGGTGAGAAAGGATGCAGATCCACTGGGGGACAGCGTCAGTGTTCAAACAGTCCTGCCAAGCTGAAGTGGTCTGAGCAGAGGATGCATTTCTGTAAGGACGAATGCATGTTTGCACAGAAGCAGTCGTGGAAAAGCTGGGGAATACTGAGTGGGGACAGCTTGCTGGGGGAGGGCTGTGTTTCAGCCAGAAGTTGGCTGAGTCAGGCTGGGAGGTGCTAACAAGAACATGGTGCAGCAGGTGCAAATGCAGTCCTTGCACGCTGCGCAAAGGAGTAAGGGAGGGTCTGGAGGGAGCATGGCCAGCTGCTCACCATGCACAGCTGCTGCAGGAGGCCTGGCTTTACTCACCTTAGGGAAGAGAAGGCAGAGGCGGTACATGAGTATGGTCTTCAAATACAGGTAAGCAAGGGAATAAGTCAAGGGGACAACAAGAAGTAATAGGCTTACATTACAGTGGTGGAGTCTACCATTGTCTCTCAAGGAAAGTGCTAGGTAGCAGGACAGCTGGGCATGGAAATTGATCATCTCAGTGGTATTGCTTATGGAGGTTTCTAAGAGCAAGTCAGGCAGGTAAGTATCTATTGAGAGCAACACAGGTATGGGCGCTGGTCCCTCAGGAATGGGAAGGACAAGATAGCCGCATGAGGAGATCATCTTAACACAATAATGATTTTTTTGAAATGAGTATAGAAACGGTAGGGCAGAAATTGTATATGATACTATGTTTTCTTCACATTTTCCCAGGATATGAGTAAAAATATGGCTCTTTACCAAACACTTCTGCCAAATCAGGATCTAGCTCGAGGGCTTGCTGACTGTCCAGTCGATTGTTTTTGCTCATGCTGGTGCTTGTTAAAACATGGTTTGGAAATGCTGCTGATGCTAGAGAAGAGAATAAAAACTAGCTCACACTCCCATGGCTCTGTGGACTCAGCACTGTTCTGTGTATTCATGCTGCCTTTGATGCAGTTGCAAATAGTCCTGAGCAAAAGAATGGCCATATACCTAACATGAATATTAGCCATGAGGACTTGACCCTGTTGTACTTGTACAGCAAATACTCAAAATTAAATAAAATAATATTAATAATTCTGGTGGGTAAAAATGGACATGTGACAGATTGTGCCTTAATGCTTATGGAGATTGGTAGTATAAAGTGGAAACTAAAGTGCTGACATGAAACTGCTGTGTAAAAGGGCAGGTGATTTGTTTCTGCACTCTTTGGGGGAAGAATGTGAGCTGTCCTTCAATAAACCAAACTACGTAGCAGCTGGTGCCTTGCCTGTCTTTGCTGCCAGCAGTGATAATTCCTATGTCCCAGGCTTTTGACGCACTAAATGTCCAAAGGCATCTCAGATGTGCTTTCTTGGAAGCATCAGTGGTGTACACTGTTTAAAATTATTCCACCCCCTTCTTTTCTCTTTCCAACTTGGTTACCTTTTTTTTTTTTTCTTTTGGAAAAGAGGAAACTGCAGGAAAGGAGAAGGTAACTAAAGCTCTAGGACTTTAATTTTGAAGGCTGCTCAGCTGAAGCCTTTCTCATGTGGAGAAAGAATACAGAGTGAATTCTGAATTTCTGTAGTAAAGGAAAGATGACAGACTTCTCTCCTGATCTGTGTAAACTATGACCAGTTCATCACATCCCAGGATAATTCAGTAGACAGGTGCCCCAGGAGGTCTCTAGTCCACCGTCTAGCATGAAGTGGGATCAGCCGTAAGGGAAGAGCTTTGTTCCACCTGGTTTTGAAAATCTCCAAGGATGAAGATAGCGCAATCCCTCTGGGTAACCTGTTCCACTGCTTCACTGTCCTCATGGTGGAAAAGGTTCTCCTTACAGCCAGTCTGAGCATCCGTTGTTTCAGCTGGTATCTGTAGAATCATAGAATCGTTTTAGTTGGAAGACACCTTTAACGGTTGGATTTGATGATCTTAACCTAATATTGCCAAGTTACCACTAAACCATGACTCTCAGCACTACATAGTATCTCATGCTCCCATTGTGCACCACTCTGAAGAGCCCAGCTCTTGATGAGGTCTTGATGACCTCCTCATAGATACCCTACAGCCCTTTTTCTTCCCCCACTTCCATTAGTAAAGTGAATTTTTTTTTTCCAGTTTTAATTGCTAATGTATTTGTCCTTGGTTGCCAGGAAAGCACCACTACCTCCATTTATACAGATAGAGAACCAATCTCAGCTAAGTGAATTTATTAGATTATTTAGATGTCCCGTTGATCTGACAGTAAGGTCTAACTCTGCTCCAGATTTAGACACACAAATTCAGGTTTCTGCATCATGGATGCCTTCATGTGAAGTGAGTATCTAAGTTCCCATTGTATTCAGTGGAGGTGAAGTCAAAACAGCCATCACAGCTTAGAGGTCATTTGCCTCACACCTTGGTATGATCAACTCTCTTGCTCTCTAGAGTCCACTACCTGTACTGAGTAGATTCCACTGGCTATGGTGGCATTGGCCCACATGTAACCACTTGCTTTGCAGAGACACAAACTTGTTCCTGAATCTGGAGCTGAATCCCACTGTAAGACACTGGCTCAAATTGATACAGGAAGTCAGTAGCAGAGCATCATTTGAATGCCTATATCTCCTGTCCATGCTGAATGTCCTACATACTGGAAGAGCTGTTCTGCTTCAGAGGAACTGTGTCACTTTGTCCTGTGAATATCAGCAGACAGGGAGGTACAGTTTGTTCAAAACAGCACTAGCAGTTTAGAGAATGGTGGATAGGTGTTTTTTATATACAAAGCTTGTTTGACAGTTCTGCAGCAGCATTTTCTATGGTTTCCAGTTTGGTGGCACCGGGTCTAAACACTGTGATTTATTCTCTCAAGTAATTTACTTAAAACTCTGACAGCCTCATTTTGGACTGACATGTGGAAATGACAGTGAATTCAATATTGAACAAAATGAATGCTGGTTACAGAGGTGAATTCAATGCACGTGAAAGCAGAGTGACAGTTGTAATTATTTAACACTTCTTTTAAGGGAAGAATAGTTGCTCTGATCATAAAAAGCTTTAGAAATGCTAATTCCTTTTGTAGTTACTGAGATGAGAGTGCACTATTAAATATATGAAATAAAAATAATACTGAAAGAGGTATAAAATATCTCTGCTGTTCAGAGGATTTTGCTTTGTGATATTTAGCTGTACATCACTGTCTCTCTCTTCTTGAGCTCCTCAGGCTCTATCAGATTGCATTCCCTAGCACTTGTCTTGCATTGCTAATTTGGTGGTACCCTAAGGAGTCCGTGTCTTTCAGGATGAGGATTTTGGTTTAACCAATCCAGCAAAATGATGAATAATCAAGTAGAAGTGAACACAGGATGTGTCACATCCCACCTGTGGGGAGAGGGGTAAGTGACTAAGGATCACAAATCCCCTTGGTGTGGATTAAGGTGAGATAACACTCAAGGTTTGTATATAAACATCAACTTTAATGGGAATATAGGAAACAAGTATTTTGTAAATTTAGCACTTACACAATTATATCTACCTAAGCTATGCGGAAATCAAGGTAGGCCTTGTGTTACTTAACAGCCTTGAGAGAAAAGAGAGGGAGAGAGAAAGATCACCAGTCCTGGATCCAGCATTGGCCATGCTGATGGGGAGTATTCAATGTAGAGCAAGTTCCCCCTTCTGACTTGTACGTGCCCCTCTTTATTGGCCCTATTCAGAGTGGTTGAGACACCAGTGCTTTTCCATTTTGTCTTTTTATGGCAAATCAAGAAAAGTAAAGATGTGGCAAGTGAAGAGAAGTGACACTAGGCCGCTTCCCATGACTTCCATTTTGTCTTCTCAGGACATTGTCCGGGCTCACAGTACAGTCATTTGGGGCTTGTCCCTTACAGGATGATGCTGGGCTTTGCAAGTGGTGAGGAAGAGTGATGACTGCTGTTTGGAAAACCTCTGTCTTTGGAGTTCAAATGCTAATATTTTTGAGAATCAGAAGGCTACCACCTCTCAAAGGCAAAAACTACATGCTCAACTGCCTCTCTGAAATGCTTATACACCAATGCACGCAGCATGGGGACCAAACAGGAAGAATTAGAGATCTGTGTGTGGTCGCAGGGCCATGATCTCATCACAATTACTGAGACATGGTGGGATAGCTCACATGACTGAAACGCTGTCATGGATGGCTAGGTCCTCTTTAGAAAAGATAGGCCAGCAAGGCGAGGTGGTGGAGTTGCTCTTTATGTGAGAGCAACTGGAATGCATCGAGCTGTCCCTGGGGGCGGATGAAGAGAGAGCTTGTGGGTAAGGATTAAGGGGCAGGCTAACATGAGGGACACTGTTGGGGGGGGTTATTACAGGCTACCTGATCAGGATGCAGAAGCTGATGAGGCCTTCTACAGGTAGCTGAGAGCCACCTCACAATCACAGGCTTTGGGTTCTCATGGGGGACTTCAATCACCCTGGTATCTGCTGGGAAGGCTACACAGCTAGGCAGGTACAGTCCAGGAGGTTCCTCCAGTATCTTGATGATAACTTTTTGACTCAGGTGGTGGAGGAGCCGGCAAGGAGAGGTGTACTTCTGGACCTAGTACTGACCAACAAAGAGGGACTGGTGGAAGACATTAAGGTTGGGGGCAGCCTCAGCTGTAGTGATCATAAGACTGAGTTCAGGATTGTGTGCAGTAGGCACAAAGCGACAAGTAGGGTTGCAACCTTGGACTTCAGGAGGGCTAACTTTGATCTCTTCAAGAAACTGCTTGGAGAAATCCCATGGGTTAGGGGTCTAGAGGGTAGGGGGGCTCAAGAGAGCTGGTTGATATTCAAGTATCACTTCCTCCAAGCTCAGGACCGGTGCATCCCTATGAGCAAGAACTCAGGCAAAGGAAGCAGGAGACCTGCATAGTTGAGCAGGGAGCTTCTGAAAAAGCTCAAGTGGAAGAAGGAAGTTTAAACTAAGTGGAAGAAGGGACTGACTGCTTGGGAAGATTACAAGGATGCTGCCAGAGTACGCAGGGACGAAACGAGGAAAGCCAAGGCCTCCTTGGAATTAAATCTGGCAAGCGATGTCAAGGTCAACAGGAAGGGTTTCTTCAAGTACATCGGAGACAAAAGGAAAACCAGAGAAAATGTGGGCCTGCCATTGAATGAGACAGGGGCCATGGTGACAGATGATGCAGAGAAGGCGGAATTACTGAATGCCTGCTTTGCTTCAGTCTTTACTGCTCAGGCCAGCCCTCAGGAGTCCCAGACTCTGCAGGTAACGGAGACAGTCTGGAGGAAAGAGGACTTTCCCTTGGTTGAGGAGGATCAAGTTAGAGATCGGTTAAGTGAACCGGATATCCACAGGTCCCTGGGTCCTGATGGGATGCACCCGTGAGTGCTGAGGGAGCTGGCAGAAGTCATTGCTGGGCCACTCTCCATCAGCTTTGAAAGGTCCTGGAGAACCGGCAAGGTGCCTGAGGACTGGAAGAAAGCCAGTGTCACTCCAGTCTTCAAACAGGGCAAGAAGGAAGACCCAGGAAGCTACAGGCCAGTCAGCCTCACCTCCATCCTTAGAAAGCCTGCTTTTCAGTTATATGCAACCTTGGATGTCTGATGCTTTATGAGAAACAGAGTTTGCTTGCACTCAGCTGAAGACCAGAGTGAGCTGCAAGGACCTGGGTGGCAAAAAAGCAGAGAGGAGTGAGACCAGGAAGATATGGGTGTGGGGCTTTACTCTGCCCTGGTGGGGCTGCACCTGGAGTACTGTGTCCAGCTCTGGGCTTCCCAGTTCAAGAAGGACAGGGAACTGCTGGAAAGGGTACGGCAGAGGGCTACAAAGATGATTAGGGGACTGGAACATCTTTCTTATGAGGAAAGGCTGAGGGACTTGGGTCTTTTTAGTCTGGAGAAGAGAAGACTGAGGGGGGATATTATCAGTGCTTATAAATACTTAAAGGGAGGGTGCCGGGAGGATGGCACCAGTCTTTTTTCAGTGGTGCCCAGTGACAGGACAAGGGGCAATGGGCACAAACTTGAACTCAGGAAATTCTGCCTGAACATAAGGAAAATATTCTTTCCTTGGAGGGTGGCAGAACACTGGAACAGGCTGCCAAGAGAGGTAGTGGTCTCCAACTCTGGAGACATTCCAAACACACCTGGATGCTATCCTGCACAACCCTGCACAACTGTAGGTGTCCCTGCTCTGGCAGGGGGGGTTGGACTAGATGATCTCCAGAGGTCCCTTCCAACCCTGGTGATTCTTAATCACTTCTTAAAAAAAAAAAGAAAAAAAAAAAGCTATAAGGAGGCATAGTGTGAGTCCTCTGTGGGTATGGGTAGAGAAGACAAAGTCTCCTTATAGTTTTAGTATCCTGGGAAGGCAAAGTTGGTGGAACTATGAAAAATGAGAAATCTTAGAAATGTAAAATTGTAATACAAGAGAAGCAAATAACTCCATCTTTTTGCTACTTCTAAAACACCCAGGTCTCCCTTTTTCTTTCCATTTCTACTTCTTGTCCTTTATGACAAATATTCTGAAATGTAAAAGGCAAAAATCTTAAAATCGTGAAATTTATAAGGCTAGGTATCTGTGCTGTACTTAGCGCTGCCCTGATTTCATCTATGTACAGTTTCAGTTTCTCACATTCAACAAAGTTGAATTCTACAGAGGAAGAAAAGGTTAGTAGGATGGTTGGTCCTTTCTGATGAATCTGTATTGCAAAAGGAAGGTAAAAACAGCTTTTCTAGTTTATCCCAGATTGGTATTCAACTCTCTACAGACACAGTATTTATTTTTATATGAACATTAGGAGGGGAAAAAACTTCTTGAAGCTAAGAAGCATGAAAAGATGCAGCTCAGTAAATTTATCCTGGTTCTAGACATCACAGAAATGATCTTCTGGAACAGCCTTCCAGTAGGAGCCATGGGCCAAGGAGGAGTTTATTCCTCCTGGATTATGGCAAGGGAGCATAAAACATGAGAGCACACTGAAAGAATATGTCTCTTTTGCTCAATAAAGAAGGCTAGGGAACAAGCCCAAATTTCCCACCCCTGTTTGTTATTAGCTTGCTTCTTGGTGTTGCTTTGGACTATGTCAACTAGCACTCTCAAAGGTGATGTCCAGGCATGGTTCCAAGGACAGTTTCCTTCAGGGTTTTCATCCAAAAAAGAATATAAACATGACTGCACCAAGGTGGTTTCCTATGGGTTTCCATAGTTCTCCAAGGCTATCACAGGGAGTTTTGCACTCTTAAATGTGCTCTTATGCCACTTCCTGGGGAAGTTCAGCTGCTGCATGGTGTCTTGCTAGCTCTCATCTCCAGAGCCTGTAATGTAGGTAATGTAGGTCTGCCAAGTCAGTGCCTGCAAATAATCAGTCCCACTTAATCGTCTCTTGACCACCTTGGGGGAGGAGGTCACCCATTTCAGGTGATAAAAAAATTAGCATCTGTATGCATACAACTACTAGGCTTCTGTTCCCAGCCAGTGGAAGAAGTGGTGAGAGGCCATGGAAGGCTGTATAAGGTCTCAAGGTCTAGTGGAAATGTTTAGGAGCCAGGCAGCCTGAGTCTGTATTTCCTTTCAGTGTGTGACGTAGCATCTTAACTAATCTTCCCTGCTAGGAGAATCGATTGGCACGTATTGGAGTCAAGCCACGTGCATACCAGAACATAGGGAATAGGCACTGTGGGTGCTGACACTCAAATACTAACTAGAAAGCAGCCAAATGTGATCACTTAGACATTGCTAGATCCCAGAATACTTCTCCAAATCATATGGTCTCTCTTTCTGAAGGTGGAGGCTTTCAAGGGGTCTTTGGGAAGCCAGTGGTAATCACACCAGGTTCCCAAAACACTGGCTTCATTTCTACCTTGTCACTATGCCCATCTAGGCTGGGCTAAGCATCAATGTGAGTATCATTGGATAAGAGACTATCACCTGCCATCGATTTTCCACTTTCTGAAAATAATTGCTAGTGGTTAGGTGTTCATTCAGGGCAGCATTGCATGAAAAGCCTGAGGCACCTGACTGCTCGGTTCAGCTCAAGGAGTGAGTTGTGTGACATCCAGCTGACTGAATAGTTGCTATGGGTAGTCCCCAGATCAGCTATTCACTCTGACATCTTCCTGAAACTATCTATCAAGCAATGTCAGTTAATGGATGCTTTTGCAAAAATTGTAATCTTGCAAAAATTCTAATCTTTCTGCAGTTGTGAGCAGGAAAAGACCTACATTTACGGGATATTCTTGTTAGTAGTTCAACCAGCCCAACAACAGGAAGAGTGTATTACACAGAGGTCTCATATTTTATTCCATTTCAGAAAATGATATCCCTATTTTAACTCTATTATCTGTAGAGAGCAATAGTTTTCCTACCCTTACACATATTCTCTTCTAAAGTGCAACGAGCCACCGGATTTCTCTGTGGCTCAGGGAAAGACAGAGCTGGAGGGCTAGTGGCCCGCTTGTGGATAGTAAATGAGAATTGATGGAGAAGGAACAATGGTAAAGCATCTGGAAGCCCTGACTTTTCTTTCTTTTCCTCTTCATTAGTGTTTGCAGGTGGCACTAAGTCGTAGCCCAAACCCCTGCTTTTGAGAAGGGCGTAGACTCACACTTCATCTATTGTCTACCTAAGATGTAAAACAACAGTGTGGCCTCAAGTTTGGATTTTTCAGAGCCTCTGGCCATAAAACAGTGAATCTCTGGAGTTCTTCCATTGCTACACTGCTACCTTCCACGATCAATTGTTATTGTGGGCATGTGCAATTGAGGAAGATGTGCTACTGAATTTCATTTTTGAGCAGCTTCGGTGCTGATAGCCACTGAGATTTATATAAGGTTGTGGCATTTGTAGCTCACTTTTTGAAAGGCTGAAGCTTGTTCTAGAATATTTTACGAATTTTCCTTCCTTTTTTTACTATACTAAACCCAGTATAGTATATAACTCGTGTTATCAAGCCCAGTTTTTATTTGAATTGCAGAATAAAGGTAACTATCTCCCACTCTCTTTTCTTTAAACAAAAGTAATAGCATATGTAGTTTAACTAGCTCAGGCATCAGGTAGCTGAAACAGAATATTTTACTATGTAAGGTAAAATCAGAAAATAAGCTTATTAATCAAACTATAATTAATGAACTATTTTGCTTTATACAAGCTTTATATATATAATTTTATATAGGTCTCACAGGAAGAGTGGCCATCTTGTGGGTAACTCCTTTGGGGCTGAAACAACTCCTTTGGGATTGGATGGTCTGATTTCTTGGAAGGAAGGTGTGCTTTCTTGTGATTTTGGTTTAATACAAATTTAGATTGGATTATTTTAAGTATAGATTTTTTTATTAAATGTTATCCTTGTATAATCTCGATTTCTTATGTATGTATTTAAAATTTAAAGGTCTAGAGCTCACTGTCCTAAAGTCCTTTATTCTTCCCTTCTCTTCATCTCTGTTTTACATGAGGAAAGTTTCTCTGTCAGATGATTACAGATGATGATGCTATCTAGGTAGAATTTGCTGTGGTAGATAAATGTATTTTAAATTCATATATTTGTGTCTGAAATTCTATTTTCATTTATTTTGAAGTTGTAAGGATTTTAAAAAGGTTAGAGAGGAAGTATGGAGTTTTCAAGCAAAAAAAAAAAATAAAAGCTATGTCTACCCTTTATATGCTAAGGCTCTCATCAGTCAGGATAGAGGCACTATGCAATCCACTTCTATAACAAGATCCTTCAGTATTATTTTGCATTTACTGTAGAATTTGATCACAGATGAAAAAGTATGCACATGCTCTTTTTTGATAATCAAAAATTCTATTTTTGCTATTTTGTAATTATTAAAGTGTCGTTGGGATACTTTGAAGTCTGTCCATTTGTCTAGGTAATTGACCTAATATATACAGGTCAACGATTGATGTATTGGCTTTTGGATTTTACAGGAAACATCTTCTTGGATTTTAATCTGATTTGAATAGACAAGGAGGACGTTCTTATCTGTAGTCTCAGGATGTGTGCAGTAGTGAAGTCCTCTCTCTTGCCTTTTGATTACATTTAAATCGCTACTAATGCTTTAATTGAATTTTTATCAAATGACTTGAAGCTTCCAGGCAAATGAACCAAGTTTAAATTTTGTGTTTATTATCTGCTAATACAAAAAGCACACAGTTATCAATTTGTCTTATTTTTCTTAGGCCAATACTCTTATAATTTTAGTCAACAGAGGCAAGCATTCCTTATGAAGACCAGATCTCAGAGCCTAGGGGCTAATTTCTAGTATCTGTTAGCCACACAAGCGTGCAGACTCAGTCCTACCCTTGTGGTAAGCAGCAGTGATTCTGTCTTTAGAAACACTGAAGAAACATATCATCTATGGCAAACCAGGGTCCTCTTGAGAGGAAATTAATTCAAGTGGTGTTATATGATAAGCCAATCCATGCCTCCAGAGTAATACTCTGCACATCACTGATGCCTTCAGCAAGAACTTGACAAGCCAGTTTTTCAAGAGTGACTGTTAGGTGCTAATATTTTTCTCAGCCATGTTCCATCATCTTTCTTCCTGGTCCCTGCATTTTTTTTTTTTTTCTCTATCAGGTGTGTCAAATATGCCAATTGGGCTCTGGCCCTCCTGAGATTTTTATGTGGGCCAAAGATCCTCCAAAATCTAAGCTTCCATACAAATATGCCTTTAATGCATGATAAATCTGAACTGTATATAATCACAAAGTACAGGCCTTTTTATACATTTTTTTCACCGGTCAGTGAACTTTTTGTGGTATCAAGGTGGAATTCATTTGATCTAAAACTCAAATGTCTTGTATAAACCAGCTGCTTGGTCTTGGACTCCCTACAGTCCATGCGGGGAGAAAGGTACCTTCAAAAGCCGTTATCCCCTGTGACTCACACACATGCCTTAAGATGAGATCAATGATTCCCTCGAGGTATTTGTTTCTTTCTGTTGATGCTACAGCAAGCTTAACTTCCACATCTAATGTTAAACATCCACAATGATCCCAGAAACATTTCTCAACTGTTTCATTGGCATCATGGGCAGTAATGATGACGTAATATGCAGGTAAGAGAAAAGGGAAATGAGAGAAAGACGTGGAAAAAAGGGGATTAGGCATTTTTTCTACAAACAATAAACAAAACAGTAAAATGAAACAAAGGATACAAATAGCAGTGGTCCTAGAAGGCATTAATTTTTCCACTGGATTGAGATGGCAAGGCACTGAATAGTGACATTTAGTTATTATTTCAAGGCACCTTCTGTCCTTCAGCTCTGCTCATGTCTCCCATTGATACCCCTAGGATATGTTGTGTTTTGGTCTCAAGATTAAAGAGCATTCCTAAGAGTCTTTCCTTTTTGGGTAACTTGGATGCCTCTTTTCCTTCTTCCCTAGCATGATCTTGTATCCCCCTGCTGTCATCTCCAAAGTCTGGATGTGATTCCCTGGTTTCTGTCTCTGACCTTCTTTGTAACTGTGCCTTCTGAAAGTATTAGAAGCCATATGCCAAAAATGACCTGTTTCTCTTTACCCTCCTTGCTCCTACTTACTGAGAAGTTAAGTTATTCTGCCAGAAAGCAAGTGAGTCTCTTGAGTGCTCTGAGAGCTCTGTGAGGCATCAGGGTACTACAATGTCATATGAACATTTAGAACTGATCATCCAGTGCAATGCAACTGAGGAACTGGCATAGTCTTAATCAAAATAGGCCCCCACAGAGCCAGTCAACTATGTTCCTGTCACAGAGGTGAGAGCATGTGGTTCATTGACTGTTGTGTCTCTCTGATGGAGAGGAAAAGAGAAAAGGATATTCCTCCTCTTGATTTCTCAGTACATATCTAACTGTCAGTAGAACTGAGGGGCTTGATATTTTAGATCTCAGGTTCTCATTAGTTTGGAAAATTATACTTGGGCTTGTTATCCTGAGTCAGTGATGTCTTAAGGAGGAAAGAGCTTTTGTTTGCAGGCTATGGCAGTACTTCAGACATCTTCTGTGGCAGGTGGCTGAGCTATGCCCACACCTCCCACCGGACTCACCAATAGCACTGCCTGCCCTGGTGGAATCAGCGTTGTTCCTCCTACCTGCTCAAGACACTGATTTTTGCAGTTCTCCATACTTCAAAAAAATACTGTGCTATTTCAGGAAAAGGTTTAATTATAGGTTTGGGCTTGGTTTTTCTCTTGTTATCTTTCTTTATATTTTTAGGATCTTTCTGAGTCTTTGGTACCTGAAGGCTTTGTTCTTTAGAAATGCTGGGCAGGCAATGGAAGACTGCAGAAACAGTTTCTCTACCTTCTCCATTTATGTGTAAAAGAAAGAAATGTGTTCTTTTCCAGTAAGCCAGGGTGGGTGCAAGTAGATAATCTCTCCTCACCTGGCTTTGCAAGCTGACTTTCTGGATCTAATTAGTCTCATAGGATCCTGTTCATAGATCTTGAAATGGTGACCATTATTTTACCAGTGATGAGTTGCTCTTCCCTGTGACTCTCCAAATCCAGGAGGATTCATGGAAACCACACCTCATATCCAGCATGTGAGCAAGGGATGTTGATTATTGATACAAAAGGAGTGATTAAAAGATGTTAACAAATTAATTAGATGGCATCTTATGCTGTTTCTGATGCTATGAGCCCCAGAGTGGTGAGATTGGATGACCCCTTCTTTGGTGTACAGCACTCTGCGAAGTCGCATCTGCATGGGCTGACAGGGCTTCCCCACTTTTACTCCAGCACATGGTCTTCTTACACTCCTTCCTTTGTAGCATAAACAGCTTATATACCATGCAGTTGTATGCTAAACTTGTTGCCAGACCTTTGTCTGCAGCCACAAGCCCCTCATGATAACAAATACTTTCCATGTTTCTGCTACAATTGCCATGTTATAAAAGTTATTTTCTCCCATAAACATTTGTAAGTTTGGATTTTCTCTCTGCATATTTTCCCTCTGCACATTTATGAATATTAGTCTTAATTCAGAAGCTCAGAACACCCACAGTCACTAAGCTAACAGGAAGCTATTTTTGCATTTTTACATTGACTCTGACTCTAGATGATTTTTGGTGTGTATGTGAGGGCGACAGAGCAAAACACGGGCTCCCTGGTATTTTAACATTGTGACCGTCCTGCTGAAAATATTTTTGACATCTGAACACTTCAATTTCTTCCTGGTGTCTAGTTAACAGATCGACTGACATCTTCATCATAATATGTGTGTACTTTGGTTGTGGTTAGAGAAGTTTGAGGAATCACTGGAGGAACTGCAAGTGTTATCTGTCTTGCAGGTTTATTTTAATCTTTGTAGAAGCAATTCTGCTTCATTGTCACTGAATTTCTTGAGACAGGTCCACAACATAAATTCTACCCCTCTCCATAGAGAGCTTTCCTCTTATCTCAAAAAAGCAAGCCTAAAGGAAGACACAGTGCAATATCTCATAGGAACCATGTGGAAGAATGCCTTTTTGATTGCTGCTGCTAAAAAAAGAAAGAAAGAATGGAAAACCTTCAACCAGCCTCTCACTCATTCTTCCACCTCACTCTTCAGTTGTAGCACTAATCTAAATGAAGTTGCCACTTATTGACTCAATGGGAATTTTTTTTTGTCATAGACTGAAGAATCTCATGCTTTGTTTGCAATTCTTCATATTCTTTTCCTAAAAATGCAAAGAATCACCAGATCTGCTTTTAGAGTGAGAAATCTCTCCTTGGATGCCATCAGGGAAATGCTGGTTTTCAAGCCACTACCGCTGCCTGTAGGAAGCCTATGCAATGATACTTCTCTTTGCTATTACACTTTGCATTCGGTATTACAGCACATACTCCAGAACTCAGAATTACTTTCTTCTTCAGCTACTGGTAGTTCCTGTGTCAGATTAAACAGGAGTTTCCTTAGCTCCAGCAGAGTTCTAGAAACGCACACCTCCTACACCAATACACTACTCGAAATATGTGAAGTCACAGGAAAAAAGTCTTCTTCAGTCTGTAGTAAAGAGTATCTGAAAAGCTTGAAAACCTTTCTCTTCTATATCCATGGGACATGATGGCAGAGACAGCAAAAGGTGTGCTTCTCCCTGCTTTAAACTGAATAGAGTTTCACACCTTTCTGGAAGTATTTTCTGCAGAATCAGACCTGAAGAGAAAGGAAAGGAAATTAGGATGCAGCTGATTGCAAAGACTCCATAGAGACTCACTTTATTTTGTAACATATGCTTCTGCTTCCTTTGCATGCTGTAAAGAAACTGGAGGAAAAATGACCTCCAATGGTACTTACAGAGGTAGTAAAGATGCAGGAAAAGGGGTAGATGTTAGTTATGGTTGTGAATGATAGTGAAGCCTACTGTAGGAACAGTACAGGAAGTCATGTATTTAAGATGCCACTAAAAGATACGTGATCTGGATAATTACCTAAAGAAAGGGCCAAAATCATGTAAGATCTCTGCCTCCATATCTTTGTGAGTACTACGTGTGTTTGTGGTGTACTCCTCTCACATGGAAGAGTGGATTTTCACAGGGTTTGTGAGTGAACTGAAGAAACTTGTGCTGTGGTGATCTCATCTGTTGGTCAAAAGTCAAAAAAATCTCAGCTTGATATAACATGGTCAAAGAGTGTCTTGCATGTTGTGGCTTTGTGTTGAAGGTCTCCTCAGGGGAGGCACTAACAGTCCAACACATTCCTAGTTTGTAGATTGTTATTTTTCCCTATACAGGTGCAAGTTTCAACATGTATAAGCAACAGTAGTGAGCAATACCACCAGCGCTGTGTCCATAGAGTGCTTCTGAGCTCTTCCCATAGGAAATCTAGATCATACTGGAGCTAAAATGGTTCATTTATATTATGTGACCATGAAGAACACCAATAAATTAAAGACTGCTGCATGCTCTGTAAAGCTCCTAGAATGAGAATGGATTTGTGGTTTGATGCTTATTCCCTCAATTTCAGTTAAGGAATGGATTTTTTCCTAGTTTCTTGGGGCTGGGGGAGAGGGAAGTGGGCCTTGCTCAGTTCTCTCTAAGTGCTCCAGAGATGGCTTACTATGCACATCTCTGGAGAGCTTGTACACAGTTTGGGACAAGCCAGAAGGGGTATGTTGTGGTGGGAAGTGAAATATTTTCCTTTTCTTTCCTCTTTTATGTTGCTTCTGCTCACCACCATCTCCCACCTCCGAATCCCAATTGTTAAACTAAATGATTACGTTACTAAAATAATTAGGATAAGACTGTTCTGCCTAGATAATTAGGCATGCAATAGTTGAAAGATCCCACTGTAGGTAGAAATATAATTTCTTAACTTGTGTGTTTACCTTCTATTTCTATCATATGATCATCCATTATTTTGTAATTAATACACGGTATTAAGACACATTTTCTGCAGCTTCCAGTGCTTTCATGTAGCAGAACCATATATGACAGAGTTCTTGAAAACAAAGCTGTAGATTAAGCTGTAGTTCACAAATATACGCTACTTTGCCTGGTCATCACTGGTGTAAATCTGTATAACTTCAATAAAACCAGATTTCCAACAGCAGATTTAATCTATTTAAATTACTAACCATAAGAATGAATGTTTACTGGTATGCCTAAGTTTGCTATGTAGTTAACTGAGTCAGGAAGATTTTAAGGATCTAAGCACCCTGTACGTGCATGCTTCATTAAACTGACTTTGTGCTAGCATTTCTACTACCTCGACTAAATGTTTTGACCTTGGAATTGCCTAGTCTGTGTTTTTGTATTTGTACAATATGTAAAGCTTTCAGATCCAAACTTTAATGTCCAAGAAAAGGATTTATAGGTAAAAAATGAATGAGAATTAAGCAGTAAGATTTCTAGAAATTGCATGTTATACTGAGATAACCCAGACCTCAAAGGTGGTTCATGAACCAATTGTCAGTGACCTGACAAAAGTGTTATCTCACATGAACACAGTCCTTGGGATGTGCTGTTGGAATAATTAACTGGCAACTAGAAAAAAAATACTGTGTGCAGAACTACATGTAGTTAATCTTTTAAGAAGCATAATTTAATTTTCTATTAAAAGTGGTTTAACTGAAAATTTTAAATTTTGCTTAGGGGAAAAAATGTACACGTTTTAGACCAGATTCTTAAAAGCATTCAGATGCTAGAATGACAACGAAAATCTGGCCCTCAGTCCATGTGTTTCTGTGGAAATGCAAAATGCGTAAGTTATGTTCTGTTCATTTCTGCATAATTACGTATCCCCCCAAGGAATGAGCTTTAGTAAGTTCCATTTTTGCATGTTAATTTCTGAGCTGGAGCATTTAATCATAAAGTTGAGAAAAGAGTAACATTTAATCGCTATTAGAGAAATAGGAACTTTAGCAAAGGGATGGCTGGGCAGAGGGACACTGATCGTCTGGGGAGCCATTCACTTTCGGGTCACTCGTTCCCACCAAGGTCTCCTTGGGAATAACCAAGAGCTCTTCCTGTCTCACAGTGTTTCCTTGCTTGCTAGAAATGAACTTGTAGTCTCAGGCCATCACCTTTGCGTGGGCTGTGACCTGGCAGCTTCAGAAGACAGTTGAAAGCCTGGCTGACTACAGGTCTAGCTAGAGAAACTGGTATTCCCACCAAGGAGGGAACTCTCACTGGTATGAGGGTGACTTGCTCCATTAAACTGCTCTTTCTGCAAACAGCCAGAGGACTCCAGTTCCCACCTTTCACCAGCAATCTTCCCATGTCAACTCCTTATTAGAATTTATTTTGTCTAAGATGTCATGCTTACAGTCATGGATGTAAAAAAAACCCCAAAACCAACAACCACACCATTGTTTTTGCCCATGGCCTGTGGTATTGACAGGTAAATGCTGTTCCCTCTTGCTTGTATCTGCTAATCAACAAATGGCCTGTCCCATGCCTGTCCTTGCTCAAAACCCTGCAGGCTTCTCAGTGTCATCCTTGGTTTCCCACAGAAATGAAGTTTCATATAGTTTATGTGTGGAGTGGCAGCCTGTGCTGTTGGCCAAGTCCAACCCACGTGGCTGAAGGGAGCTATCTCAGCTATAGTACCCTCCAACAGGTCTAGCTAAATAGTGGAGGGGAGAAAGTATACATGCCCTGACTGTGAGAAAAGCTGCAATGTTTACCTAAACAACAGAGTCCGAGAGAGAGAGTGCGTGAGAGAGCATGAGGGAGAGCAATACCATGCATAAGGATACACCTCTGCTAGCTGCCACTCTTGAAAAGGTTCATATCTAATGCACACTTTTTCAGTCATCAGCATGAATCAACCTAAAGACAGAAATCCAGGGTCATACTGCATTAGTTCGGCAGCTTATCAGCCCTCTGGTGTAATTACTTCATTGATGAACCAGGGACACTATTTGATATGTCTGTGTATGTTACACGAGTCACACTGAGCTAGTTAAGATATGAGAACTTTACTTAGTATTTTACGAATCATACTATTCAGATGTGTTAAATACTATCAACTAATTTCTGTCATCAAAGGAACACCACATTATCTTTTGATCTTCAGAAATAACAGATCCAAGGGTAAGTAAAACAAATGTATTTTTTAATTACTGAGGCTAAGTAAAGCACAATTTAAAGGCTCTAAAGCTGGTAGTAATAGTTGTATGAAGTAGAAAAATTTTAGTTCTGTCATCTTGCTTATATGGGTATGTCACATAAACTCAGATGAGGTCAATGAAGTTAAGAGACACAGAGCTAATGAATATGAGACAGTTGACACAGAATCTTAAAATCCTTTAGATTGGAGAAGACCCTTAAGATCATCAATGTCATGTAGCAGGTTCTTCAGTCCTCAAAGTTAGGTTTGATGCCTGTGCCTCAAGGGAGGAAAAGTAACAATTTGAAAAATTCAAGTTATGTGAAGTATAAAAATACTTTTCAACTTGTGCCCTTTCTGCTGTACAACTGAAATGAGGTGGCATTCATGTAATTTTAAATTCATTGCATTTTGAATTATGGGTGAGATGAACTGAAACATGGAAGTACATTTTCTTCTGTAGCAGTCTGGAAAATAAGCTGTTGAATTCAGTCATTTTCTGGAGGGAAAAAAATCCTATTATGCTGAGTTTCTTCTTTGATGCCAAGCTAGTCTGTTTGGCAGAGTTAATCAAACATTGATTCTTGGACTAATTTTCACTTTGCTGTGTGAATGTGTGATAGCAGAGAGAATAGTCTGTACTGATGAAGTATGCATACTGGCTTGCTCTCTCTGTCTTTGCCTTGGCAAAGCTTGGGAAGGCTTTGAACTCAAATCACGAGGGAGCTAGAAGGAATTAAGTGGCAAGTCCTGTGATCAGAGGCAGCACATAGAACTCTTATGTGCAGTCTAGACATTTGTCATGTAAGTATTTAGTCTGGGAAAGACCCCTATGGCTTGTGTTGCTTTCTGATTGTGGATGCCTTTTGGGGAGCTGTGTGTGGTTAGCAGCCACAGCTTTTCCTCTTCACAGGGAGGAGGGTAGTTCTTCCTAAGCAACACAAATTCTTTAGATGGTGTTGTTGCAATGGCGCAGTACTCTGAGGTCTGGGCATTGCCCTTGGACTGAAATTGTCAGTATTGTTCCAAGTCAGGTACACATGGAATTATCCAGGTATCACGTCATTGCTTGTTTTCTATGGGAAGCTGACCTGGGATACTCACCATCTGCAACTTCTCAGTGGGTGTGCAACATGAGCAAAGCACTGCTCTTTGTGACACATTCTTCTGCTGTGGGTGATGCTATTGTATAAGCAAGAGCCTCTCTGCATACCGTTCCTTGGCCTCAGCTATAAACATGGGTCTTATCACTCTGAGAGCGAACAGTTTTCTGCACAACATGCTGTTAATTTCAGCAGTTAGAAGAGGCCTAGCTAAAAAGAAAAGTTACTGAATAAAATTGGTCCTGTTTTACCTCAAACCAGGACACACCCCTTTTTGTCTTCTCTCTCTTCCTCTCTCTAGGTTCATTCTGAACTTTGCACTAGCTTCTTTTCAGTCCCACCAAACAAGCTCATAACTGTCAAGGCAAAAGCTTTCTTTACAGTTTCTGCCATCTGGAACAGCCTTCTTGTAAATCTCTGCCCCATTGGCTCACAATTTCATTTTTTTTTGTCGTACAAAACCAAATCCCTTCTCCCACCTCTTTCCCTTCATTCATCTCTCCCTCCAAAACACTGTAGCTTTTTGTGCTTTAACTATTTTCTCACTTCGTATCTGAGGCCTGAACCCCAAGTCTAATATTCAACAGCTTGGGCTTCTGTCCTTCCTCAGTATATTTTGGAATCGGAAGATGCTAAATCTGAACATAGTTCTGTTAGGTGTTTTCTGAGGTTAAAAGAGACAAATTTACAAATGTTTAATAAGATGTAAGACCAGTTAAAATACTCTCAGGTGTTTGTTATATGGTTCAGGAGGGAGTTTGCTTTAGAGAAACACATTTTCCCCTTCAGTGAAGACAGCATTTTCAGAACCCTGTAAAGAATTAATAACAAAAGTCATCACTAGTGGACATTGTCCAAGTGGAGGTGAATTGCAAATACTAGTATTTAGATGAAAGGCAAAGATGGAATTTCTTTTTATTACAAAAAAAAAAATATGAAGAGTTGTCACTCATGAAATTAAAGAGATGTCCTTTCTCCACCTGTCAGAGCTGATTGCCTTTGTTGGTACAAAGGCTCAAATCAAGGGTTCACTCATGTTCCTTCATTGTGAGAAAGATATGAATAAAGTGCCTAGTATTCTTTCAGTGCCTGGGTCTCTATAATATTAATAATGGTAGGAATGTTCTTCCATTAGGGTATGAGGGATTTAAATCCATAAATAACTTGAGTGAATAGAAACGATTTCCCATCCCTCAAGTGACCAAATTGATTTTTTTATAACTTACAAAGAGGGAAGGTGCCATTAATATTGAACGGGAACATGTCTGAATGGATCTCATGTGATTTCTGCAAGAAAAGGCAGTCCCTCTCTGAAGCCAGAGAATGCCTGCTGTACACTTAAAACCTTTACAGCCTTTATGTGCTAAGGTTAGCAGTGAGGGCTAAAGCAGCAAAGTCAGGACACTTGGTAGATTCTATAAAATGGATTTATTTTTGTGAAAGTCAGGGCCCCACACTGCCAATATTTTAATGAAATATCACAGATGCTTTAACAAAAAAAAGTGGTCCATTCTGTATCATGAAACTAGAAGCTGACGAAATGAAGAATGAGGTGAAATGTCTTAAGCAAAAAAGTGTTTTATCACACATTCAAATGTAATACAGCATGGCTTATTCATCCATTTTTCTGGCTGTATGTGGGCATGACAGAAGAGCAGTACCCCAGGGAACTGGGTTTCATGCCCTCTGATCTGTTCCACATACACAGGCTAGCTGTAACCTTCAGATGCAGACTTTGGAGGACAGTTTCAAGATCAATTTTTCCAATTCAGCTTCTCTAACTGGAGCCTTAGCTGATATTACTTGACTGTCAAGGTTTGTTATATGAGGTCTTGCCAGCCACCACATTGATATGAAACGAGCTTTAAATGAAAGCTGAGGACATGCGCTGTATTTTTATTCTGAAACCATCTGTGTGGAAGGACAGGTAATTAATTCAGCATGAAAATTAAAAGGAATTAACTGGAATCTGTTAGAGGAAGTAAACAGACCTGATAGCAGACTGCTGCCCAGGGGGACTCTGCAGCCTGACTCCTGTCTGTGAGACTACCGCCGGTGCAGTGCCTTCACAATAAAGTGCTTAGGCACCGTAGATACCTTCTGCTCACATCAGCAGGGAGACCAGTCCGGGATGGAAAACTGCCTGAGAGGCAAGCAAGGTCAGTATCCAGACAGTGCTGAATGTGTGGCTTCAGCTGTACCAGCACTTGAGCTAGTTAGTTAGGACATACTCAAAAGGCACAAACTGTGGGCTGCAGCCTACCGCTGAGAATTGCCAAATCCAGACCTGCTAGCATTGCCAAGTCTGAAAGCAGCCAGTGTCCGTACTCTGATCAATTCTGTCTTACCTGTGACACAGGGCAGTTCAGACCTGCACAGCTGACCTGAACGGCGACTCTCTTGGGACTGATGGGTGCCACAGAGATGTGCCTCCTGGCAAAACTTCAGTTGATTTCTGCTTAGTGTCCTGAACTAGCAGCTTGCTGCCAAAACCAACAGTACTGGCAGCTCTACATCTTTTCATTAATTCATAGCTGAAGTTGGTGAGGACAGCTTCTGTTCCAAGGTCTCCCTCCCCATAGCCTTGAATCCTTCCACCACCAGAACTGTGCAGGGCCAGTTCTTTCTCAGCCATTATCAGCCTTCCTACATTGCATGGCAGTCTCTGCCATAAAATCAGTCTTTTGTTTCCATGAAGATGAAGAAAGTCCCAGAATCTAATAAGCAGCTGTGAGTGAATGCAACACAACAACACTGATTCACCTTCATTTGCAGATTGCCACTTGCTAGGGTTTTTTTGTTGCTTATTTGAACTACTGTCAGCTCCTCTCCACAAGCAGGCAAAATCCACACGCCCCTATTGCTGCTAATGAAGTACAAAACTAGACCAGCTGACAAAGTATTTTCTAACCGAAAGACTTTTGTGCTAGGGTATTTCTTTAATATAGAGTTGCACAGAGAGTGGCACAGAGACTTAACTATGAGTTTACTACTACTAAATAGCTGAAATGCCATGTGAAATGTCAGTGGAGATCTTGAAGTAATTATACCCACTGAAAACCTCCAATTAAGATGTTACTTTCCACCATGGGCCAGATTCTGTATCCAAGGTAACTCCACAAAGCACTTTAGAGGGAAACTGAGTTTGTATTCCAGCAAAAGAAAGTGCAATTGATATTACTAATTTCCTTTTATGGTAACAGCCCACCAGGAACCTGGCAATGACTTGCCAAATTTATTTATATGGTAAACAGAGGTAAGCTGAATAAAGACATGTTTTACAGGCCAAAACCTGTTAAGGAGCATCCACCAACAACTGAGATTTCTTATCCCGAACAACAGCATCACTGCTGCAGCAGGTTTGTTGGATTCTGTCTATCATGCCCCTTGTTGAAAGTGAAATCACTGCAGTTAGACATTTAAAAAATCTGGGCCATGACCTTTTTTAACTTACTGTCACAAGGAATATGCAAAGGTGTCAAAGTTTCAGCCTTCACTTTTAGAGTACATTCAGGGTGGTAGCACAAAGTGCAGATCCACTGAAGTTTATTTCTGTACAGCACAATTCTTTAATTCCTCAATTCTCATTATAGCCAACCCAGTAAATAAAAGGTATGTATAACTAGATGAGAAATACGGAGGAAGGATGAGAGGAATAACAAATTTAAACCTATACAAAAGTTATACCCACTTAACAAAATTTACATACCCACTTAATAAAACTCTACACCATGGAAGACCTTCCCAAGAAACTAGCGGACAAGGTATTTTCACAGTCTTGCTGAAGTGGTTCCTATTCACAAATAATTTTGTCAATGTGATGCTGAGCCATACAGGACTTAGTGTCCACAATTACAGGCAGGAAAGGTCAAGATAATAAGAGGGGGAAGATGGTGGGTGGTTACAATAAATCCATGGATACAGGCTCTTCTATTGAGAGTTTCAAACTCTTCTTAGCTACATGCAGAATTTACACCCTTGCATCCCATTGAGATTTACGGAGACCAATTTTTTTAATTCCCTATCTGGTGGCCTTCCAGAGTCCTTAAATTTAACTTTAGAGCTCTATGGCCAGTTGTAGCAGGGAGATTCTATTGTGTTTTCTAATACAGGACATTAAATATATAATAGCAGCTTAATGAACCATTAAATACACTGGAAGTAAAAGAAAAAACTGCCCATCTACTGTACCATACTTTTATTTAATATTTGAGGCCAGATGTCAAAACTGTATAACTAGGTGGAGCTTCCAGAAAACTACAACTCAATTATCTGAAGAAAATCACAAACTCTGTTACCCTATCAAGTCTGTACTGTGCCCTAGGAAAGTAGCCCTGGTGAAAGGCAAGAGTCAGCATTTTGAGGCAGAAGAGCACTTGGGGCCCAGAAGTGAAGTGCTGGAGGGTGCAGAGGCACAGCTGGCACCATTTGCTCTGCACCACATTACAGTAACCCACCGAGCTGTGGGTGCACATCTTCAGGGCATGCTTTTAACCTGACACTAGTTAGAAGCCTCTCACATTGCACAGTTGAACCTTTACCATGACTCTGTTTGCAGGCATGAGAAGTTATGTCCAGTTGTAGACTGTGTAAGCTGACAACCTCTTTAAACATAGATGCAAGTCTTAGACCTCAATAGCAAAACTTGCTGTGAGCTGCTCCCAACTCCCAACAGCTATTACAGTGTGAGGTGTATTTTGAAAGAGCAGTTTATCCTACTGGGCACAGAAGATAATGTTATTTCTCAGGCCTTTTTTCCCCTTATGATGTTAAAATGGATTCTAACCACATGTTAGTGTAAGTGTGGCTGATCTGTAATGTAACTTGCCCTTGTGATGAAAGATCTGGAACTGAATAGTGGCACCTCTGTAAGGACTAACAGATATGAAAGTCAAACTGACTATCTCAATTAAAGTATTTCTGGCAGAAAGTGTAAAAAAATTGCATGCATGGTGCCTTTCTGTTTGCAGAAAAAATTCAGTTACCTTTTCTGGGTTCAGGTTCATTTCATTTCATTTCATTTCACTTCACTTCTTACTGTTCTCCTCTCCCATCATTCACCTTTACTAGACAATATATTATTTGCATCTCTTCCTATGAGTTTGCACATATACTTTAGACTGATCTTGGTGTCCAGACCTAACATTTTTGTTAAACATGCTTTTAGTTTTTTAAAGTGGTGGAAGACTCTATACTCTTCAATACTCTATGTCCCATTCAAAAAAAAAAAAAAAAAAATTCTCTTTCACTCCATGCTGGCTACTTCTAAATTTCATTCATGGGCTCAAATACTTATAATATTTTTTTACTTTACAGCTTCATAGATCTGTTGTGGTTGCATGCCTAGTAGTGATATGAAGGTCTTTGTGGATACTACTAATGTAAGGGATCACCTGTAGACTCTCCAGGAACATTTTAACCCAGGAATATTGCTGGGTCTTAGACCTAGTGGTCTGTTTCAGACAATTACATTGTGCAGAAGCTTGTATCCCTTCTTCAGCTACCAGCTGAGCTTTCACAGCGCCCTGGGGTATGGTGCCTCAGCGGAAGGAGCTCGAGTTTCTGCTAGTTTGTCCTTTCTGTTTTAAATTAAAAATACGTGATTACAAATTTGGCTCAATGTTCTGTGGTTCTCTTTTCACATAAAGAATCAATAACATTAATTGAAAGAATTTTTTTTTTCTCCCGTCTAACAGATTATAGCTGTTTTGGAGTAATTTCAGGTGTTTCAGTAACTGCCTTTTGTAGACGTTAACGCTTACCACTTTAGTTCCTTTCTTTCACACACTCTTCCTATTGCAGAAAACCTGCAAGATGACATGTAATGCAGGAGACTTTATTGAATTTCTAAAATACTCTTTTTGTTCTATACGAAGTCAGCTGAGAACTTACAAGTGTTTCTTACTTTCTCTCTAGATTTACATGCTGTCAGAATCAGTGCACCTGGCACAATCACGGCACAATCATCCATGGCAAAATCATCCAATGAACTTCCCATGGTGAGGTAGGGCAGTGGGTGATCTCAAATGATATTTATATTGAAGAAGCCTGTAAGGCCTGGTAAAGGGATTTAACCTACCATGACACCTGTGTTTGGATGCTAATCACAGTGACAGAATAAAAATGTTTAATATGCGGGCTTATAAAACTAGTGCTTTTCTCTTCTCTCTTTTGACAATAGTTTCAGTCAGAGTGACATTTGACCTTATGAAACTAGTTTTCTGCAATTTTTGAAATGAGTACTTAATGCTTTCTGTTCTGTCTTTTAGCATTCCTTGGCAATATATATATATTTCACATTAGAAGAATTATGTGATCTAATTATTTTAGTTCGTGCAGCCACTTGCTTCCAATTCCTTCCCTCACCTTTGAATTAGATAATTGCAAACCCTGATGCTTGATATCCACTAATCACCTACTTGAAGTATCGATCTGCAGCCTTCGAGTCTCCTAGAGATGAGAAATGACCACTTAATGACTTGATTTCTGCAAAGACAGACAACTGGGAAACATGCTGTACTGAGAGTTTTATATAGGAAATAGCATTACCAGAGGCTTCACCTGCCTCGCAGCTGTACCTGAAATATAAAAAACATCCTCTGTAGCCCCACCAATATACCTTTCTCCCATGGCTGTTGGCTCTGGCTTTTGGATCATCTCCCATTTAACAATTAGCAATGCTACGGCACTACCTTTTCCCCTTCACAGCTTTCAGAAATTTATACATGAGTAATCAGGAAAAAACCCTTTATGTTTTTATTTCCCTTTTATGTTTTCAGAAGAGTTTTGTTAATGTATTGGAGTCAGAAACTCCTTTTTCATGTTCCTATATACACCCATGTAAATAAATCAGGCAGAGACAGAAGTTCAACGCATGAACTGTCTCCCACAGAGATCCAATTAAAGCTTGCTGCGTTAGGTTTTATTCTAGGAAAAAAAACAGCCCCAGGTTTTCACAACTGAAACACAAGCATGTACTTTTCATAAAACATATGCATATACTCAGTGCTTTACAACCTAATTGTGGTCTTGGGTTTAAATGATTCACATGTTGCACTGAAGTCTGCATTTTTAAAGGCATTCTGAGAAAAAAAACAACCAGATTCAGGACAGGCTGGACAATTAGAAAGGTTATGAAGAACAAATTAGCACCAAAATTCTGCCTTGTGCCATGCATTATTAAACATTAATAAATGTCTTGGAATGTCTCACTGCTTAATTATCTGTTTTGAAAATGAATTATTAGTGAAACAGACATTTTTAGCTTTAACTAAGTAGGACACCTTGTGCTGTGAAGACCTCTGTGTTAAGTCACCCAAGACAGTGTTTTTGCCTGTAGTTCAAATGTAAGTCCCTGCCTTTCCAATTATCTAATAATTTGTTTCTGCTGTATAGTGATCCCTGGGTTTGGGACATTATCACAGGGTAGAGACAGAAAAATTGGTGTGCTGGCAATTTTTAAATAAAATCCTGCCTTTCATTTCTTCCCTCACAGCCTAGTTTTCTCTTTCCACACTCACCGGTTCAGGGGAATAAGGGAATTCTCCAGGACTGATGTGTGTGATAAAAAGACAAGGCACCAGAAAATTGACATGGTATGTTGGAACTTCTGTACTAAATTGAAGCAGTGACCTCACTGGTCCAAAACTTTTTCTTTCACAGAAATCAAGCTTTGATGGAAAAGGCTTGAACACAGTAGTGGAGAATTAGACACTTAACTGCTTGTATAACTTCTACCTACTCTATTCCCTCCACCAACTCACACAGTAGTTATTGTGGGTCCCCAAAAAAGTTTGAGATTTAGGTTAAACCACTGTAACTTGTTAAACACACTTAATGTGGTTGTGGATTTCACAGTACCTACAGCCTTCCAATTGTCTTAAATTTTCATAAGATGGTATATTCTGTCCTCAGTTATATTTGTGGCAATATGTTTTGTTGCTAATTGTATGGTTAAAAATTATTTCTTCTGCCTTTGAGTTTCATGGATGCTCCCTCAAGAGAAGGTAAATAGAGGAATCTAATTTACTTCTTTATATTGCATATTCTTTTGTGTCAAACCCCTTTCTTAGGTTCCTCCTTTAAGTTAATAGCCTGTATTTCATTGTTCACTCTTCAGTCTAAAAATCTTTCATCATCATTGCTAGTCTTTGAACATGTTCTAATATCTGCCAGGCCCTTTCTTCAGGTTAGAAGTGCAGATGACGGTTAGATTGTACAATGGGATTATGGAAGGATAATGAGAAGCAGTGAGAGCAGAGGGACAAGGCACTCTGCAGTAACAAAGTGGAGAGTAAAAGAGGGTGAAAGGACATGAGTGAAGGAAAGAAAAAACATGATACAGGTAGGAAAATAAGGGGGAAAATAAATCATTAGCTACTATGTCATAACAGTACCCAGGGATAGCAAGTGACTGTCTGTAGGAGGCAATAATGCCTCCTCAACAGCCTCCCTGCACCCTCCCAAGGGCTCACAAGGCAAGGTTTAAACAATTTCCTGCTGGAATTATTCCCCATTTTACCTTTGGGGAAAGTACTGGCAAATGGCTACAAGGGGTCCCAACCAAATCACTGCCAGGTGGTAAACACTGAGAACTGGAATTAGGGGACACAGTTTTGGTGTGTATGGGGGGAATATACTCTGAAGTCAATGAGGAGAGGTTGCATTGCAGTAACGTCTTCATTCTAACTGAAATGCCTTTGCCTCATTTTGTTACGCGAGTGTTGTAAAATTAATCTGTTTTTCCGTGTGGCTGGTTGGCGCGGTGTCCCGGGCAGGAGGTGGTGCACTGTTCTCCTGGCCAAGCATTTCATACCAATGGGTCTCTTACAGCAGACTGCTGGATGCTGCCACAGCCAAAGGCCCCCAAGCACAAATGGCAGTGAGAGGTAATCGAGAGAAAGCCCTGTAGTTGTCAAGTCTATAGTTAATATGTTGGATGTAGTCTCTACAGAGAACTGACAAAAAAGGGAGTATTCCTCAAAAAATCTGTAGTGAAGCTGTGGAAACCTTGCCACAAGTTTAAATACAAGCTAAAAGTTTACAGGGGTTCAACAGGAACCACGGAAGGTTCAAGGAAGGGAAATCCACCGAGAGTTTTAAAATACATAGAAACTTTCTCTACTCGTAGAAGAATCTGTGTCACAAAGCTTGAAAGCTGAAGTCTTTTAGAGGGAATATTATGTATGTTTGCCCTGTTCTTAAATTCTTTTGGTGGTGAGATGGTGTCACATGGTACAGTAACTTATATATTCTGAAATGAGCTGAAAAATTGAATTTATTATGGTGTACATACAAACGATACTTCTTGTGTTACCAAAGTTTAATAAGCATGGATATATGATCACCAGAACCACCAGAAATGCCAAAAGGAAATAATTTCTTGCAAAAAACCAATCCCTCTCTTATCTTTATGTTCAGGTTTTAGGAGAAACCTACACATTTTCAAGACAAGAGGCTGGAATCAAAGGAGGTAATTCTAACAGATTAAAGGCATGGACTCAGAAGAAGTTTTACAGCACAGTAATTTTCCTACATCCCTTCTCATGCTAAATCATTGCTATTCTACAGAAGGAAATTACTTGTCTCTTTTGCTGTTTCACAAATGTTAACAATTTTATCATCTCTCCCGTTGCTAACCTTCTCCTGTACTCAACAGGTGGCAGGCACCATATTTACTTCAATTGTTTGTGTCTAGTGCAAACATAATAGCTAAAAGCAGTACTATTTCTCCCAAACTGTTAATAATGTAAAGTCTGCTCTTCCTGCTGCAGACCTGAGGAAAGGTTTGTGTGCCTGAAAATTTGTCAGTTGTTTCACTAAATTAGTTCTAAAGGAGAAATTTCTCCTTCTTTACAAGCTTTGCACCAATTAAAAAATACAAAACTTGCAAAAAATACAGAGGGAGGAAACACAAGCCCAAAGAAAAGAGGACAGAATACACAAATCATTACACAGTGTATGTGTTAGGTCCCTGTTAGTCTAAGAAAACAAAGTTAAAGACCAGTGAGTATGAGACAGATGACTTCATTCTGAGTAGTGACAGGGATTACATATTGTCTCCAAAAGTCCCCAGACCAGGCTGGTGTTTAGAGGCTGGTACTGTCAAATGATAGGTAAAAAGGGAAAAACTCTCCCCTTCAAACACTGTTCAGTCTTTCCATCACAAAACAGGCAGTATGGGGCAGTCCAAATTAAGGGAGAAGCACTATCACATCTTCCTGCTAGAAATTACAGGATTTCTACGTCAGGGCTACTTGTGTTAAATTGCCACAATCCTGGCGTGTACTATCTCTTCCAATGCTAGTTTTTTTAACTGTGGTTGGGCAAAGTGGCCACATACTGCCAAATTCTGTCATCAGTACGAACAAGATAATCCACATGCATTTGGGACTTTGCAGGCAGATGAATTAGGCTTTCTGATTGCTGGTGCTCCGGTCCTGTAGCTGGCAAAGAAAGAAGAGGAAGAGGAGGGTGAAAGTGGTCATTTCTGGGTATTTCTTCAGAGCAAGTTCTCTCAAGAAAAAGAGTCTTTCTGAACCATATGAACCACAGAAGACATGCAAATTTTTCTCAAATGACTCAAGTGGGAAGATGCCTGAATGGAGGGAAATTTTCTTCTGCAGCAAGCTCCCTCTATGGAGATCTGATTCTGGGCTCAGCCAGCTAGTCAGTAATTAGTAGTGCCAGCAGGAGATGCTAGGTAATGAAGCAGCCAAACGGTGAAGGTGTCATGGTTCTGCTTGTTGTGCAGAGATGCTGTGTGAAAGGACACTGAGATGTAGCACTGGCACTTACTGTCTCTGGCCAAGGATGGGACTCCTTTAATCTAATTTTTGCTGTCTCAAGGGTCTCTAGTTTAAACTCTTTTCCTACGATCACTATGTAGTCCCTCTAGAGAGAGGTACCTTTGCAGACTGATTCACTCTTTATTTACTTTATTTATCTTTTTTAAGATAGGCTGACATCCTCTTAAAGTGCCTACCTGTCTCTTTAGCTATAGAAGAAGGGAGCCCAGACAGCTGACCTAGACCAGAGAGCAGACATTAAACAAGGTGAATCCTCCTCAGTCTCTTGGCAACCAATGGTGGAAATGCTCTTTCTTCACAATTTTAGGATGATTTGTCCATCTTCTTTTCTCTTTCTGGAGGTTTTTGTGAGAAGGCCAGGTATTTTTGAAGTAATTTTCCCCTTGCTGGAAGTTTTCTGTAGCAGAAGTTAGAGTTTGGGTGGCTGGCAGCCTGCAAAGCGCAGCAGGCAGGGAGGTAAAAAGAGCATTTTTGTCTCTGTAGCCTGTCCCCTGAGTTGGAGGGTAGGTCTGAAGCAGAGGAACTTTGAAGTGAACGCACCTAAGTTGTTTTGAAGGAAAACACACATGAGAAGTTGTCTTAAATTTATTGGAAAAGGCAAGGTCAATGTTTTGCAAAAACCGTGATAGTGGTAACTCATGGGCCTTCTTCTGAGGTTTAAAAATAATTCAGTATAGTGCATATCACTGCATCCTGGTGTGGAAAAATCAAATTAGACGACAGGACCATGTAAGAAAAGGAAACAGATAAAATAGGAGAAATCAGAGATTTGGAATATTAATGTAAAACAAGAAAAGAAATAAGTAAATATTTTCAAGTGAATTGCTTTAATTATGTTGAAAATATAAGGTCTTCCTAACGTAACAAACTCTGTTGTATGTGGCTATCTGCAGTAAGGGAACTGTGTAATAGCCTGTAGTGTACTTCTCTCTGCAGAGGTTATTGTATACAGACAAGAAGTTGTAATGATAGAGTTACTTATCCTCTAACAACTATGAAGGGAAATATCTACATTTTATCTCCGGTTCTGCAAAATGAGGCTCCAGCCCTCCTGTTCTCGTTACGTCTGAGTGTAGCCAGTGCTGTGGACCTGCACCCTCCTCCTCTTCTGTAATGGGCCTTTAACAAGTGACATTTGTTATTAGTAACATGTAAATTTGCTGGAGCAGCAGCACTTGCATCACAGTAACTGAGTACCCACTAGTGGGTTTATTATCCACCAACCGTATTGTGGCTTATAGTTTGTCTTCATATATTTTGCTGAACTGAAACACAGCCTACAGAAAGAAGAGATAAAAAAAGAAAGAAAAGGATATCATTCTAACTTACACAAATATATCTAATTATATTCTGAGCCATTAGCATTAAATGAATTGCTGTTTCTGCTGAGAGCTGAGACCCAGCAAGTTTCAGAGCTGTAGCTGTGCCTACTCTATCTGGCAGTGGAAATTTGTGCAGAAAACAGCTGCCATCTTTGATGACGTTCATAGCGTGTTTATGGGTAAAACAGCCTATTTATGATGGATATTGCTGTTAAGTATTTTAATACAGGAAAATACTTAAGAAACAGTTTAGCCACCTTCATCATCAACTGAAGGGACTCACGAGGGTTTCTGAGATTATCACATTAGTCGCATGCCCTATTGCTTTTACCTTCAGATTGGTATCTTTATTACTAATGAAACCTGCAACTTCTTGAGCACTTTTTCTGTACTGCTTGGCCTAGCCCAGAATTAATGTAGGTAAGCTAAGAAGAATTTAATTTATGTTGAAATTTTTCAACCCACTAATATGGTTTGTCCTCAGCATTTTTTAACATTTTATCCCAAAGCTTGTGATACCAAGTGGTATTTTTAAAGCGCTTAGGACTTGAACTCATGTAGAAATATTAAAGTCTCTCCAGTTATTTTAAAAAGATAACTCAAGACTTTGTATAACCTTATGTTTCTAATACTGCAAAAATAAGCACATTTCAGATCTTGACAATATACTCATTTACTCTGTTATCTCTGTCTGTGAGTTTGCTTGTTCCAGTCCTATCATGAAAAAACCAAATCTGCTTAAGCTTTTAGGCAGCTTCTCATGTTTTATAAGAAGGAGAGTGGAATTTAAAAACATAACTTTTTTTTAGCTCTCTCTTTTTAATATAAGGACTACTATATGCAAGACAGTACGGGACACAAATATATTGGCAGTCACTGCTTCAAATTAATAAATGAAAAAATAACCAAGATATGATGCAGTGCATAGAAGGGGAAAACAATAATTCAGGATATCACTCAATATATATTATTTAGTTATTTAATTTACTATATTCCTTATCCTGGCATGCAGGAACTATCTGAAATTAATGGAATACATGAAACAGTTTAATGTCCCAAGTCTGTAAGAACTTTTTCTTTTCTCCATTCTAGTAAATGAGGAATCTGCCACTGATACCACTACATCACACCTAAGATTTTCTAAGACCTGGAACATGGCTTAGTCCCTGTGTGCAAGAGAAGGCCTAATGGAAAGGCGGAATTTATTCATGATATTAGCATGAAGATGGTTGGATAGTCTTTTTCTACCAATCAAGCCAGGGATCTGCTCCCCAGCTGAAGATGATGGTATCAGAATCATCAGGAGCAGACCTTTAGAGATTTAAACCAAAGAAACCCATGGAGAAACCTGGGGCCCTTTGGTAGAACAAACGCATCATTTCCTGAGCATTCATGCCTGGAACAGAAGCTGTTTTAGAGAAGAAAAAAAGGTAGGATTCACCTCATGAAAGGTGTGCTGTTAAAAGATTGTACATCTGGCCCACTCTCCCTAGACTAGGCTTACTAGATATCTGCAGAGATAAATTCATTTTGCCACCCTCTACAGGTTCCCAACTGTCTTTCCAGTGTGTGTGTCTATGGATTGACTCTACTAAATCAGACATCCAGCTTTAAGGGATAAAATGAGGTGGGGGCAATTTCAGCACTCATTACCCTGGAATATTAGCCAAATATTCAATTTAACAGGTCACACTTCAAGCCTGAATGCTTTGAGAATGCCCCAGGGTCCCTGGAGTTGACTCAATTCATCCTCCATCCTTGACCGTCTCCTCTGCCTGCCATGCATAACCATCAGTACTGCCTGTGCTCAGTTTGTGTTTCTACAAAATAAGAACAAAAATCCTGTGAAGTGCTTGGAGGTCTGAAGAAAAGAGCTGGCTTTTAACATATACAAGGTTATCATGACCATGTTTTAAAAAGTCAGTTTAAATCAAAGGATTTGCCAAATGAAAATGAAAGAACAAAATTGCTGGATATTTCAATTACATACATGACCAACAGAAGGGGAACTCTCATACACCGAATGCAAGAATGTAATCTGCAATATGAACAGCTAGTTTCAATTTCAAAGCACACTGCAAAGATGTTGGATTAATTTCCCACTCCAGATGACATCAGTAACAATTTTATTAGGCAGAGGCCTTTGGATGCTATCTTGATCCCTGATATTTAGTAATAATGATAAATGTATAGTGCTTAGACATTGGCTATTCATTTCACAGTAATCACAGCACTTCACCTTATTTTGCATGCCACAGAGTGGCTTCAGGTTGAGCTCACTGGCTCTTTCTTCCCTCTCTTGTTATGCAGTACTGCAGCCCTTGGGAGTTTATGCAGAATCAACTCATCACTGATCCTTCCAAACTCATCCCCATAAATAAGTACTTCAGAAGCATCTCCTGCAGTTGCTGCTTTTGACGAGGGAGGAAGCCTCTCCTCTTCGCTCTGAGTAACTCACCATGTCATACCAAGGCTGACCTAGGTTTTGTCTCATCTGGAATGACTGATGTGTTAAATATTTATAAACCACTGATCACACTGAGTCATCTGCTGTCAGTACTTGAGTGTTTTCCTTTTATTTTCAGTGAAACTGTGCAGCAATTACTTGCTCTATTTCTAGGTGCAATGCACCTACAGGGTCTGGACTTCATCTGTGTATACAGAGGCAGCTCTGCTGGTTGACCCGCCTAATGATGCAGTCCCCTGTGCCTCCACCAGCAAAGATGCTGGTGGAGAATTTGTTGGAGTTTGGTTTAAACTTTGGATTTGTTTGGAGAGACTTGGTAATGACCGTTAAAAGACCAGGCTGTGAACAAGGTAGCTAACAGAAATACTTGCCTACCAAACTTTTTCTTCTATCAGTATATCCCATTAGGTCTTTAAAAAAAAACAGCATCACATCTCAGATGTGATCGTCACATCTCACCAAGGTGTGGGCCACCATTCCTGGTGTTGGCTAAGTAATTTCTTCCTAAGCTGCCTCAGGGCATTGCTGACTGATAAGCTAACTGTTACGTGTTACTGGAAAGCTGTTGCTGTGCAGTAACACTGCTGTTTAACTCACTGTCTCGTGAAGCAAGGTGCTTTGCTTTGGGCAGTGCCGGTGAACTTCAGAAAGTAAACAAAAAGTTGAACCAAGCACCAAACTATATGTGGAGGTGGGAAAAAGGATGTAAATGTCACAGTATTGATATTTGGGGCACAACCTGTGTATAAATGAGTATAAATTAATAATTACAAATTCTGGAACATTTCTTGCTTCCACTGGGACCCTTGAGGACACCATCACAATTTTGATGGAACACGTATTTGGCAATGCCACTACATTGTTACACTGACCAAATGCCTGAGTTTTACAGGAATAATGGTTTTTCTCACAGAATCAAGTTCTCAGGTATGTTTTCAGGTCACCCCTTGGGCTTTTCCCCCACGGAATGGAGGAGGTGTGGCTGACTGCAAGCATCCCCACATGGGCTTTCACCTACTGACCACCGTCTGGTGGCACAGACATGGTGGCACTGCCTGTGGAGGTGGCTCAGACTGTTACATGCATCCAACGCAGCAGGTCTTTGCCTGGAGTAGTCCACCCCCATGGTACACCCACCTGCACTGGTGTCCTCTGAGCTCTCTTTGCAGCTATATCCTTCATATTATGCAGTCCCCCTGCTGGGACTGGGGGCACCGTACCCCGCTCATTGTAACCGTTCACCAACTCTTATGCACCAGTGCTCCTACCAGTGCTTATGACCAGTGCTCTCATCTGCATCTCATCTTTGCCCTCCTAGGGTACGTCTGGAGACAGCTTCTGAAATGGCCCCTTGTCGGCAACCTTTCTGACATTGGATAATATTTGAATATCAGATGCTTATATTATTATTTTTGATTGTCTATGAACATTGTTAATTTTAATAAGTATTTACATTGTGGTCCCCATTTTTAAAGGTGAATTCAGTGCCAGGTTGCTGTTGACTGGGATGGAGGAGGAGCAGGACCAGTAATAGACGTTTGAATGGTCCCTGGTGATTTTCAGAGTGTTCTTTACTGGGATGTGCTCTGGCCAAATCTGATACAATAGGGAAAGCTTCCAGCTCCTGCCAAACCCTGCAGGAACTGGGGAAATTGAACACTTACAGGACCAGACGGTTTGGCATTGTTCTTGCTGAGCAGGTCATCTTCTGTAGTTTGCAAATCCCCGAATCCCTCCTCAGCCCATGGAGGGGAGCAAACACAGCAGCATCAACCAAAAGACTGACAGCCATGATTCATACTGAAGTGTTTCCTGCTGGGGCGGATTGTAAGCATTGAAAAAGTGCAGGTGGCCTCTTCAGACAAAAAGACTTTTTTTCTTTTTTTTTTCTTCAGTTCTGATATGTCCTTCCTGTGGAGGGCACAGTTATTCTTATCTCTCCTTGTTCATTAGGCTTGTTGGAGATTTATCTCTAATCTGTGATAAAAAATCATGTAATAAGGGTGAGTACCCCAAAGAAAGTATAAGAACCCCATTTGTCATAAATGTTACTACTTTTACTATTTGTTGATCCCTCCAAGGGCCTAGGACAGAATATGACTCTCCAGTTTAATTTTGTCTGTTTATTAAAGATTAGAAATATTTGTGGATCATCCTCTTGGATCTGCTTTGGGAGGTGATTTGGACTGCAGCGGGTTTTGTGTGTGTGGAGTTACACACACCTGCTTACATATCAGCCTGGTTGCACACCAGAACCACTGTGGCTTAGGGAGTAAGATTTATATCTATTTTTCTCTAAGGCATTTAAGATTGCAAAGCAGTTGAATGGAAGCAGTCTGCTGTGAACACTAAAGCCAGGCAAGCGCACCATGTGCACAGCACAGTCTCTTGCGCTCTACAGTCTGATCCCTTTTATTTGCACCAAGAGCTGCTCAGTACAGTGGAGGTTAGTAGATGGTGTTGTCAAAGAGCTGGTTATTGGCCACCATGCATCAGCTCAGAGCCCTGTACACCAGTACATCTCACCCATCTTGCCTAGATGTTTATAATACAACAATTGCCATCTCTGTAGATGGTGCATGGAGCACCCATAGTCTGTTGTATTCCACAAAAGTGTTAAACTCAAACCCTCTTCCTTTCTCTGTGAATTACATTAACCATTTTTTGAGGGGAGAGAAAAAATAGCTTGAAAGACCAGAAACTTTATGATGTACAGAAATGATCATTTCAATTGGACACCACAGGAACAACCAGCAGTGCAAGTCTCTACACTTTGAACAGCAAGAGGGATTTTATTTACTGATGTGGATGAGACCCTAAGGGGTATACTTTGGCAGTGTGCTACATTGCTGTTAGTAGGGAGCAGAGAGATGATGAGGGTGAGAAATCCTGGTTTTCTGGAAGGGGTCTGCGTAGAGTGCAGAGCCAGGACCACAGAAAGATGGTTAGGAACATGGGTGTAATATTTCTGAAAGGCACTTGAGTTAATAAGTAGGATTTGACTCACCTATATTAGACATTCCCAACTCGCTGCCAACCCTACTGAAAGTGACAGCTCATCTCTCTGTATTTATTGGACCGTAAAGTGAGGCAATGATACCTGACTATCTTCTAGGGCTAGGAGATAACGTCTTAATAAAAAGTTCTGTGAAGTACTTTTCAATAAATAAGAAGCAGTAAGGGGACAGAAAATTTGAAGTTATCAATTGGGACAGAAAATGTGAAGTTATCAATCAGCTTGATCTTACACAAATACATTTTCCTTGAGCAGAAAGGGAAAAACCACATTCTCTAACTTAAACTGTCTGAATGGGATTCCAGAGGGCTACACGAGGTGAAGGTTAGCCTTCCCATGTAGTAGTAATGTACTGCAGCTTTGTACAAATGAATAACTTCCTACATTCACAACGTATAAGGACAAGAAAGAGTTTTACATCATTGGGTCTGACCAATTTCACAAGCCATTGCATTTCATGCAGTCACCCATGTATGAAGATACCTTGTTTGACTAAAGCATGTTTTTCAGAATGGTTAATAAGGCTGAAATTGAAAACACCAAAAAGTGGAGGATCTTGCTCTTTTCTTGGTTATCCATTTTAATGGGAAATCATCCTTACTTTTAAACATATGTTGTATAATTTCTCATTGAAATGTGTATAGCTTCAGCTTCCAAACTTGTCTATAAATGCTTCCAAATATGCCTTTCTCCACTAGTTTTAAAACTTCTTGAGTATCCAGATTTTTCTACCTGTAAAGGTACTTAGGCACAGGCAGCAAGTCACCAGTCATTCTACTTGTGATACATTAAACAGTCTGATCCTGTCAAGTTTCTCATTTTCTCTGGTCCTCAAAGGTCTTACAAAAAGTCCACATTTAGTATATAGGTTTAGTTAGCTCTATCAGCCCATTTTCTCAGCCAAACCCTATGCTTCCCTTTAAGGAGGTTGCAAGGCAGGTTTTCTGTAAATCTGTGCTGAAAAATGAGGGACAGAGAACAGAGATTTCTTTTGACACCTGTCAGTGGACACAGAGAAAAAATGCTCTGGGCTGCTTGAAAACTCCTGGGAAATGAGAGAGTGTCAAAAAGTGAGGAAAGTTTGTGTTGTGTTTTTTTTTAAAAAAATGGGCCTCATTTGCTTTTAATCATGCACATGAAAATTTTGGTTTCCTATATATTTTTTAACATTTTGGTAGTGATCTGCTATTGTCCTTTTCAGGCAAAGAAGGAAAAAGGGATAACAGGTTCCCTGACAAAAAACGTGGTCTGGACAGGCATGTCTGGACAAGAAAGAAGAGTCTTCCCCTCTGATAGTCAGTGGATGCTATTAGCAGGGCTCTCAGATAGTGCAAAAATTTAAAAAAGAAGAAAGTTTCAGGAATCGTCATTACCTAACTTTGCAAACTGTAATGGTGTGTTTTTTGAAAACATTTAGAACTGAAGCCTTACTTAGAGACCACAAATTATAGTTAGGTAATTGCCCCTAGAATGACTGAACACTCCCTTTTGGTGATTAAAGAAAATTATTACAACATTACCAAAACTTTAAATATTTCATGGTGAAAACCAAATCTTAGTAACAGTAGAAACATATACTCTCTCAAAGTATCCCAAGCAAATAATACAATATTTTCCTTTGATGAAGATGTGAGATATTTTAAGGTAGGAACAAGGGGAACTTCCTGGCTGGTTAGACATCTACAGTGTAGTTGTCTACACCTGAGCTTGACAGCTTTGGTTTCCCTTGGGGCTGCAGGGAAAAAGTCACTTACAGGACATGTTTCATGAGGTCTATTTTAGATAGCTCCTTTAAGATGAAATGAATCACACTCTAGATGTACTAGATGACAAGCTCAGAGACAGAAATCCACATTTTCACATGTATGTGTTTAGCCCTATGAATCCTACCCTCGTCTCCTTCTCCTCCACCGTATGCATAGCTTGAACTACACAATTCCCTTCCTTTTCCTCCAAATCCTCACTAAAATTATCTTGCACACAATCTATCAATACATGATGGTAGTTCTGGCTTTTAAAGATTTCTAGCTACTAACAATTGACTGGCAGAAATAGAGACAGTTGCTTTCCTAAGCTGTAGGATTGATTTGGATGCTGAGGAGTGAGTCACCTTGCCACTGTCCAAATTCCTTTTTGCATTAGTTGTCAGACTGGACTCTGGATTCAGCCCAGTGGATTCACATCACAAAGACCATCTTCAACTTTTTGTACAATAGCCTTCATACAGTACTTATCAGAGAGACAACCTTTTTATGACGGTATCTGGCTTGAGTCATTTTCACCCCTTAGCATAAAAAAGTGGCTTGCAGCATTCAGCTATGTCACTTCATGCACTTTTAGGTATTCACAAAGAACATGTGAATTTCTGTGGTTTCAGAAAGAGATTTTGTGAAACCTCCCATGGTTGTCCAAGTTGCCAAATGTCTGTTTTGTGAAAAAAAGTGTTTCCTTTCCATGAGTTTTGCTTGCCTGCAAAGGCACTAACAAAATCACACCTTGAAAAGGGGTGAAACTTGATCAGTGCTCTGCCTGCATCAATCGCCGTGGCCACATTATCTTAACAGTATTGCAGAATCTGTTATCTCCGCTAAACCCAAGAGTACCTACTAATTGTGGTTATTCCGGTGGATAGCAGAATGCATGCAAATAACCTCTGCCTTCCTTTGAGATGATTGCTGAAGCTTAATTTTCTCACAGTGATTTTTTACTAGCTTGAAGCAGAAGGGTCTTCATGTGATATAAAGAATAATATCCTATAGGTTAACTCTATAATTACTCTTTTTTTCTCCCCTTTTGAAACCAAGAATTCTATAAGATTTGATTCAGTGCAGGAAGGTAACAAACGCACAAAAAACATCATGACACTTGTTGGACACCTGAACCTTTGGTTTTGGTAAAAAAAAGCTTATAGTGGGGGATTTTTGGTACATTTCTCAGCACCTTTTCTTGGTGTCCCCTAGTAAACATCAAACACTGCATCAGTGCTGTACTGTCATGTGATTATAATCCACACTCAGCAACCCCTGCAACCCTATTAATGGCAGAGTTTTTCTTCAGTTCCAGAATCATTCCACCAGTTATAAAGCAGGCATGGTTTCAGCAAGACCCACCGTCTGTGCAATCACCATCGCCTAGCTCTGCTGTTTGATTTCCACTGTCATCCATCTGCTTTTGCCAGCAAAGGGAATAGGGCCAAGTGGGAAAGTCAATTCTTCTCAAAAGTGTCTCTGCTTTCTTCAACAGTAACACATTTCTCCCCACCTTAGGCCCACTCCTTTCTGCTCTGAGTGTGAGTGCTTTCCTTGAGTCTTTCAAGCATTTCTTTCTACAATTTGGGAGAGTTTTAAGTTTCTCTTCTGGCATCTTATTATAACTTTTCTGTAAGGAAGGATCATTATTGAGGTGGTTCTTGATATCGCTCTGTTTCCTCCTTACATTACGTACTTTCAGGAGTCATCACCACAGCTGTCTGATCTGTCCTCGTATGCCTTACCTAATTTTCTCAAACATTTTGAACAAAGCTTCACCAGTATCTATGTCTTTCTGAAATCTAGATATCTCAATAATTACTGAAGTTATTGTTCTTTCCTATGACACTAGGTCGTTGTGTAGCCTGTACTAGTCCCAGTATAATGTCCAATACATCAATGTGGGAATCATAGAATCATAGAATGCTTAGAGTTGGAAGGGACCTTGAAGATCATCTAGTTCCAAACCCCCTGCCATGGACAGGGACACCTTCCACTAGACTAGGTTGCTCAGATCCCCATCTAACCTGGCCTTGAACACTCCAAAGGATGAGGCAACTACAAATTCTCTGAGCAACCTGTTCCAGTGTCTCACCACCCTTACAGTAAATAATTTCTTCCTAATATCTAATCTAAATTGACCTTCTTTCAGTTTAAAACCATTACCCCTCATCCTATCACTACACTCCTTGATAAAGAGTCCCTCCCCATCTTTCCTGTAGGCCCTTTTTAAGTACTGGAAGGCCGCTGTAAGGTCTCTCCAAAATCCATTTATTTTCCAAAATACCCCCCACTTACATAACTGAAGTACACTTCAAATATGTATGTGATTGAGGAATACATGAAATTATAAAGAACTGAACTGAAATGTGCTTGGCACTTGTCACAAGTATTGCTTATAGATGTTATGCTTCTTCAGAGCGGATGTCATCAGGGGTATGATTATCTTCCAGCTAAGGAATAAATTGTTTGCATGTCAGTCTAAGAAGAGTTTTATATATGACTGTGGAGGAAGTCTGCATGGTTAAAATGTTGTCCTTCCATCTCTCCTTGGGCACATCTTTGAGGTATGATGCCAGTTTCTATACATATTTCTGTCAGATCTCCATCTTGGAAACATTTATCAATAGTAAAAAAAACATATTTCAGGTGATATTAAATGTATCCTTCAAAAATAATGTTTTAAAAACCATGTAATGTTCCAATGCTATTTTTTCCCTTTGCAATACAGATCTTGGTCCTACAGACTTAAGCTATGTTTGGCAGGACCAATGTTCATATGACCTTCGATGACTGATGCATCGTGTCAACAGTGGTGGATATTTTTTGTTTCAAAAGAGCTGATAGTTTAGAAGTAGCCTATGTTAACGTAGATCATTAGTACATCAGTGCAGATCAGACTATTCAACCCAGTTTGGCCTAGAGGTATGGGTGTAATGTAATTGTAAATGTTGGGTGTAAACAGGCAAGCATTCAGGTGAGACTCTTCTTCTTTGCTCCGTATGTTGTACTTATATTGTCACCCTTCTGAATTGGTAACGTGGGAAGTCTAATGGCAGACTTGACAGAGTCAGTGACATCACATAAATTGTTTTTCTTGATTTGTTAATGCAGTGCTGTATTCCTCATCTGATTTTTCCTCAGCTGGTACCTGCCTTTGATCAGATTCAGATGACTAAGGAAAGCACTTATATCTCAACTAGCTGTATATATTCCTCTTATTGCTTCCTTTTATGTGGAACCTAAACACTTCCAGGACATAATTCCTCTCATACATAACTAATGTCTAAAATAGTTCAGATATATGGTACCCTAAAAGTGACTGTTTCTGTCCACTGACTGTAAAGATGGTTTAAGGTGAAAGGCTCAGGTGTGGATGTATATGTCTACTGAATGCATTCCTGAAAGCTGTCTATGCTGACCCAGGCTAGGGCACCATAGGTGTGGTGACAGATATTCACTGGCAGCATAACATATTGGGGTTTGGTCACAGTTTCTGGATGCAAAGGATAATCAGTCCCTTCTGTTATTCAATAGGACAGAAAATATCTTAATTTACTTTGCATTTAAATAAGATCCACAATAACTGTTATCGATTTCACAACTAATTCTCGGAAATTGTGCCTTGAGAATTTTTTTTTCTGTATGTGACCAGCCAAACAAATTCTTAGCAAAAAAGACTACTTAATCTCATTGGCCAGGGTAGAGCAACTGATGAATTTCATTAGCCAAGGCATAGTTTGGGAAAAGTCTTCATTTTCATCTACTAACATTGTGAGAAAATCTTCATACAACAGAATTGGATACATTGACCTTTGATGCAGGTTGAGGAGAGAGGAAGGCATGACTCATCCACATCTAGTACTTTGATGTCATCTCTCATCAGTAAAGCTGCTCAACTCAAAATGTCTTGCACCATCTGTTGCTTTTGATCTGGCTGCTTTCAGTGCTGTCATTAGCACTTTATTACATATGGAAAGCTTATCCATTAACAAGCTGTCTTGTCGTTAGATACACATTACATTTCCCTTTGTCATCATGGATAATGTGTAATACTTGTCCAAATTCAACCCCTGGTTTTTGGTGCATGCACTTCTTGGCTGAATCTTTTATTTTATGGGTTCCCATGTGGCTTCAGAGGTACAGCTAGTCCTACATACAGTCAGTCGTCATTACCACTTTTTGCAAAGAAGAATTCAAACAGGCCTTGGTATATAGAACTTTTATTTTTTAAAGAATGCACTATCTGACTTGTCCACCTTATATATTTTTACACTGTTACTGGTGTCTTTTTCATTTCTGAAATTATAACAGTAACAAAACTCATGAAAAGCAACTTCATTCATCATCTTTCACCTGACAATGGCAAGGTTCTTGATGTCTGTCTTCTTTGCTGCAACATTTTACATATATCCTGTCTGTATATCAAGCACTTCAATGCTTCTATGTCCTTATAAATACTTGTTTTATTTCTTTCTGAAAATATATTCTGCTGTACATGATTTAGATTTCTCAGACACTTCCTAGAAGTTTCTTCTCTGCCAGAGCCATTGCTGTCTTGCTTTCTTCACAAAGTAGTGGTCAGAAGTTATTTCACTCTAAAGCTATGTGATGTTTTTATGATCAGTAAGTGTTGTATCAGCTTAATTAAAATTTCTGGAAGCATCAAGAACTGGAACATGCTGTTGAATCCAGTCAGCTCTCAGAAGAGTATCCTTTTAATACATATCCTGGAGGGACATCTGTGTGGCACTGGATCTCCTGAAGCTGGTGAAGTACATGTTTTCTTTCCGTCTTTGGCAATGTTTCCACCGGCTCATCCTTCTTTAGGGCTTTATATTTATAATGAGTGTTGCCTGTTTATAATGAACTGCTCATCATTCTTCCCCATCAGCATCTAACTAAAATAAACAGTAGAAACAGATGTACAAGCAGAACTAAAAATTTTCACAAAATTGTTACATTCCTACTACTGTACAAACATTAGCACTAGAAAAAGGGCTCTATCAAACCACAAAAATAGATATTCAACTAAGATTTTGCCAGGTACCAATTCTCCTCTGATCCAGGAATGATATATAGAGTCATCCCACCTGCAATGAGCAGAGCATTGAGGCAGCCTTTAATGGGCCACACAAAACTGCAGTGATGGAATAGTGACTTGAAGCCACAGAAGGTGCTGTTGGGCTTTGTTTAGGCTTTGAGCTGTAGCAGTGATCTCCCTGAAGGACTCTGATGAGGACCTTGGTGCTGACTGCAACACATGAGTGGGTCTGGGACAGCACAGCCTTTCAGAGCCAGATCTGACCTGCTCAGATTTTGAACCCGCTCAGTTCTTAAAACAAACTGCAAATGAAGGTAGTAAAAGGGGAAATATCTCCTGTTAGCACACATTACCTCATTAACTATGTTCTGAGAACAAGATCAGAATTAGGACAATCTTTACACAGGCCATATATGTAAACTAAGCTGTAACACTTCAGCCACATATTATATTCGTTTTAGGAAAAAAGACTATTCCCAGTGAAGATTTTTTCATTGCTGATGCCACAATTAAAATACATTTAGTAAAATTTTTCTGCATACTAAAGACGAAATCACTAATTCTAGCACCTTTAAACTTAATGGTGGTCATAAATCTGACTAGTCTACCAAAGTATCAGGGAATGAGTGTTTTATTTGGTCTTCTCTCTGTGGAACAGCAATATTTGTAATCTTCCAGTGGCATGTAAGCCTACCATTTCTTAATGAGAGAAGATGAGAGGGTCATACTGTCATCAAATCTTTTATGTCTTCTGCAGGATGCATCGTGCTCACAGGCTCTTGTCCTGCTGGGGGACTTCAGCCACCCTGACATCTGCTGGAAAAGTAGCATGGTGAGCTGTAGGCAATCCAGGAGACTCTTGGAATGCATTGAGGATAACTTCTTAAGCTAGGTAATAGACAGCCCTACCAGAGGGGATGCGATACTGGATCTGTTGGTCACAAATGCAATTGAGCTAATTGGTGACTTCAAGATTGCAGGCAGCCTGGGCTGCAATGATCATGCACTGGTGGAGTTCAGAGTCCCGAGAGATATGGGTCAGGCAAAGAGTAAAGTCAGGACCCTGAATTTTAGGAAAGCAAAATTCCAGCTGTTCAAGGAGTTGGTCAATAGGATCCCCTGGGAAACTGCCCTCAGGGAGAAGGGAGCAGAACAGAGCTGGTAGATCTTTAAGGATGGTTTCATAGAATCAGAGAATCATTTTGATTGGAAAAGACCTTTAAGATCATTGAGTCCAACCATTAACCTAGCACTGCCAAGTTACCACTAAACCATGTTCCTCAGCACTACATCTACACGTCTTTTAAATACCTCCAGGGATGGTGACTCAACCACTTCCCTGGCCAGCCTGTTCCAATGCTTGACCTTTTCAGTGAAGAAATTTTTCCTAATACCCAATCTAAACCTCCCCTGGTGCAACTTGATGCTGTTTCCTCTCATCTTACCACTTACTACTTGGGAGAAGAGACAGACCCCCACCTCACTACAACTTCCTTTCAGGTAGCTGTAGAGAGCGACAAGATCTCCTCTCAGCCTCCTCTTCTTCAGGCTAAACAACCCCACTTCTCTCAGCCACTCCTCATAAGACCTCTTTAGAGTCCTCACCAGCTCTTCTTTTGACATGCTCCAGTACCTCAATATCCCTCCTGTAGTGAGGGGCTCAAAACTGAACACAGTATTCAAGGTGCGGCTTCACCAGTGCTGAGTATGGAGGTGCAATCACTTCCCTAGTCCTGCTGGCCACACTATTTCTAATACATGCCCGGATGCTATTTGCCTTCTTGCACATCTGGACACACTGCACAAGAGTTCTCAATCCCCAGGTGTAAGAAGTCAGGAAAGGAGGGCAAGTGACCAGCATGGCTGAGTCGAGACCTGCTGGTCAAACTAAAGGGCAAGAAAGAGATGCACAGGCAGTGGAACAGGGACAGGTATCCTGCGAAGAGTATAGGGATGCTGCCTGGTTGTGTAGGGGTGAGGTCAGAAAGGCCAACGCACTGCTGGAGCTGAACTTGGCAAGGGATGTACAGTAAGAAGGGCTTCTATAGGTATGTCAGCCAGAAAAGGAAGGTCAAAGAAAGGTCAAAGAAGGTCAAACTCCCCTGATGAGCAAGACTGGCAAACTGGTAACAACAGACGAGGAGAAGGATGAGATACTCAACAACTTTTTTCCCTCAGTCTTCACTGGCAACCTGTCTTCCCACACTTCTCAAGTGGATGGACCGCAAGACAGGGACTGGGGGAGCAAAGTCCCTCCCACTGAGGGAGACAATCAGGTTTGTGACCACCTGAAGAACCTGAACATACATAAGTCTATGGGACCTGACAAGAAGAATCCCAGAGGCCTGAGGCAATTGGCTGATGTAGTCGCCAAGCCACCCTCCATGCTATTTGAAAAGTCATGGCAGTCAGGTGAAGTCCCTGGGGACTGGAAAAAGGGAAGCATTGCACCCATTTTTAAAAAAGGTAGAAAGGAGGACCCTGGGAACTACTGACCTGTCAGCCTCACCTCTGTGCCTGGGAAGATCATGGAACATATCCTCCTACAGGTTATGCTAAGGCACATGGAAGACAGGGAGGTGATTCAAGACAGCCAGCATGGCTTCACCAAGGGCAAGTCCTGCCTGATCAACCTAGTGGCCTTCTATGATGGAGCGACTACATCAGTGGACAAGGGAAGAGCTACGGATGTCCTCTATCTGGACTTCTGTAAGGCCTTTGACAAGGTCCCCCACAACATTCTTCTCTCTAAATCAGAGAGGTATGGATTTGATGGGTGGACTGTTTGGTTGGATGGTCACATCCAGAAGGTAGTGGTCAGTGACTCAATGCCCAGATGGAGATTGATGACAAGTGGTGTCCCTCAGAGGTCCGTATTGGGTCCAGTACTGTTTGCTATCTTCATCAATGTCATAGTGGTATTGAGTGCATCCTCAGCAAATTTTCAGATGACGCCAAACTGAGTGGTGCGGTTGACACACCTGAGGGACGGGATGCCATCCAGAGGGACCTGGACAAGCTCAAGAAGTGGGCCTGTGTGAACCTCATGAGGTTCAACAAAGCCAGATGCAGGGTCCTGCACCTGGGTGAAGGCAAAGCCCAGTATCAATACAGGCTGGGGGATGAAGGGGTTGAGAGCAGCCCTACTGAGTAGGACTTGGGGGTACCGGTAGATGAAAAACTGGACATGAGCTGACAATGTGCACTCGCAGCCCAGAAGGCCAACTGTCTCCTGGGCTGCATAAAAAGAAGTGTGGCCAGCAGGTTGACAGGGGTGATTCTGCCCCTCTACTCTGCTCTGGTGAGACCCCACCTGAAGCACTACATCCAGCTCTGGAGCCGTCAGCACAGGAGAGACATGGACCTGTTAGAAAGGGAGCAGAGGAGGGCCACAAAAATGAGGCTGGAATACCTCTCCTGTGAAGAAAGGTTGAGAGAGTTGGGGTTGTTCAGCCTGGACAAGAGAAAGCTCCAGGGAGACCTTATTGCAATCATTCAGTACTTAAACAGGGCCTATAAGGAAGACGGGGACAAACTTTTTGGCAGGGCTTGTTGCTATAGGACAAGGGGTAATGGCTTTAAACTAAAAGAGGGGAGATTTAGACTAGAGATAAGGAAGAAATTTTTTTACGATGAGGGTAGTGAAACACTGGAACAGGTTGCCCAGGGAAGTGGTAAACACCCCATCCCTGAAAACATTCCAGGTCAGGTTGGATGGAACGCTAAGCAACCTGATCTAGTTGCAGATGTCCCTGCTCATTGCAGGGAAGGTTGGACTAGATGACCTTTAAAGGTCCCTTTCAACCCAAACTATTCTATGATTCTATGATTCTACTCACAGGGGCATGAAAATAATGATTTTGGAGGACTTTCCACTTCAGTCGTTGCACCACAACAGAGCCTTAGTTTGTGTCTGACTGAAACCTCTCAGGGAATCCCTTCATGGCTGTTTTTTTTTTCCTGAGAAATGATCGACCTTTTTGGAAGTGCCCCCACAAGCACAAAGCAGAATGATCTCTCTGACCATCTGCTTTACCCAAGTGACTCTCGCCCTGCCAAACCTGTGTGCTTGCAACTGCCCAGCACCAGGTCTTCCCATCTTGTCATTTCTCCTGGCTTCAGTGTCTGCCAATTTTTTCTCTAATTTGAATTTGTAAAATTAATCTATTTAGAGATATTTTATTCTTTTTTTATTAATTAAACTCCAAAAGAGAGGTTTTATTTTTAGTGTAGATCATTGGCTCCATGAGTTTACATTAGCACATCTGTGGGAGGCTTGATTTGGATTAGGTTGGAAGCAGTAGGGATGGAGAGATGGGAAAAAGATATTGCTTAGGTCCATCCCCCTGCCAAGGCTATTATTTAATGAAACCACATGCTCTGTAATGAGCCAGCCATTTCCATTTACTCTTTCTGGTTTTGTCTCCCTGTACCTTTGTTGAAAAGTTTTTTGCCCCTTGTGTTTATGAGACAACCGAAGTTAGTCAGAGTTGCACTGCTCCAAACAATAAATGAAGCTTTATTGCTATGAAGAAATGTTTTCATTTCAAAGCCTCAGTTCAGTGAAAAATATCCAATAAAATAACTTCTACTTTACAAAGATCTCTCGAATCCTACAAAGGCAACTATGAAACATAATAAACAAATCTTTAGGATAAATACAGAAAATTCTCTGATTATTAAAGACAAATTACCCAAAGATTAAGCAAATTAAGAAAGTATAGTCTGTTCAAGATCTGTCTTTAAAAGATGGTTATTTTGAACAGATATGGAACTCATTCTCACAAACAAAATGATTGTGTTTATTCTTTTGACTGTCTAGAATAAGAACCTTTCAAATTATATTTATTCACTAAGACAAAACAAAATGGATACCTATGTCCTGTCATCCTGTCTGGTTTATATGTACATGATATATATATGTATGTACAATATGCTTGTGTTTTTACCAATTACATTCATGATTAATAAAATTCAGATTATGTTTTTCAAATAATTTACTTTCACTCTTTATATAAGGGTGGGGTAAATAATTTGTAACAAGGAATTTATTTGATAAGTATTCATTCTATTCAGGATTTCCCCGTGAACAAAGCATAATTCTTCATGGTGTAATTGCCATTCATAATTATTTCCTCAATAATTCATGCAAATAATTTGCAGCCATAATTCATTCTTAAGCAGGTTCATTGAGCCCATTTGAATTCTAAGCTACAATAGTTGGCAGCATGATCATTCTATATGTTTCAATCCTTGACGGCGGAGGCAATTGAATCAAACTTTTCATTCAGCATAATTGCTCTTCTAAATTGGGATGGATTTGTGAGTGTGATTTAGTACCTTTTGGTGATGGAAGCAAATTGACTGCAACTCGTTTAATCAGGTGTCTGGTTCAACCTGAAACTTTTGATGACTAAATTCTTGAATTCTATAATCAGTCTGGAACAAGTTGTGCCATTAATCATCCTGGATGTAAACTCTTTGCTGAAAGATTGTTAAAAGGCAAGCAATATTTTAAAAATCAAAGCAATATTTGGAAGGGTTGTTTCAGTCTGCTGTTGATAACAGCTATGTAAAAATGTTGTAATTAATTTAAGAATATGTACCAGTGTACTATATAGAGAAATCACAGGGAAAAAAAAAAACAAACTCTGCTGAAATGTTGTAAATTGGATAGCCTCTGAAAGAAATCCTCCTCTGTGTGTGTGTGCATGTGTGAGAGAGAAAGAGATCCTTCCTCTGTTATTTTCAGTCTCAAGGATTTCAGTGATCAAAGGATTCAGTTTAGTTTAGCCTGGAGAAGAGAAGGCTGAGGGGAGACATTGTTGCTCTCTACAACTACCAGAAGGGAGGCTGTAGTGAGATGGGAGCTGATCTCTTCTCCCAAGTAACTAGCGACAGGACAAGAGGAAATGGGTTCACATTGCGTCAGGGGAGGTTTAGGCTGGACATTAGGAAAAAAATTTTCACTGAAAGAGTTATCAACCATTGGAACAGGCTGCCCAGGGAGGTGGTGGAGTCACCATCCCTAGATGTGTTTAAAAGTCGTGTAGATGTGGTGCTTAGAGACATGGTTTAGTGGCAGACCTGGTAGAGTAGGGTCAATGGTTGGACTAGATGATCTTAAAGGTCTTTTCCAACCTAAACGATTCTATGATTCTACGAAAACTGCTTGAATTGGGCAGAGGAGAGGGAAATTCTAATTAATTTCTACTTGAGATAACAATTTAGGTAGATTCACTCAACAAAGGGGTTTTTTTAATTTTTGTTCTAGTTTTCTTGATTTTGTTCTTTTTTTGTGTTAGTGCTTTCTATTTGCCAAGCTTCAAGTTCTTACTAATACCATTATGGCAAAGCTCTCCCAGTTTATTGGCAGATAAGACAATAAATAAGCTGCTTTAACTATGACATTGTTCAGCTGTGATTTGGCCAAGTTAAAAATGGTGTAACGTGAAGGAGTGAGTCTCAATGAAGAGGTGCAACTGCTTCTCACAGCAGGAGTGCTGATATAAACATCTGAACACAACTGGATGACTGAGCACCTACAGCTGCAGAAGCAGAGCATTAAATGGTAGATGCTAAAATGCCTAACTTGTGGCAAGTACCTGCTCACTTTCAAAAGGCAAAGTAACTTTTCGGTTTTGGCAATCTACCACATGAGGCAAAAACTCTGGCAAGTGGTTGCTCACTATTGTTAGATATTTTGGGCAATTTGGGAGCCAAATTGGTCCTTCAGAGGCTGGGACCTGTTCAAAATTGCAGAAGCCCTCTTCTTGGAGAACCTGGACTGAAATGCAGGAAGACCAGCATCTGCACTGCTGCCAAAGGGGAACAGAGGCACCAAAACCCTCACCTGCCAGCTGACTTTAGTCCTGCCTGACCACCCCCTTAGGCAGGGTGATGGGGCAGAACCTCTCCTGGGGCCATGCCCTGGGGGGTTGCTGGGTCCAGGGGCTGCTCAGCCTCCTTGGACACCCAGCAGCATCTGGGGCTGGTGCTACCTCGGCACCACTGGGTTAGGGGGTTCCTATTGCTGTTGCTCCTCTGCTCCTTTGCATTTGCAGCAGTCAGTCCTTAATCACAGCACCTAACGTGATCCCACTGATCCATTACTGATACACTAAAGGAGGTAACTGGCAGTAAAACTGACGGTCACATCCCTGTTTGTTACATTTCTATGTCCCATTTTGTATCTTTTTTTCAATAAACCTTTTAAAACTGACATTTACAGTAAACAACCTTAATGTGACTTCTTCGCTCATCAATAGCTGCCTGAGTGCCGCTGTGGACAGAGTTATCCCACACTGATGAGGCATAGGTGATGGAATTTAAGTTCACAATTAGCAATTATTTTCTTGCTCTGGTTCTTTGATTATTATTTTTTATCTTGTTAATAATATAAAGCCTTGCTCAGTGGATACTTGCTATAGGAATGAACATAGATAAAAGGTTTAAATAATGATCTTTAAAAAACAAAGAGACAACTATGGCAAGGACCATGATCAGAGAAGAGTACATGTAGCAGGTATCTACAGCAGATAATTCTCATTTTAGTAAAAGCTTCTGTCTGGAAGCTTCAGAAGAAGTTGAAGGATTGTAGCTGGGGTCTTTATGCTACCGAGTGGAGGTGGACCTTGAACACCTATATTTCGCCTACCATTGGAAACCTGTTCTCCAGAGTTCGATTCTCAGGCATTCAGGGAGCCCACTCACAGCTGCCTGGTGGCAACTATATACATGGGTCTGGGATCAAACTGGGCACCTGGAATTTCTGTTAATTTCCTTAGCCATTTTCCTGCAAAATGTGTGCTCCTGATCAATGCTGTGTTGTCACACACTGGTCTTCCTGACCAGTCCACTGTTAAGACTTCTGTTTCTCACTGATCCAATGCAATGAAGTCCTGATCCAAAGACCTTATTAAGCAGCATAAAAAGGAGTCTGCTCAACAGCATCAGATACCCTGATCGAGCCTTTTCTGTAGGTTTCTGTTTGCACTTCTGACAGCAGCATCTTTAATTGATGGCTGGATATGGCCTTTCACGTTGACATTCAAAGAACATTTCCAGGAAAAGCAGAAATGAGACAAACAAATACAACATTAGGGAAAAAAGGCAACACTTTTTGTTTAAGGACTTACTACTTATTAAACTAGAATCCTATTTTAAAATGAATCGATCTTCAGCATCCTCTGGCTGTTACAATGCAAATTTATGGAGGAGTTCAGTGTGTTGGAGAACACCAAGTGTACGCGTGAAGTCTCAGGATTCATTACTCGTGGATTTCTCTGGTGGAGGCATGTTTCCACTTGATTTGCCTGCGCTCAACAAACATTTTAGCAAATCTTTAATTTGTTGTTATGCATGTGTGGCAGATGACCAGCCTTAAAGAATGCTGGAGGGGAAAGTCTTGACACCAAGTTGGATGGGTGTGTTGATCTGCTTGAGGGTAGAATGGCTCTACAGAGCGATCTGGACCGGCTGGATTGATGGATTGAGGCCAGTTGTATGAGGTTCAACAAGGCCAAGTGCTGGGTTCTGCACTTGGGTCACAACAACCCCATGCAGTGCTACAGGCCTGGGGAAGAGTAGCTAGAAAGCTGCCCACCAGAAAAGGACCTGGGGGTGTTGGTTGATGGCCAGCTGAATATGAGCCATCAGTGTGCCCAGGTGGCCAAGAAGGCCAACAGCATCCTGGCTTGTATCAGGAATACTGTGGCCAGCAGGACTAGGGAAGTGATTATCCCCCTGTATTTGGTACTGGCAAGGCCACACCTCGAATACTATGTTCAGTTTTGGGCCCCTCACTACAAGAAACACATTGAGGTGCTGGAGCATGTTCAAATAACAGCAAAGAAGCTGGTGAGGGATCTAGAGAACAAGTCTTATCAGGAATGGCTGAGGGAACTGGGGTTGTTTAGTCTGGAGAAAAGGAGGCTGAGGGGAGACCTTCTCACTCTCTACAACTACCTGAAAGGAAGTTGTAGCGAGGTGGGTGTCAATCTCTTCTCCCAAGTAACAAGTGATGAGAGTAAATGGCCTCAAGTTGCACCAAGGGAGATTTAGGATGGATATTAGGAGAAATTTCTTCACTGAAAGGGTTGTCAAGCATTGGAACAGGCTGCCCAGGGAAGCAGTTGAGTCACTGTCCCTGGAGGTATTTAAAAGACATGTAGATGTGGCACTTAGGGACACGGTTTAGTGGTGGTTTTGGCAGTGCTAGGTTAGTGGTTGGACTTTACGATCTTAAAGGTCTTTTCCAACCTAAATGTTTTTATGATTCTATGAAATCCTCCCTGATGTTCTGCAAAGATAGTAAGAAAGGACTTTGTGCCTTGTCCACTGATAGGGGCTCCAAGTGATTGGTGACCACCAGCTGCCTGATTTGCTCTGTTTTTGGAAGCACAGACAGAGCCTTCTGAACTGGCTCTAGCTACACAAGCCCCAGCTGTCCAGGAGATTTATAAGGTTTTAAGACTCTTTCACTGACTCTTTGTGCTTCTGGAGAAAAGCTTCTAAAATCGGTCAGAGATGTATAATTTCTGTGTGCATATGTGTATATTTATGCACATATATATGTGTGGTTTTGAGTTCTGCCCACATCTTCAGTTATTCTGTGGAACAGTGGGTATAATCCAGCTCAGTCTTCTCTTGCAGCAGTTCCAATCAAACAGAATACAGAACAGCTGTGGCCTTAAGCTACTGTCTATGAGAACACTCGCCAACCTAGTACAGGACTTGAAGCAAAATCTGTGTCTGATGGGTATCTCACTGTTCTCTGAAGTGTTTCTTTATCTCTTGTTCTCTACTTCTTAGGACTTACAGACTCACAATCCTTGGTCTCTAACTGCCGATGCCACACCTTCCTTCTCCCCACTTCTCTGTGTTCTTTGTAACCAGGCGAGCTGTCAATCAGCAAAGAGGAAATAAAGTCATATATATTAGAGTTGACAAAAGCCAGGTGATTCTTGCTGCTCAGAAATCAAAATGTGTTTTTCTTATTAAGAGACATTTTGGATACTGCTTAAATGCTTCTGAAAAATATATTGCTGCTGATACTGAATTCTTTGATAAAGAGAAGGTTAGTCTGCTGAATGCACTGCTGGTCTGGTTCATTGGTTCACGGGCCCTATTGAAATGTTGTTCTTCACTTCTCCTGAAACTCTGCGTTCTAATTTTCTGCATCCATAATCCTCTGAGCATCCTGATATACATCCCCGAGTACTTCACAGAGAAACAGTCACTCACTGGGAACTGTTTTTCCTTTTTCTTCAGCATCTGGGGGACACCAAACCTGAAATGAATGAATACTCACTGCCAAAAAGCAAAAGACCTCATGCTTGCAAAAGAAAATATGCTACTCAATATCTTTATTTTATCCTTTACTTTGTCCCCAGAGTGAACATCTGGGCAACTTTCTGAGTCACATCCAGCTGTCTGTGGGAGGCCTGAAAATACAACATAAAATACCTCACTCACAACAGATCCTTCAACTATACTTGCTTGGTTTCTCATTCACTTTCATTTCAGAAAAGAATATAACATCTTTGAACTGAAATCTTAGTTTCTCATATCTGTATTCCGTAAAAGCTGAATATCTTATGTGAAATGACGGAAAGAACCAGGGCACTAAATTATTCAGAGGCTTGCTGAGAAGATATGGGACTTATCATAATGAAGGTTAAATCCCCATCCAGGTTGCTACTTGCTGAAAATTGCTTCTGTCTGCTTCGGTAGCTGAGGTTAGCTGTGTTGATATTCTCATTGTAGAGTCTTTGTTATCAGTCCTCTATCATATGATATGTCCATGCTGTGCAACATATATAGAGTGTTATGATACCTGCTGCAGTCTGAAATGAAATAGTTTGAGCATGAGCAAGCTGTTGAGCACAGAAATGGGGTCTTTTCAGAGAGACTGGAAGCCTGGATTCACAAAACTCCTTGGTTTGTCATGGGAGGAAAATGGTTGGTGCCATTTATTAGTACTTCTTCCAGCTTATGAGTTTATCTGGGGAAAGCTCTTATTTGTTCGATGTAGCCCCACTGAAAGCAGAAACATTCCTGCTGTTTTTAAGTGCAGGGTCTCCTGAAAACCACAGCCAGTGGGTGGACCTGGCAGGATAGCTCCTTTGGATGGTTTGCAGGACTTACGATCTGTGTCTATGTTACGAAGTAGAAGACAACCAGGGAGGAAACTTGTGGTCTTGAGGTCAAGGGACATCAACCGGCTCTTGCCCATATGGCTTAGAGCTCACCACAGAGCAGAGTAACGCAGAGTTGGCTATATCTATGCTACACTGCATTTGGCTTTGAGGGTTTTCTAGGTCCCGTATAATGCCCTGTGGTTTTAATACATGAATATACTATTTTGTACCTTTTTTCCAGTTTTGACTATCTTATATTGGTATTGCAGGTCACTAAAATACTATAGCCTGAAACTGAGGACAAGTGTTGTGTTTGTTGGCATGGGGCAGAAGGGCATATGGGGGTGCTTAAGAGTCTATAGGTAGTTTGGACAGCACTAGAAGGCTGTGTGGGGCATATGGAGCCAAATCTGGTGCAGCCTCACCCATGACGTCTTTGCAGAGCTGTTCCTGGAGTGAAGTATACTCCTAATTTTGCCCAGGAGAGAACTGGGTGAAATGGCCCAAAGCCCAGCAGGAAATGAACTATTAATTAAGCAGAGTGGCCAACCAAGGTGTACTGTTCAAGCTTGGTTCCTGGTTTGTTCTCATTAGCAATGTTAATGTAATTACTGTCTTTCTAGATTTTCAGGTCTCCTATGAGCTCCTGGTGATCTGCAGAGTTTATGGAGGTACCTGTCGCTTATCCTGTGGGGAGGCAGCCACCATCACACAGGGAACCACGGCAGGATATTTCCTTTTGCCCTCTTCCTTCTGTGAGATTTATGTCAGGAGATGCATGACTCAGTGACCACGCAGGAGCCTTTTGGCTCCCAGGTGTCTTTTTGCTCAGTGACACAGTATGTGATGTCTCACAACACAACAGCTTCTTTCAGTTCCAGTAACAACCCTTTAGCGGCCCAGCCTGTCATGGGAAGGATCATCCTGCCTTCGTGTGTCTGATGAGAAAAGGAAGTCAGGACTTGTTTTAGCTCTGCCTTACTTTGCCATTAGGAGAGCTGAAGCCTTCATACATAGCTGCCCAAAGCAGGCTGCTAAACCCATTCTGAGACACCAAAATAAAAGGTGCCAGAATTGCAGACGCTGTGGGCATGGGAATCGGAAGCCGTACTTCAGACGCAGTCCTGAAAATAAGGCCATTCTTAATGCAGTAACTAAACTCTGCTCTATGCTTGTAATGTTTGGAAAAATCAAGCTGTAAATGTCAAGCTTCTTTCTGCATTTCGTTTTGCAGTAATGCTTGGTAATACTGATGTGCCTTTGTGCTGATCCAGAATCCCAATTAAAAGAGTGGTGTGCCTGAGAGATGCTGTGATCACTAATGGCTGCTTACCCATTTGCATGGAAAGGCCTTTAAGGCTTCCCTAGGACAACTTTTCAAGTGCTTACATGTTACAACCCACAACAATCTTCTATAAATGCAACTTTCTCAATTTATAGATGCTCTAAGACATCAGATGTTTCTCTTTTGTGTGGAGACATATGTGAATCCTTCACCATCATGGCAGTCTCCTACTTCCAGTGAGCACTGCAAAGCCAAAAGCATTTAAAAACACCTCAGATGATAGTTATGTTTCTTTTAGCACCTTAGCACAATTAATGAACTTAAACTTACTTTCTCATTTAGCTGTCACAGTCTATTTTAAAATGAAATACAGTGAAGAGAAGATAAGTGGGACACGTGGCCAAAATTTCACCTCTGCTTATGTTTTGAGTTTGTCAGCCTTTCAATAAGTGTTGCCATTATGAGTAAAGATAGCAAAACTGGGATGAAATTTGGAGGTGTTTTAATCAAATGACCCATTTCAGGCACAAGCTACGAAGAACAAATCTAGTTTATTTAGCACAGCTCTTGCCACAGTTTTCTGACAAAGCTTTTGTTCTTAGTGGTCTATTATTATACCAGCGTTCACCTTTTATTTGGTTCCCAAAGCAAGTTTAAGTAGTTTCTATGGCACACACTTTTAAAACGGCTTCTTTCTTAGCTTCTCTTAAGGGAGAAAAAGATCATTTTAAGGGCAAAAACCATGAAATGAGAATGTCAGTTTTAACCCACAGATATATTTGGGCATTTTGCATTCAGCTGATTGCAGGAAGTTACTGCAGCCCAGTAACAGAACTGGGAAGCTGAAGACCTCAGCTCTTTGGGGCTCCTGCGATTGTAGTACACATATTGATTCTGGGCTACTTCCTCTCAGCAGGAATTTAAAGAAAATGCAAACAACATTTCCAAACAACACAGATTTAAGGTGGAACAGAATTCTGAAGAAAATATATCTTCCTTAATTGTTGTTGATGAGTATGCCAAGAGAACTTGTAACAGAATTTAATAAAGGGAAGGGAATAAAGTTGTGAGTAAATAGCTTGAAGAGCTTTTTTAAAGATGTATTTGTAGAGGTGAATCATTATCCTTAAATTTACTTTAAATCTGCACTTCAGAAGTTTTATTATTAATCAGTTTACTGCAGCGGTTTTTGCAAAAGTATTATTTTTGTAAAAATTTCGGCTCAAATTGTAACAGACAATAGACAGCCTCATGACAAGTCTATATCTCACAGGTAAAATTCCACTAGCCAAAGGTCAGGTCTGGTAAACTCCTCCAGAATAGGTTAGGAAAACAAAGTCTCAGTCTGTTATTCCATCAATTCTGAGCTGGGATACAAGTCAGAATTACTAGACGCACTACTGGAGTAAGGACGAACTGTGTGTATCCTACATGCAATCTTAACATTCTGGGTGCAATTCTATTTTGATTAATGTGATGTTTTGTGCTATCTTATTGCTGACAAAGTAAATTGATTCTATCTCACGATCTCTGTTTTTAAATTACTAGTCATTTGTTGAGTATCAGTTGAAAGACAACCAAGGTTTCTAAACTCAAATATCTATTGTTACCTCACCAGGTCAATATTAAACAACTCACTGAATAATTCGAGTTTGAAAGGTTTTGAGTGCTCCTGAAGGTGAGAGAAACAGTAGATGCTCAGATACTTTCAATGCAGACTGCCTGGGATTTAACTTCTGGTATGCATTTTTTAAGATCATTGACTTACACAGTCAATGCTTTGCAAAGTTGCAAGAGAGGTCTGCCTCTTACTAGGAAGTCAGAGAAGGTTGATGTGAAAATATTGCAGTATTTGAAGAACAACTTCTTAAATAATCTGTTTTTGTCTGCTGGGGAAGTGAGAGGGAGTGGAATAGTATCCTTTCACATCTTTATGGTGTGAATCTGCCTAACCCTGGTCTTTGGTTACAGCCGCAGTGGTAAGGGAAAGCTGCAGGTATCTCACTTGCACTTGCGAGATGATTTCATCTGGATGTAGTCTTCTGAACTTAATGTTTGCCCAAGTGGTCCATTTAATCCCATAGCTGCTGTCCTACAGAGCTGTGTACCAGGTGCTTCAGAGACCACTGACACAGCTGGGAGGGACTTCTTCTATCCCATGGGAAGCTTCTCCCCAATTCCTGTCAAGCAGTAACTGGATTATAGGAAATATGAACGAGGATCATTTTGGGGAGGACTATCTATTTATAACTACAGATGTACTTACAGTCCACATAGATGAGACCTTGGCTTCTCTCATCTCCTGTTTCAATGAATTCCACACATTAGTTACACGGTGTGCTAAAGAGAAAATACCAAAAATCCGGTTACATTTTCTTGGAAAGTCCTTCCAAGTCATTCTCTTAGCTCTTCAGGGATCCTCTGAGAAATGCATACCCATCTCAAAGGTTTTGGACTCTCTGTTGGAAGTGAAACCTGATATGAACAGGAGTTTATGTAAAAAAAAAATCAATCAAACAAACAAAAAAACCCCAACAAAAATATAGTTCCCATTGTATATGGGTTTGAATCCAAACTGCAAAGCTGAATTCTGAAAACTGTGTGAGAGAGACTTGAATCCAAACACTAATCCTAGTTTGGCATCTGGGTTGGATGGACCAAGTCAGAAATACAGATCCATGCTCGTCAAGGAAAGAGGTAGTTGGTGAAGCCAAATGAGAGTGATGAACCTCGTGAGGGGAGGGTTTGCAAGCTGAAGGCAGGGGACTGGCAGACAGGAGGTCTCAGCCCAGAACCTATCTCTGCTCCAGAATTTTTGGGTCCTTTAAACCAAACTTGCAAGTGTTCAATCATTTTAAGACCCAAACTTTGAAGCTGTTGATATGGGGCTTCTTTTTTCAAAGGTCTGGTCCTGAAGCAAACGTGAAATGACCCTTGCAGTGCCAGCAGTGTACCGATTGCCTGGCTACTGTGGTGCTCTCTGCTGCTGGGGCTACCTGCAGCATCGATACCAGTGCTTGCATTTCTGGTCTGTAGGATTTCCTATAGTGACAGTGAAACCCGGCATTTTGCCACTGAAATTTCTTGTGATTTTCATCAGCTAATTTTAGCAAAAAGGGGTTTGATACACTTGTACAGAAAAATACCAAGAAACAGATTATGTTTTCCCACTCCTATGCTTCTTTTTTCCCCACCCATTTCTATACTGCTGAATCCTTTCTTTCTCTACATGGGCACTGTGATTATTAACTATGTCTTTGTAATGCATGCAAATTCTGGAAACTTTGCACCAGCAGACTGCATGCATTTCACGTTTCTCTTGTGTACTGTACAAAAAGAGAGAGGGTCAAATTATTACACTGGAGTGTTTTATTGCACTGGTGTGAAAGAGTGTTGTTTTGTTTTCTGTGAGCTGGTCTGGATTTGCATGGCTGGGACAAGGACAAGAACAGTTCTTTGTCCACAGTATGTGTAGGTTACGTAACCTTCAGAGCAGAAGGGAAAGTACAAACAATTATGTTTATTACGGTCACTGCAGAGGATGGGAACGGGCCACCAATTCTGGGCTCCAGCAAATGTGAGGGTCTCCAGTGCAGTGTTGGGAGTTGGAAGGATAATGGATAACAGCTTGGAAAAAAAAAGTAGTTCTTGAAAATCAAGGGTATGAAGCTCTCAGTAAAAAGGACAGGTGAATTTTGTAATTTAAAAAACATATATTGATAAGTTGGAAAGCATTTATGGCCAAAATAATGAGAAATTAGTCTAATTTTTGGACAGATCCTTATGATATAGCTGCTGTCTCATTATAAAATCAGCAGCAACGTGGTCCCCACTCCAGAACATTTACTGTCTAGAAGATGGATGTGTAAAAGAAGTCATCACTGAAGAAACTTTCTTTTTCTCCTTCAGTTTAGTAGTTGTATCATTATAACTTTTCTTGGCATTATGAAAGAAGCAATTCTTTTGGAAGGCTATGAAAGATTAAAGGTCATCAGATGAAGACAAAGAGATCTTTTGTCCCTATGCATATACTACAGACCTCTACCAGAGAGAACGATGAGGGAGATATACACACCTTTTTGCTGAGCCAGTGCTTTGGGGGGTTTTTGTTCTCAGGCATGAGCAGCTGCTGACAAGAAGGCAATGGGAGGAGGGACAGGGACAGGACTTCAAGTTTCATCATCAGTTAACAAGAAAGAGATATTTAGAAAAGTACTCACTTCTGGAGAAATGGGATATTGGGAGGCTGATCAGTATCTAGAGAGGCATTAGAGACAGTTTATTTAGCTATAGAAGACTAAGTAGAAATGTAAAAGAAAAACAAAACAGTGTTAGATAATCTATAGGCAATGTTGTGACTAGTATACCCATCACCAAGAGAATTAAATTCACTACAATTTCATCCAGTCATATTTAAAATACCTTGGAGAGTGTGGGAATTCATCAAATCCCGACTGAATGCAGCAACAACAGATCTTAGCTTCATACATTTGTTAGAAGTGTAGAACAGTAAAAAATAGTATAGTAGCAGAGCAGGAATCAAGGGGAATTGAAATGCTTTAAGATCATTATTAATTATTTAATGAATCCTTTCCAAATTCTGCAGCTACATTATAATATAGACCAGATAAGTGGTTCTCTGTGAATTTACGAATTTACGGCTTAGGTATTGTTGCTTCACTCTGAGATCAAAGGGAGGATTGAAGTGGTGAATAAGATTCTGAGATTCTGAAGGAAACACTCCCAGTGGATTTTTTCTTTTCAAATGCATAAGATTTCTTCCACTTGGGAATAATGTTATCTGCTCACGTACTATATGGGGAAAGGACTTGGGCCAGGAAGCTTCACAGCACAGAGAGAACAATTGGTGGACAGCGTCCTAATTGCAAAGACACTCAGTATTTTATTGTTTGCAGGCATTATTTTTCATATTTGCTACATCAGTCATTCTCTGAAAGGTACTAACAGTGACCTTGGTATTGCAATATCTGAGAGCCTCTCACATGCCTCCATTTAATTAGCCACAAAACTCCCTCCTGCAATTCAGAGAAATCACATTAGCTGTATTTCCAGCAGAGAACTGAAGCACAAAGAGCTTAAGTAACCTGTCAGAGATGACACAGGGAGTCTGTGGTGGAGTGGGAAGCGAGCAGCATCCAAGGTTTCAGCCACAGCTCCTGTCTCCCTCCCCAGCTCCCTACTCTTACACCCCCACCCCCCACTAAAACCCCATCGTGCAGCCAGAGCTAATGCACTGATAGGGATGCTGGATTGTTTTACAGAGGTATGTAGAATTACTGGAAGTGAGTTTATTGCTTTCTAATGGCTCGGGTCATTCATCCTTCAGTATCCATGTGGGAGGAGGCATCCAGTCAGCTGAAACACTACTGTTGCAGCTGGTGCTAAAGCCGAAACACAGCTTTAGCAGTGCAGTCGGCTTACATTAATGGAGAAGCAAAACCAGAGCTCATCTCAACATCCTCACAATGTTTCTCTGAATGTAAGTGTGAAAAAACAGTCTGAACAGCTCTCAATGACTTTCTTTTCCAGTCCATATTTATAAAACTTAGCTTTTGATGTTCTTGCTGCTGGGCTGCTTAATAAGAAAGGTTAAATGCTATGATAGAAATTAGAGTTGCTATAATCTTTGAGGAGGCTCTTCTAGGGTCTGTTGGTGAGATTTAATGGTCAAGGTTATGCAAAGGTCACTTCTTATGAATTGCAATCACTTTGTTGCTTCTTATCTCTCACTCTTTCCCCCATTTGTCCTCAGATGTTGTGGTTTAACCCCAGCCAGCAACTAGGACCACACAGCCACTCAGCCACTCCCCCCCCACCCAGTAGGGTAGGGAGAAGAGGGAGAAAAGGAGGGGAAAGGAAAAAAACCTCATGGGTTGAGATAAAGACATTTTAATAGAACAGTAACAGAAGAGGAAAATAACAGTAATAATAATAATGGTAAAATAATATACAAAATAAAGTGATACAACACAAGTCCCTCTCATGACCCAGTGATCGGTTGCCCATCCCATCCCAAGCAGGGATCCCTGCCCCTTGGCTGACCCCCATCTATACACTGAGCATGATGTCTATGGTATGGAATATTCCTTTGGCCAGCTTGTCCTGTCTACGCTCCCTCTTAGCTTCTATGGGAAGCTGAAAAAGTCTTTGACTAGTATGAACATTCTTAATAACAACTAAAACAATAGATGTTATCAACACTCTTCAACATTCTTCTGATACTAAGTCCAAAACACAGCATCTGCTAGAAAGAAAATTAACTCTATCCAAGCTGAAACCAGGACATTAAAAAGAAAAACAAAAGTGCATAAGGACAAGTAATTCTCTAAATAAACTAATAACCTCAGTGTAGGATAAGCAACCCAAGATGTTACAGTCAGTCATTTACTTTTCTAGAATTACTCTGTGCTTTTGCTCCTATTGTTGTTTGTGTTTACTGCTGACTGGCTGTGTCCTGTTAGCCCTGCATAAAATTTGTTGTTATCACAAGAAAAATATCATAGCCTGGATGACTATTATACTTGCTACACATCTAGCAAAAATATAAATGTTCCAGAGAAGGCCTTCCTCATCTGTTGACTGAGGACACTTGTGCATTGGGACAGCTCTCCTGTGAGCCACTGAACAGATAGTTGATAACATCTGGCCAACCAACCCTTACTGAGACTCAGTGAAGGAACCCTGAAGCTTGGCTTTAGTATCTTGGGATCTACAAAGCTAAGCTTTTCCGCTACTAGAGGGACAGTCTGCTTGTTGCCATGCCAAAGGCATACCTGAGTTTTGTGTTTTTCTTCTGTGTCTCTGAAATGGCTTGTCCCTCAGGTCTGCCAGGAGGGATTGCAAAGTTCTACCTGGACACTGTCAGCAGACATGAAACCAGGACCTTCTTTTTCCTCTTCTTCATTGACAGCTGCACCCTACACCAAAGGGTCAATAGCTACACAAGCACATACCTCTGTGAGGGCATGAAGATACTGAAAGGTGCAGAAAGACTTGAGCATGCCCTTCCCACACACTTTTCCAAGTTGTGAGCCAGCTCTGGGGATTGAATAACCCTGTCACATAAACTGCAAAGAAGAGGTGCTGTCTGTATCTATCTACGGAGACAAGCCATGACTGCCTATGACCTTGCTCATGATACATTAAACAAGCACTTCAATCACAGTCACTCTGCTGCTTCCAATTTGATTCATTGCTTGAGCATGAATTTTTCAGGACTAATTACATCTAATAATGTGTGACTTGGACACATGAGTGAACTAAAGGTTCAGCAGCAAGGCATGAGATGAATGAGAAATTGGTTGGCAAGGTGTTGTGGTTTAACAACAGCAAAGCACCACACTCTCCCACGCTCACTCACTCTCCTACCCAGTGGGATGGGGGAGTGAATTAAAAAGGCAAGAGTGGAAACTCATACGCTGAAAAAAAGACAGTTTAATAAATAAAAAAAAAAAAAAAAAAAAAAGAAAGACAAAGAAAAAAAGTGAGAAAAAGCAAAACTGAGAAAAAGCAAAACCAAGAAAAAGCAAAACCAAGAAAAAGCAAAACCAAGAAAAACATGTGATGCAAAAAACCCCCAGTTTCTCACCAACAACCAATTGATGCCCAACTAGTTCCCAAACAATGGCAGCCCTGGCCAACCTCCCCCTTCCCCCCACCCCTGCCCAGTTTTATTGCTGAGCATGACACCATATGGGATAGGATACCTCTTTAGTCAGTTTGGATCTGCTGTCCCAGCTGTGTCACCTCCCAATGTTTTGTGCACCCCAAGCCTACTTGCTGATGGGGCAGTGTGGGAAGCAGAAAATGCCTTTATGCTGTGTAAGCACTGCTCAGCAATAGCTAATACATTGGTGTCTTACCAATGCTGTTTTTATCACAAATCCAAAACATAGTACCTGTTAAGAGAATTAACTCTATCCCAGCTAAAACCAGTACACAAGTATAAAAAGCTATGCACTTTAAGATATGAAGAGATAGAATGTAGCCAGTCCCAAAGAGATGAATGAGTAAAGCACAGACTGTCTCCGGGAAAGAGGCAGAATATGCAAGACCTATTTTTAATATAAAAGGTAGTTATAAGAGGGGAGATTCTCTTCATCTTTGTTTTCACCCAAGAAGAGGACAGGATGCAAGGGTCCATGTCATGATGGAACTGCCTTACTTCATGAGGGATGGCAGCAAGGTAAGATGGGCTTTGAGGAAGCAAACTTCAGTAGACTCAGGCAACAGATGAGTAAGATCTCATGGGAGGCAATCAAATTGGAAATGGAGTAGATGGCTGTTTCTTTAAAGAAATGCTCTTAAGAGCACGACTGCCAGCTGTTCCAGAGGGGAAGAGGAATAAGAAGTTTAGTAAGAGGTTAGCGTGGCTAATTACCGAGCTCTTCATTGAACCAAGCTCAAGGGAGCACATAGAAAGAGAAGTGAGAAAAGATTGGTGAGTGCAACTCTAAAACATAAACATGAGGGTATAGGTAAATCAGGAAAAGTAAGGCACAAAGAGACATATCTCTGGTCATGGCATGATTCCTTGTTAGCTTCTGTAGGAACACCAGTAATAAGGAGACAAACAGGAAATGTGTAATCCATTACCAGCAGAGAGGGAAAGCTATTAACTGATTATGCTTAATGCCTTTTGCTTGCGTCCATGTTAAATGGTTTTTTTTGCTTCCCTTAGTACAAAGGTTAACTGCAATCAATTGATTAATCATTTCATACCCATGACACAGGGGCAAGACGCCCCACAGGGCATATCGCAGCCACAGCAAGCACAGGGCTGTGGAAAGCTGTGAGCTCCTGGGAGGCTGGAAAGGCACGAATGCTGCTAAGCCTGTGCAAGAGGGCAGGGAAGAGCCAGGCAATTCCCATTCTTCAGGTCTGAGAAAGACCCTGCAACAAATAAGCCTTTTGGAAGCACTTAGAAGAAAGCCAGGTGTATTAACTCTCCTGGGTTTACTGAGATTATGTAGGAATAGATGTCCCACTTCCCTCTCCAAACAGGCAGTTTGGTAGAAGATGTGTTGGCTTGCAGTTGCTAGCTGAATACGGGGCAGGAATTGCACGGTTTTGAAAAGGAAAGCAGGCAAACACAATCCCTCAACAGGGAGATAGCCTGCAAATAAGTCAAGGGGAGTTGTCTGCTTCTCTTGGCAGTGGGAAGGTCGGCTCTGCATTTCTGTGACAAATTTTTGGTGCTGAAAAGAGCAAATAAAATGGTTGGAGGAAGGGGGAAGATATGGCTTATGAGGAAAGATCAAATGAATAGGGGTTGTTTAGCCTGCAGAGCGGACACTGGCGTGTAGATATGAGACAGAGAAGAGGTGACTGCCAAAAGGAAGAGAAGAAGCTTTTCTCTGCCTGGTGTGGGCTGGGTGGGAAGTTGTGGGCTTGCACTGCTGCTGGGAAGCTGAAAGCTGCCAGGAGCCATTCAGGCTGGGAAGATCCTGCCCCCAAGATGCCTTTCAGCTCTGCATCCTCTGAGTCTCTGTGAGAACCACAGTCCAAAGGACCTGGCAGCCAAACAGCCCTGTGGAAACAGTGTGGGTGTGTCTGGGTGGGTTGGACAAGAAAAAATGTTCAACAAGCAGGGTGCTCTGATGCCATTGCAACCACTTGAGGATGGGCTGTGTTTAATGACTGCTGTGACAAGCTGAAGAGTCTTGCAGGCTTTTCTGGTACAGCTCCTCAGAAACTTTGGTGGGCACTGAAGTCATTAAGACAATGCAACGTCAGCAACCGGCCCTCCAGGGCAAGTCAAGGACCCTGCTCCCTGCAGCTCCTCCACGTGGCAGTGGGGTTGGAGCTGAGACCTTACTGCAGTCCTCAGAGCTCTGCAGCTCTTGCCTCAAACACAGCAGTGACTCTGAGCAGCTCCCAAATAAAAAGCCCACTTATATAAATCTCTGTAAAGACCTTGCAACTGCTTTTCTCATTTGTCATAAATACGGTGGTGATGCCGGGACAGAAGGACATGAGAAAGGCACGGACACTTGCAATTTGTGAGAAATATCTATGCAGTCAAATCACCTGCTACACGAGTCCACAAGGAAATAGACCCTTGTCATGACATGCTAGTGCCAGATTTTAGCTCTGATTACTGCAGCTCAACCTTGCCAAATCAGCTCAGCCAGTGGAGCCAAACATTTAGCAGACAGTGAGATCGGTTCCCCGCACAAAAGGCTGAATCTCTGCGCTGCGGATGGCCGGAGCAGTGACAGAATGAGGCCCCTTCTGCAGCAGACATGTCAGCACACAGAAACCATCAAGCTGCCATTCAAATAGCTGGAGTCTCTGAAAGGTCAAATTAAATAAAATGAGAAAGGTTTCTTGGGCAAGCGGAAGGTAGCTCTGAGGAGCTGTGGCTCAGTGAAAGTCTGCAGCAGCAGCTTACAGGATGAATCCAGCTGAAGAGGGATGCATGAAGTAGCTCTAAACTGAAGAGGTAGCTCATGTCCTGGTAATAGGCCAGGTGTAACATCCTAGGTCCAGTGTGGCTGGTTTCCAAAAATCCCCTGTGCATTTTAGAGGATTCATTGGCTTCTGTATTGCCAGTCTAAGTAGATGTCCCTGCCTTAGCAAGCTCAGAAAGGATATTATTTATATAAAATGTAGTTTCATCATAGGTGTGCTGTGAAGGAAAGACCAGAATGCAGAGCAGAGTATTTGCAAGTCAGGCATAAACTTTTCAAGTAGCCTTTGACACACAGTGGTAGCTTTTCATTTTAGTATGCAAAGTTTGCCTTGGTCAAACTGCTGAGCTGAAAAAACCACATATGCCACCCTTAAAACCTGAAAGAAACATTGCCAATTTCACAAGTGGTTAAACTAAGCCTGGAGGACTCTCGCTTTCTGAGACAGGAACTAACCATCTCTAACAGGTCCTTTCCATCTCTGGCTTCTCTGAAGCTATGAGTCGATGAAGACTGTGACTGACAGGCTCATTAACACTGAACAGCCTCAAACGCACACCAAATAGCTTGGCAAGCTAATTAGAGGAACGCTGGGATAAAGAGAGCATGACAATAAAATATTTCTGACGTTAATTAGAGGAAGAAAAAAAGCAAGGCTGAGCTTCCCGAAAGAAATGTGAGTTGAGAGTGAGTAATCCTGCAGGATGCAGAGCACTCAGGGCGGCTTTGAGATGTGCTCCCAGGGGACCACTGCAGCAGGGCATGGAGCTGGGACATGGAGCTCGCCGCACAGCAGAGGGATGCGCCTCAAGCAGATGCCTTGTGAAAGAAATGGAGAGGAAATAGCTTGCAGAAAAGACCTGAAAGAAAGAGTGATTCCTTTCTGCTTGTCTCCAACCTGATATGCAGGTTTTAATTCAAGCAGGCGAAGGTGAAGCACAAAGCAAAGGGGAGCCCCCAAAAAAGCAAAATCTAGCCCCCAGAAAAGAAAAACTCAGGCTAACAGTGAGGACTTATGAAAAACAGAGTGGCTATGGGGCTTGAACAGTATTAACGTGTTGCTGTGCATCTTAACTGTCTCCCACAGTGTTTAAAAAATGCACTAATATTTTCTCCCTGTTCCTGTCCTCTGGTTCTCTCTAATTGCTTCCAGATGGATGTCTCCAGGACATATTTTTCCCAGGTGTGCTCCTACAGCTTCACACACTAGTTTTTCCTTTCTGTGGGGTTTTGTAATGGTGGCTTTGCCCCTGGAATGTTCGGGGTCGAGCGGAGCCCTTCAGAGGGACTGTGCCAGTGGCACCTCCACTCCAACCCTTGCCCAGCCCGGGTTGGCTATGCTGATCCCATCACTCTGTCTACACACATATATGTAAACATTTCAAGCAGGAAAAGTGTTACCCAAAACTGCTGGCATCAGCCTGGGAGAAAGCAACACGGGGTGACTGCTACTGCAAGGGTCTCTGAGGGTCTTCACGTGGCAGGAGCACAGTGGTTCCCCTGCCCTGACGCCTCCGAGCATGGAGATTCTCACTAATGAGAAATGGAAATGTAGCTGCATATGGATTTTCTTTTTTAAATAAAGAAAAAGAAGAAGTGACAGTAACATTCAGAGACTAAGCCCATGGATGTAAAGGGTTCAGCAGCAGATGTAATTGCCGTGTGCACCTAGAAAGGTGGTACAATTTCACCTCCTACACATAACACAAGAGGGAAATGATGTGTTTTCATATCTGATTCTTTCTGCTTCGTATTCACTATCTCATTTGACTTCAACATGACATGTGGATTTTCTTATTTTGGCCTTACACTTAAGAATTTTCTTTTCTCATATCAAATCAATGGATGCATTTTTACCTATAGTGGCATTAAATATTCTTTGTGGCGCCTTTATATTGTGACATCTATATTTGTTCAAAGGACAAGGAGTTGAATGTGATGCTTCTGTAGTGTATAAAGCATTCAACTTTTCTTGAAATTTTATGGTTTTTCCAGAGCAACTGATTGCAGCATTTGTCATAATTTTTTTATGCTTGGAAGAAGCCAGACAGCATGATCTGGATAGGGATTAGAACAGTATAAATAAGGGAAAAATCACGCCAAAATATCACCAGGGAGAATGTGTTGGTTTTTCTAAAGGCTTTTATCACCATCACTTCTAAGTACTGTTTTTATATTTAATGACCAAAGAAAAAAGAGTTGTTATCCTGCAAGGCACGGTACATGTGTTGCATAAGTCTTTCTGAAAGCACAGGAGATGGCCAGCCAGCTGTTATGGTTATATTAAGAAACCCGGTCCAAAGAAATATGTTCTGCATAAAGCTTAAAAGCAGGTGATGTGGCAGCCTTCTTATGAGGGTGAATTTCAGCAGGACAAACCTGTCACCTCCCAGCAGCTGCAGCGTGGTCCTTCCCAGCCAGAGCGCCCAGAGCCCGCTTGTGAGCTCCAATCATCAGCGTGGAACTGAGGGCTATTCCTTTTTGGGGTTATAAGAATTAACTAAACTAAACTGTTATTTTTGCATCTGCAAACCAGAAGAAGTCTAGAGTTCAGACAAAATGGTAAGAAAACTTGACTTGGGGAACAAGAAGAGACTATAGTATTTTTATTCATTCATAGGAAAAATTTCTTCACCGAAAGAGTTATCAAACATTGGAATAGGCTGCCCAGGGGAGCGGTGGAATCGCCATCCCTGGAGATATTTAAAAGACGGATAGACATGGTGCTGAGGGACATGATTCAGTGGTGATTTTGGCAGTGTTAAGTTTACGGTTGGACTCAATGATCTTAAAGGTCTCTTCCAACCTAGGTGGTTCTATGATTCATTCATTTTTCTGTAATACTCAGCTGTTTTGCTTGCAAAGCTCTAAGAAATGGGCTCTTGCTTTTAATCAGAATTAGGAATGTGAAGGTTTTAGCACAGTCCATCCTGGGGTAGCCACTGTTTTGAAATAATAATAAAGAAATTGTTGATTTTAACAATGGGCAGAGGGCAAGCATCCTCTGCCAGTGTAATTTGTGTTTATCCTGTTGCTTCCCTGCATTTGTGGCTCTGCTGGGGACACGCATGTGTGGACAAAGAGCTGGGTGGGAGAGCAGGAACATTCTTGTACGGCCAAGGAGGATGCAGAGCCCCAGCCACCAGAAAAAGGTTCCTAAGGCAGATGCTGGCAGGAAATTAAAATAAAAATTGCGTAGCCTGCAATGGCACGCATCACAGAAACCGAGCAGTTTGGTTTCTCTCAGAGCTGGAAAACAGCACTGGCAGGTCAACACAGCTGGCAAATGGCAAACCAGTTGGTGTTCAACTGAGGAGGAACAAAGAGGAAAAGGTGATAAAAGTCACTTCTTAGAAGAAAACTTAGTCAAACAACACACTCCAGAATTTTCAAGCACAAACACCTCCTGACTTCAACCAGGCCCCAGGAGAAGGGCAACTTTAAAGAAGACAAAAAGCCTCGGGGAAGGCAGGCACACCAATTATTTATTTCTCAGATACGAGGAGATTCCTCACTGCTGTGCGCTGTGCACTCAAAGCACTCCGGAGTTTGTTCATAAAGAAGCAGTACATTCCTGCAGCAAAACACCGGCAATACTGAGCACTGCAATTATTTACCTATCCTGGCTTCTTTCTCTCAATTATTTTCCTATCTTGTCTGCTTTATCTCATATTATTCTTTTGCTCAGGGAGTGGTTCATTACTTTCCTTATTTTCGTTACTTTTGTGGGAAGTTTCCTATCTGTTTTTTTACCTCCACTGCAATTTCAAAACATGTAAAGAGCTGTAAATACCTGCTCCATTGCAAAATCATCGGAAAAAGCTCACATCTTCGAATTCCAGAAGCAAATAGTGAACTATGAAGCACAGAAACACCAACACGTGTTCCCACCTCTCCCTCCAAATGTGAAAAGGAAACCAACAGCTTTGACATGTTTCCGGTATTTTTACCACTTTACTTTTTGGTGCTAGAACCAGCCTTTGAAACAAGAAGTTCAAAATCTGGGAATTTTGAAACCCTCACCCAGTAATTCTGGCAGATTCTTTTTTGGGTGTGTGTGTGTGTGTGTGTGTGTAAGGGGGAAGCAACCACCTGTTTTAAGTGTTTAAACACATGAACTATTGGCTGCAGCTATTTGGGATCAGTAACATTTTTTCTGTAAGTCTCTATGAATCATGACTTTCTTTATACAATAGAGGACTACTCCTCTGTCTCTGGAAACTAGGGGAGCTGGACAAGCAAACAAAGGAAGCTATTTCAAGGGATTTAACAACTGAACTGGACAAATTTGGTTATAAATGTGTTTCCAGCCACTTTATGCTACAGAGAGACAAAATATTTTCAGGATAAAACACACACAGAAAAATGTCCTAGAAAAAGTATTACAAATTTATAGTCTTTCTACACCTTTTTAAACAGCTTATAAATACCCATATAATGACTCCTGTCCTGTTCAGAGCCTTTAAGTTCTGCTAGAGTGTGAATTGAATATTCAAGAAAGAACAGAAATTCTCTATACACATTACTTAAAAACGTCAATGCATGGGTATTAGATATCGATTTAACATTATAATCACCTAAGTCAATATCTATTGACTTCTCCAGGCTTTTAGGATGATTTCCATGGTCCTTCTAAAATGTGTCAAAATTGCTTTTGACCTCATTTGTTTCACTGAGACCTTTCCACTTAAGAAGCAATCTACATAGGTGAATATTTAAGGTGTTCAGTTGATCTCCATTTTGTTGTTGTTCTTCTTCTTCTTCCCAATTATGGCAAGGACAGTGATGTTCAGCCCCACTATGAAGGAAGCTCTAAGGCTTTTTGGCTGTGCTACATCAGCTATCTCAGAGTGGCTGCCTGTCAGCAGGCTCACTATTGACTGAGTAATGCTTAATGGCTTTTTATCTACCTGTACGTAGGTGCAAAATTCTGGTTTGATGGTTTTCAGCATATAGGTAGATGAATTAAAGATCAGGAGAGTAGCAAATAGTTCTGTAAACACAAAAACTATAGACATATATATATATATATATATATAGGGATTTCACTCACCCGCCTCGAATTGCCCAAAAAGTTTTATAGTGGCCTTTTTCCCCACTTAACTGAGCTTTCTAAAAGGTTGTTTCTGGCCAACGATAGCTGTCTGGGCTTCTTCAAGTCAGAGGAGAGAGTCAAGTGTCACCAAAAGCTGGTTTGTCAGTTTGGCTGAGGGTGGGAGGACATGAAATGCTGACAGGCATTGCCTCTCTCCATTGGCACCAATGAGGCAGTTCCCTGGTGTTCAAGTGCTTAAAGGTAAGGGAGAGCCTCACTCATGGCCATACACCAGCTCCTTTCTGTCCACCTTTGCTTTGTTCTCGTCTGAAATGGATCATTTAATCTGAGAGTGCAGAAGGACATTTATCTTGCCAAGGAACGTGCAACGTGATCTCCTTCTGCAAATAAATGTCCGTAGGTAAATGCCAACCACCCATGGATTCTCTAAATTTCCACCCATTTTTACATTTGTTAATTAGATAATCGGTAACTGATTAGGTGCATTTATTGTACCCTGCACTCTGCACAGCATCCTTTGTCTTGTGCTAGAGATTAAGAACTGCAGTTTCTATAAAAATAACCATGACTGCAATTCATACTCAGGGAGTTTTACAGGTATTTTATCTAAGAAAAAAAGCTGCAAAACAGGTATTAAAAAAAAAAAACATGTTAGGATTTTAAAATAATTAAAGCCCAGACCACTTTGCTTGTCTCCCTCAGACTAGAGTGCGATTATGGAAGCCAATTATCACTTTTGTTTTGCAAGGCCTCAAGTTCTGGCTGTTAGATCTGAATTTAGCACAAAAAGTCAGGAGATAAAAGTAACACTCTTGATCACTGACCTTTGAAATAATACTTTTATAAAGCAAAACCTAAGCAGCAGCCTGTCAGCCCTTTCCAATTTACAACTTTCTTGACCCAGTAAGGCTATCTATCTATCTATCTATCTATCTATCTATCTATCTATCTATCTATCTATCTTTTAAAGGTATCATCTTTGGGAGAGTGCCAAAGAATCACTCCAGTCACCTATTCCTTTACAACACAGATGATGTCATTTAAATATTTATTTCTCTGTGGTCATATATTCCACAGTGCATTTTGGGAACTTTATCACACTGGTTAAACATAAATTTATTTATATTACAGCATTTCCACAGTAAAAAATGATTGGGGTCCCAGTGAAATCGTAAGTATGTAATGCACCACCCCAATTCCCAAATGGCTTATCAGACCACATCGTTCGGGCTAAGCACACCCTAACCCAGCCATTATGATTTTATCACTCGCTCACTTGATTAGCAGAGACAAGCAACCAAAGAGAACAGATTTCTCCTCTGTTAAAGGAGCCTTTATCCCATTTCTGTTACACTGAGTATTCCTAACCCACCCACTGTCAGGGATCCAGATCCTTTCTTTATGCACTTTTACCGCTACCGACCAGCTACATAGGGCCAGGATGGCCAGAGCTGTCTCTCTTTGCTGTTAGACATATTACTATACAAGGCTAATTTCTTCTTTGCTCTTCACTGACAATTGTTGGCTCTCAAGTTTCTAGAAATACCTGAACATCTGCAATCTATCTCTTGTTTTGGTAAAAAGTAGGTTTAACTGTAGATATGGATATTTTTAAATGAATTAAATTAAAACCAGCTTACTGGCCATGAAATGACCTGTTTTTGTGGTGAATTCTTCCAACTAGTTTTTCCCTAAGTATCTTCTATATACTCTGTAGTGTTGTACACAGACAGCCTAATTGCCTGTCCTTTAATCTCATGTGCCAATGAACAACAGAGGTTTGGATGCTTACATATACCCTAGTAATATAAAGAAGAATGGCAATTTACTTGTCTTCACCATGATCTTGTGGGCTTCTCTCTATGTTGGGATGCAAAAAGCGTTATCTGGCTAAACCACAACACCTGAGTCATAGTTCAGGATATGACTCAAAATCTACTTAATCTGTTTTTTCTCATCGCTCATCATAATTTGGCTACTACCTGCCAGTGAGCTAGTGTCTACATAAAGCATGACTTTCAGTGAATTTATTCTGAATATTGATCACTTCATCTTCCAATAACAACACTATGAAAAAAGATTAGCTTCTACCCTGCTTTTCAACCAGAAGTGCATGAAGTGCTTTCCTTTCTTTACATTGAAGGACATGAAAATGTTAAAGAAATTGAGGACCATGCTCATCCTTTGAGAACAGCCCCTGACTTTGTCAGGGTAACTGGTCTCACATGGCCTTGTTTTAAAGTAATTTCAAAAAAATAACCTAATAGCCTACACAAAAGCTTGTACTATATATCGATATTCGATCATTTACGTTACAAAAGTGGAAAGTTACTTCAACATATCTTCTTGGCTTGAAGCCATGTTTTGGGGAAAAAAGGAGATTGTTACTGATAATTAGATGGTAGGTGAAATATATATAAGATATCTGGAAAAACAGCTTGTAGGTCAAAATTTCTTTTTCCAATACAATTAAAATAAAAAGGCCCCAACTGATAAAAATTTACAGCAGCTGTAAAGTAGTTGTGATTTTAAACTTAAACCTTGAGAAAGGAGATCCTTCTTTGTTAGCACAATAACTTCCTTTAACACCAAATCAGAAATCAACCAATACATAGCACAATCTTTTGGGCTGTAATGTATCACATAACAATCCCTGAGTTATCTAACTCATGTAGCAATTAAGCCCTCGTATGATATGAATCCAGTGCTACGCATCAGGATACCCTATTCCGTCAGCTAACCACTGTTTACGTTAGATTTACATCACATCACCGTTATGGGCTGTAATATTACCTCTCTTCACCTACCAGTAAATATCAGGCATTAGGAGTCAAAACAGCTGGAATCTTTTAGCTATTTTATCAGTTGTCAGAAATGAAGTTCTTTCAGCACCTTAGTCTAAATATGGTCTGGTTTTAACACATCAGCACATCAGAGGGTTTGTTACTCTGTTATCTAATGAACAAAAAGAAGCTACCTTTTTTTTTTTTTATCCTGAAGGTACAATTATTCACATTCCAATCTCTTCTATTGCAACTATTGAAACACCATTTCAGAAATTGAGTCCCTTTTGACTTACATTACTAAAAATACTGGTATCTTAATGGAGACAAAATAGATCCTATATCTTAATGGATAATAGGAAAAGATGAGGGAATTCATTTATTTTATGTGTTTTTCTCCTGTTGTTAATCATGGCAATAAGAACACGGAGAAACCTACCTCTTGAGGAACAAGGGATAACAGATTCATTTAAATGTAGGTTTTGGTGTCTCTATTTCAGGACTTAAAATTTTGGCAGAATTACAGAAATGTCAAGCAGAAGGGGTATCTACTCACTGTACTGAGAATCAGCATCCTTGGAGCATCCTCAAGAGGCGTTTGTCTACATTTCTTTAAAGTGAATTGAATAAGAAATATTCTCATCCACTCCTAGGCCATGGAAAGGATGGCAAGAGCAAAAGTTGTTTAAGTTTGATTAGGTGGAGTCCATCTGACTTGGGTAGGGAGTAACATGACAAGCACGAGCCAAATTTCATTCTTCAGTCATGTAGTACAGTACATGTCCAGACCGCACTATACACAGAGTAAGTTACCTAATGCTGAACTTACTCCCAGAATGGTTTCTATTCATAGCAGGCTGTGGTATGGAAAGTAGCTAGCATGTAACTACTGGAATTTTTGGGCTTGCATGTGACTATATATGAGATGCACGTTCTGCTGAGGCCAACAAAACACAGCCTATGTGCTAGGTGCAGTTAGTACAACTGTCTTTGAAAGCTTATTAACACCTGACTTACAGCCATCAAATCAAGGCAGGGGGAGAGAAAGATCTGCAGCAGTGCAATTAAATGTTTCAAGTGCCATAAACAAGTGGCGTATAAATATGAGCAATTCTGAGATCTAATTTTGGAAAAAGTGAGGACGTGAGTGCTGCAAGCACAATTCCTCTTTTGGTAATGTAGGGATATTTACTGCTGATGTTGATTATTAATGAATACTAATTGATTGGACTTAGTTATTTGAGACATAAACCCACTTGTTTTTGAGCTGTAGGAACTTATAAGCCAGATAACATGATTATCACATTTCAGAGCTGTTACTAGCTTGTACCTACCAAACTGCTTAACAGGGATTGTAGCCTAACACTAAAAGGTTGCAAGAAGACTCCTGCTGCAAGCCTATATATACCATATACCTTACATAGTCTTGCTGTCACGTACATTGAAAAACTAGGGGAAAAAATATTAGCTATAGCAAAATGCTTCGATAACTAATTGACACAGACTTAACATAGTGCTATGCCTCTACATTGGTACAATGACATCCAACACACCAAGAACCAAGCAACAAGAAGACAGAAGAAGGATATGTGCTGGCTTTCCATAATTTAAGATGACCGCAGGAGACCAGCATTCAGAACTGGGCACAATTAACGAAAATAAACCCTTGTAATCCATTCAGTCTTTGCAAACATTGCACTGTGGCAAGGGGAAATCAGAAACAGAAGAGAAGGCAGTGGGTGGCCCAGGTATGTCCTTCATGATTCTTGGGATCCAAAGAACCCAAATAAAAAAACATGGACATGGAACTTGCATGGAAGCTTAAATGAAGGGAATAAATAATGAATAACAGCAATGAGCAGAAAGCGTAGCTCAGGTCAATACAAATTTTTGCACTTGTTTTAGAAAAATGAAAGAAGAAAAGGAAGAGGAATTTTCTCAGGTTATATGCAACTAGGATGAAGGCAAAAATTTAAGCTGCAAAAACAGGACAAGGCAAACAAGGAGCACTTGACTTATCTCCCGGTGTAGATAAAACTCAGTGTGCAGTGTGAATACTCTCTCTGGCTAATCAAGACTGGAGAGGGCTAGAGAGCTTCTTGCAAATAGAATGCTGTTAATCATATTTGGATGAGAAAAAATGCCATGGAAATAATGTACTGTATGTACTAACTAATCCTACAAGCAGGGATGAGAATGCTCTTTTTTCGCACTTCATCAAATAACAGAGCACAGTCTGCTCTGCCAGTTGGTTTAATAGGACCTCAAACCATTTGCAAGCAAGCTTAGTTCTGGTAAAAGGAAATCTCTCATAACAGAAAGCAGACTAATAATTAATTGGATAAATTAAAGCCATATTTATTTTAGGCAAATACACAGAAATTCAAAACACCTGTGATTCAAAGTACAAGTTTTTAGTATAATTTCCATCGGCTCTATAGGATTCACCTGTATTGTATGGTTAACCACCGTGATTGACAGAGCTAACTTGGATGATGATAAGCTAAACTATGCCACAGGTGATATCTTTCTTGCTGAAGTATGAGAAAACTCTGGAAACAGAAAACCTGTCTTACTGCAGACAGGCTTATTTTTCCCTAGAAATATAGTCTGGTATTGTAAATGTTGGTTGCAGTAGACTCATTTTTCCATACAAAAAGAAGTTGCCTCACATGGCTCGCATATTGGTAAAACAGGTCCACGGGAGTCATCTGTCAAAGTGAAATTGGACCAGGGAACACATTTTACAGGAAAACTGACAGTTAATACATGAAGTAGAACAAGTTTCATATCCTTTTCTGTCCTCAGTCGTCACAGTAGAAAGCTTGATCTGCACCATCAGATTTTTGTTAAAAAGATTTCTCATTATAAACGTGAAGGACTGGAAATGTGCAAGTCCCTGAAGCCTTCTGAAAATCAGAGCCACCTCAGTGAATGTGACAAATAGCGTTTCCATCAAAATGATACGGGGGTGAAGAAACAAAAATGCTCAGTCGCCTGTGGAGGGAACCACATGTTAAAGAGACACATGTGGACGTTTTCTTGCAAAAAGTATATGTTTGCAACAAAATATTTTTGCTAACATATATTTTATGTAAAATAATTTGACATAGGAGATCAGCTTTTGCTCTGATGCTCTGCATTGCAAAGATAATTTGTGTCATGAGAGGGTCATATCCCCATTTTCTGTTTTAGGCTAATTGAGCTCACTCATATTTTTTAGAAACAAGGCACTCAAAAGCAATAGTAACATTCAAAGAAATGGAGGTGATCAAGTTTTTTTTGTAATGTGAAACTATGTTATGGCCCAGGCCATGGACTGTTTGATGTCAAATGGAACCATCAGCAAATACTTGATCAGGACATCCTCTTCATACAGCACCTCCCATAATTAGATATTTCGGAACAGGAATTTTGATTCTGGAAAATAGAAAGGTGGATGCAAGTTTCACTGAACAGGAGTAGATGTTGGGAGATGCATCTATAAAATTGTCTAAATTAGCTCCAGCTGGTATAGGGAATCGAAACACAAAAATCTGATTGATGTCAGAGAGAAAAAGAAAAATCTGGTAGTAACAAACAAATAACAAGTAATTAACAGAGGACTCTAATTGTCTAGAAATTATTCTTTGAGCCTCAGCAGAAAGATATTTGCAAGAATTAGTGTTTTACAAATGAGAAGAATAATATTTCTTAGAAAGTGTTATCATAGCCGATATATGTCTTCTTGCTCATAATGTCCTTACTCCAGATTTCATTTTCACTCTCCATATATGAGGCAGAGTGGGATAAGCTACAATTATGCTTTTTCCAATCTCTGAAGTGAATCCATTGTCTAACGGGAAACCCACTGTGAGAAGGAATTTGACATGGTATATAAATAAGTCAGCTTTTGACATAATATACGAACCTACTAGCCTTAAAACTGAGAGTATTATTTGATTACAATGATGGCTGTTATAGTAAAATAAGCAATTATATGCATAAAGTAGAAAAAAACGTGAAATTATTTTGTATGTGATGTTGATTTAGAAACATATCTCTAATATGTGTATAAAAATTAACTGTAATGTTTTGAACACATGGTGGTACCTTGCACATTGAAACACTGAAGCTGCAACACCACTTGGGCTAGTGAAAGTTTGTATTATTGCACCATGGAGTTAGTGCAAGCATGTGTTTTTCAGAAATACAGCTGAGTTTCTCAACTGAAAGTCTTTAGGTGCTAGAGTAAATTAAAAAAGAAGAGTAAGTACAAAGTATGATATGCACAATTCATTGTGGTAACACCAACAGAAAAAGCAGTGGAGATGGCAGATTTTTTTCCTAGTGAATAAAAATGATGAGACATATCAGTTAGTCCCTAAATAATGATATTCCACTTTTAATATAGATAATATTACTTTACTTGTATTTCTGCAATTTAATCCCAGATCAGATTCTACATAAACTCTGGTGCAAAACCGGAGCTACATCTCATTGATTCCTTGCTTTTAGGCTAAGCCTTATTACTGAAACTAATTATTAGTTCAACTTTGGAATGTCAGCTCTTTGCACATACAGATCCAGCAGGCACAAGATGCAGCTGCCTGAGAAGCGGGAACGCCTTAGTAGGTAGAGTCAGTACAAGGGCCTTCGAAAGTTTGCCAAAATCTGAGCTGTTAGGAACAAATCAAGATGAAAAAAGGTGGGTGAGATTTGTGAGACTGTGAAGAAATATCTTATCCATTTAAAACAAATAAACAAAACTGGAAGTTTAAGAACTGCATGAATTCATAACTCTAAAGTGATCCCTCATGTTGGTAATACAGGGACTATTTTCTTGCTACTGAAACCATTAACTGACACTGACTTACATCGGGTAGCTGATGAATTATCAATCCATTTTGGTTGATGAACTAGAAGGTTTTTTGAATCAGGCAATTTTTTACCTGTATGCAGATACAACTTTTCTAAATGTTTTCCCCATTATCTCACAGGGAAATATTCCTGTTGTAGACAAAAGTGTTCTTTAATACATATGACCTCTTAAAGCTGTGTTTTCCAGCAAAAAGGTCCTGTTGCATACCAGTAATCATGGTTTACACCAACATGTTGGAGGTGTGGGTGACTTCAGGTATTTGTGCACAGTGACAACCTAGCCGATTCTGAGCTGCTTTTTCTTTCATGGCTAATGCGGAACCAGGTCCCACGACACAGCCCTTCACCACATCCCAAAAGGAAAAGTTCATGGCCAGAAACAGTTTTCTGCAAAATAGCATTTGGAAAGAAAGACGTGACTGATCCAGAAACAGGACTGATACTTTGAGGGCTGGAATATCTTTACAAGGACACGAGAAAAAATAAAGCCCAACTATGCAACACAATATTCACAAGAGTAAGAGACACTTCTTTTTACAGTGATGGTGGGGCTGGGCCCTGTATTACTGCTATGATCAGGATAAATCTGCTTCCTCGGGGAAGTGAAGAAAGATATCCTATATGTATTTTAATTTCAAGGACAAGAGCTCAGTCCTGCAGAAGCCCACTTATTTAGACTCCTTGCCATGAGAGAAACTCCATTAACCCTCTAATAAGTTGAGGCAAGTAGAATGAGAAAAGGGAATTGCATTTTCTTATTAAGAGTTATAGCAGCAATGGCTCTTATATTACAAGGAAGAAAATTTTACAGATTACATGCCTGATTTCCTATGGAAGTGAAGCTGACACAATCTCATCTGTCTCATCTGTGTATAATTTCGTGCCTCTTTATATCATTTCAACATTGGCCAATTTCAGTGAACAAAATCTCTACATTACTAAATCCCATTAATTTCATGCAAATTGGCGATGTGGTGGAGGGAGCAGATTTGAATTAGTTAATGGACTGAGGGAAAGCCTGTCAGGTGAGCTCGGTCACATTATCAGATGTTGGAGAATACACAGGGTGAGAAGCCATGCAGACAAAGGTGACTGTTTAGTTTTGTGGTATAGACCCAAACTAAAGTTTTAAGAAAGAGACAGCCACTGATTCAGGAAGTATCTGTCCTGTTGTGACACAAAATCACTGACACCTTAGACCCCAGACTGGCAAATAACTAACAGGATGTTCTCACCTGCATTTTTATGTAGGCTACACCTTTGTAACACAAATACATACTGAGATTTTGCACTTACCTATATTGAGTCTAGTCTTTTTAATATCACTTATAATGATCTGTAAAATTAAAGAATCCAAGCCATGCTAATGAAGTCTGTTCATAAGGATTAGAAGAGGGAACAAAAAGTGTCTGAAAAGAAAATAACCTGAAATTGTTATATTTGAGAAAGGAGAACATTATAAAAGGGTTCTGCTCAGAAGAGAGTTTTGGATGAGAAGATTTGCCAGAACACACACAAAAAAGCCATTAGAGCACTTGCCTGCTGCTCTGCACTGAGGCTACAAGGAATTTGGAGAACAAAAGTTACTGAAGGTCTGGAGGAAATCTTGCACTAGTTGAAGTTGTTGGCACTATTTCCTCTGTCACCATTAAGAAGATGTATGAGACATTATCAAAATGCTTTGGATTTCAGCAAATGTAATGTCTCTTTTCCATATTCAGTTGACTGAAAACACTAGCAGAGGCTCCATTTTTAGCTTTAAAAGTAATTTAAAACCCCTGATAATCAGCAGAAAATATGAAAGAATACAAATTTTAACAAACGAATAAAAGCCAAAATGAGTCTGTTTCATATCATTCAAAATTAGGAATATTTTACCCCTTCACAGATATTCATTTGTTATGTGTATGCATGTACATACAAATGTAGCCATGGAAAAAAGTCTCTGTATGGAACCTCTTTTTCTGGTTACAAATAAATGGTTTCTGGATTTTTTTTTTTTTTTAAAAAAAGCTCCAAAATATGTTAGTATGGGCTGGAATGGTCTATTCACATATGCATGTATATTCGTACTCATATATTTAGCGCTCTTCAAGCACTACACATGTGCAAACATGATGTATATGTGATATATGTACACTTGAGCCCAAAAATACAAATATTTCTAAATCAGATGTAATTATACTAATATGGATATTTTTTTGTGAAGAGGAAACATTCTAATGCTCCAAATGTAAGTCAGACTGTAAACCAGCAGAAAAAAGATCAAACAGCTTTAAGCTTTTCCGAAGCCTTGCTAATATTTGTCAGGTTTTTTGACGCCTGTCTGCAGGGCTAAGCGTTACCACATACCTTTGACACACAATCTGCTGCCGCCATGGTTTTGTTTCTGGAGGGTGCTGCTGGGAGTAGACAGTGTTACCTGCAGGAGATGTGGAATATGTGGAGATGTGGAAGATCTGCAAGAGATGTGGAATATTCATGAGCACACAAAAAGGTGATGAGACCATTAAAACCATTAAAAAATCAATTGCTGTTGTGTCAGCTGGCATCTGCAACCTTGCAGGATGGGCACAGTCATCCCTCTCCCCCTTTGCTAATTCGCTTCTCAGATCTATGTTAATCAGATTTATCAGACTCTTTTTAGCTCTGACTTGAAGTTTTCCTTAACTACATGCAGAGAACGGCGCAAACCATCCTACACCAAGAGCTCTACTACTAGCAGGCTGCTTTTTAGTCTAAGAGAAAAAAACAAACCGAAACAGAAAACAGAGGGAAAAAAGAGAACAAGTCCCCCACACAAAAACACTCCTTTTGCTCCGGTTGTTCAAATGGAGCTGAAGACAGTTAAGACAGAGGGGTTATCACCCCAGCTGGACCACGGTGGTACCACGTAAAAACCTCAGCCTGATTCCCAAGGGCTGATGGCTAAAAGGGAAAAAGCTAAAGTGCAGACCAGTCAGTGTGCTATATAGCAACAAGAATAAGAGTTAATGTATAATTGAAACAGTGTGTTAATTAGTGGAACATAGATTACAAGCCCTGGGAAATGATGGAAGAAATAGTTTCTCTTTGAATTTAAAAGCATTGTAAACTTGTGCCTGAGGATTATTTAACAACAGATTTCCTCCTATCAGATAATTAATAATTTATCAGTTCTAAGAACAGGAAAATTTAAAAATTTTTAAAGCATTAACATCTGACTCAACTGGGTTAATCTAAAGGTCCCCATATACCCTTAAATGAAAATACTTTGGTTCCATAGCAGAACAAGAACACCATTGGGAAGAAAGGAAGACTTCACTTCAGGAGAGTCACCTTCTAGAATTTAAAACTCAGCTGAACCACATTAGGTCCCAAACAATTGGAAGACATATTTTTGTATTTCCCTGTAACAGATTTTAGCTTGACTTTCAGTTGCCTGCTACCTGAGTTTGTCAGCAACTCTGACTGACCCCCGAATGTTAAGCACAACGCTACCAGCCTGCAAGACGTCCTCTGGTTTCTGTGGGCATTTCCTGGTCTCTTGAGGCCACATTGAGAACAGTTTTCCCACAAAGGCAATCCTCTGGCAGCGTTCCCTCTGCTCCAGGGATGAAAGCTACTCCCTCCTCACTGCCAGCATATAATTTTTCCTTGAGGCCAAATATACCTGTACACATCCACATTGCCAGTTTATGTTAAGATGATACCAGCCTTTTCCAGCTCCTAGGCAATGTCACTTAGGGCCACTTTCACAGTGATTTCCAAGCACGGCCATGGCCCAGGGAAGATGCTGGCCTCCACCATGGCAGCACAGAGCATGGTGAACGCTGCCGGCAGCCCATCCCAGACTTGGGTTCAGGCAGGTGAACCCCTATGCACCAAAAAAACTTCTCTTTGTAGCCTTGTGCTGGGGCACAGCGCTGCAAAAGCAGGCAACAGCAGCAGCAGCAGAAACTACGATGCAAAAGGCAGAAAAAACAATTGATCACTCCCAAGCATGTTTTGGATGAGCTGACAACTGCTAAGTCCAAGACAGACAGTCTGATGCCTAAACTGAAATAGCAGCGGCAACTCACCCTTCAGCTGGGTTTACCATGCTCGGTAAATTAGAGAGTGTGTTATTGATTAAAGAGTGCAGAGCAGGTCTTTGGGGTTTTATCAGAAGGAAAATGAATCTTTAGGAAATGCGGCTCCCTGGCTGAGGGATACAGAGCAATGCCCAACAGGGCTTTGCAAACAGCCTCAGACTACAGGAGAGCAATGTCACTGCCAAGCCATGCAGATGGGTGGACGACCAAGGAGAAAGAAGAGTAAGGACTAACTTTGTGCCAGAATAAGTTCCTGCTGAAAGAATAAACAAACTAAAAAAAAGTTTCACTAATAAGGGACTGAAAAGAAGGATATGGTTTAAAAAGTCTTGGAATTCACCTAGCTGATCTAACGGGGGAAGAGTTTGTTCCTTTGTAAAATGAATGTCTAAAGAACTCTGCACACAAAAATGATGGTTTCCACTCAGGTTCCCCCATATTTTACATAGGAATCTCAGACTCCTAAATCATGTCTGCCCCCCTTTTCCCACCAGTGCATCCTAAACGGATTTATGGGAAACTCCCGCCCACCCACACCTGGGTCCTCTTCTGCCTTTTCCCCCTCCTGAACCCCCAGCCCCACCGATGGGGTATCTTGCTGCATCAAGCCTGGTCTAGTATTGTATTTCCTTCCCAAGTACAGGGACCAAACAGCACAGGAAAAACCCTAAAAATGAATGTAACAGGCTGACATGTTCCTCTTTAACTAACCAAATATTCATACTTGTGGTGTTGTTCTCCAGCTTCCTCTTCCACCTTCTCTCCCCCTCCCTCCACTGTAACCCATCTCACTCAGGCCTGCCAAGAGCCATATATGTCTTGGGATAAAGAAGTAATAAATTAAGGAATTAATAACACTACCCAAAGAAGCAAAAGCTTCCAACAATGGCTATCCATTATTTATTTGTTACCATCAAATTAGTAAGTGCTCCTTGTCTTTCACAATATTGCTTTATAACTGTCTGCTGTATGCCTTTTATGAAAAAAGACATCCATTACCACAACAGCCCTTAGCACTTGCCTTTACATTTTCAAAACATTTTACAAGCATTATATTATATTAATTATGTGGTGTACCTTAAACTCATTGCAGCAAACAGATGAGATGATTGTTTTATGACATCTAGGATGCATATAGAATAGAGATAATATGAAGACTATAACAGTATATTCTTTATTTTTATTACATATTCTGAGCAAAGTTTCTCTAAAACCAACTTCAAGCATAGTCATTTTGGCTCACTCATTTCTGTCAAAGGTAGAAATAATTTGTGTGAGATGTCTGCACTCAGACATTCCTGCTCTTTAAAAAGTGTAGATCCATAAGGTATCTGGGGTTCACCTCTGCATCCCTAGGTCCCCCCCCACCCTCCCAGTCCCCCCACCTCTGTTCACCTCTCGCATGCCTTCACGGTGTTCGCTTGGAAAAGGGGCCACAAACCCTGACTGGAGCTGCTGCTTCTGCGTGTAGCAGGTATCCAGGTCTTACACAGAGAGCTTTGATCTATGAAGCTATTAAATTATATTTTCCTGTACTTACATATGCAAAACACTGGGTGCAATTTAGCTCAAAGAATATATTAACACTAATTAGACTTCATATTGTAAGAGATGAAATTCTGTCACCAGTCCGTGTTTAACCACTGCTGTCCCATTGTCATTGCTGATGACTCTCTTATTATTAATACTTTTGATAACCAAAAGCAACAATACCTCCAACCCAGAAGACCCAAACAATGACAAAAATCCAGTATGTTTTTGTGTGAAATTTTTCACTGGAACATGGAACTTGGACATTTTGAGAAGAATCAAATATAATTCCTTTGATTTGCTTTGAATGGATGGGGATTTATCCATTCAACTCCCTTTAAATTCACAGCTGAGTGAATGCACATATGACTAGCAATTTTATCCTCAGCTACCATCCTGTTTAACTTTTAAGTAAAATAACGTTGAACGATCCTACAATCACGCTTTATATTGGCTCCAAACTTGGAAATACTGACAAAAGCCTAGAGCCAATATGATGCTTATTACTTTTAGATATCTTATGTCCCTTTCTGCCTACAGAGTGTCACCTGAGAACGGAAATACTATTATTTACTATTATCTGTACAGTGGTAGCATTTGGATGTCAGGCATCTCATCTTGTCTTGCGCAGGCTGGCAGGCTCACCTTGCCAGCAGTGCGCATGGCTACTACATGTTTGGCCACACTCAGCCCTGGCTGTAGCTTTGCTTCACTCGGGAACCCCTGTAGGAAGGTGCTCAGGACTGTTTCCAGGCTGCTACTTGCTGCTTTCTCAGCCCTTATCAAGGCTAGGATTGCCACTTTCTCATTAGCACTGATAAGCAATCTTTTAATTGCAACATCCACTGTTAATTCTTGTATTACATGCGACAGGCTGAATGACGACAGCTTTGGTTTTGGGAGGTGTTGAGAGCAACCAGCACTTTTCAGGACTGGTAATGGTAGAAGCAAGACTACAAACCAAGCTATTTTACACCCAATCTCCTGCAGTAACGAGAAGACACTTTAGCTGTGATATCCTCTATTTAAACGCAAATGTTAAAGATTAGATATTAGGAAGAAATTCTTAACTGTGAGGGTGGTGAGACATGGGAGCAGGTTGTCCAGAACAGTTGTGGATGTCTCATCCCTGGCAGTGTTCAAGGCCCGGTTGGATGGGGCTTTGAGTAACCTGGTCTAGTGGGAGGTGTCCCTGTCCCTGGCAGGGGGGTTGGAACTAGATGATCTTTAAGGTCCCTTCCAACTCTAACCATTCTCTGATTCTAAATCTTATGTTACCCATCCAAGAACCTACTCTGCTTGTGTAAACACGTTTGCTTGAGCAGCTGATGAATATCAGCATTTGGGGGATGAAATTTAAGCAATAATGTTGAAAGTAGAGGCATAAATATCTATGAGAGCTCTAATTCGTAAAGTTTATTGAGTAAGGTTTTTCTTTCTTGTTACTGATGTAATGTCAGAGGAATTAATTTGATTTCTGCTGAGTTATTGTGGATGTATACTATTATTGCTGCAAGACCTTGATGATGAACTCCCACTGGATAAAGCAAAACAATACATCTTTAAAATATGTGTAATATCTAAATTTATAAATTTTATGTGAAGTTTCCTGAAATTTGCTTATATCTACCTGATTATTAGCATTATGCAGAGGAGAAATAGCATTCAGTTGTTTCATTTCTATTCAGAAGCAAATAAATTAATCTCACGGTTTTCAGCTACTGGAGAAGAAAACACCTGGACAGCCATGGCTTTCAGAGACTATTCTAGTTAAAAGGAGACAAAATATACCTCAGAGAGGAATAACGTTCAATATTACAGTGAAATATTTGATTTGATTAATAGAAGAGGACCATATGAGACTGCTTTCGTAGCTTTTTTAATTTCAGACATAGCCTTGTTCTCCTGACACATGCAAAGCACTACAGCAGTAAGTCACCCTGTCTTGCTCCGTCTTGCACAAAGTTTTGGTCACTGGGATTGTGGCTATCATTTTAGTTACCACAGTGATGAGTTTATAAAGAGTCTGCAGTCTGTAAAGCTGGTATCAGGGCATTTGCCTCCTCTGACTTGCATCTAGTAATTTAATTTTTCTACTTAGGTGTTCATGCTGTGCTTTTGTTTTCAGAAAAGCTAATGAAATTAAGTGCCCTCTTAGAAATGCTTCAGTGTCTTCCAGAATAAGATTAAATGAATGGAAGAATATTTTTAACATATAAAATAGCACAGCTGGGAGGGATAAATGAAGAGAAGAGGCATATTCATACATGACTGTTGATTTCCTACAGAAGCAAACACTCTTGGGCTCCAGGTTGGTTACTGTCTTAGCTGCAGATGGCAGTTTTAAATACTATAATTATTTCCCAAGCTAAGAACAGACATATACTACAGAAACTCAAATACCCTGGCATGGTTTATGGGATAAATTCTGGCCTTATAATCCTGCTGTGGGATATAACGTGAAAAAAGCAGAGAAAGGAAGCAGCATTTACTGCCTCTTGAGATCTTGCAGACCTCTGACAATGTGCAGGTTTCTCTGCTGCAGTCATTATATGTCCACCTGTATCTTTGTAGCCCATGCAAAGCAACCAGCAGTGTTAGTTTCTCTCAAGTTCAGTAGCCTCTAGGCTCAAGGCTCTTAGCTGTCTTTCACCACCTAACAGGTTGGTTCTGAACCCGCTCCGGGCCATAAGCATGGGCAGAAGGCAGCACACCCCAGCTACACCCTCACCCAAGGGACCTAGAAGATCTGGTTCAGCAGTGAGAGGTACTTTGAGAAGATGAGCCCATACTCCCTTCACTACACAACAAGTGTAGGTGTCCAACATTTAAGTGTGCAAAGTCTAATGAGATGAATCCATGGCAGGTGCTTGAGTATCCTTCCTACTTGTCTCTTCTGATCCTATCGAGGTCTGGTGAACAGAGACACCTGCAGTGCTGGTGCACTCATTTTTTCTTGAACTAAGGGGCTGTAGTCCAGGTGCACAGAAGCACCATAGAAACCTGTCTGAAAGCACCTCTGGGTTATTTGTCCAAGACGACACAGCACAGGCAGAACAAGATGAGTACCGGCACTGCCCTGCACTGCAGGCTCCAAGACCCCGAGCACCCTGCGAGACTGCTGCCCTCTCCACCACCCAGTCCTGGAAAAGGAAAGGGTAGTCATGGCCAGCACCCCTCCTGGCTCCTGCATGAAAGACTCAACTCATAACAGCGTGCAGAGAGATTTAAAGTCTCAGTCCCCTTCCCATGCACTTGGAATCAGCTCCACTGATGTGTGACTAAGATCGCAACCTGGGCTGCTTTTTCAATTTTGGAAGTCTGTGGCTAGCACGTACCTGAAGGGGAAATAATTAAAGCCAGAGACAGGCTGGGTCAGAAGAAAGAGCATCAGTCTGAGCAGTGGGAGACTGCTGCAGGAGCTGTCTCAAAAAAGTTCTTTAAAATTTACAGGCTTTGGGAGCAGGTAAAGCAGCAGGCCAGTGACCCACGCCACGACTGAAAAAGAAAAATAAGGATCTGGTGGTCATTGCCAGGGAGCCACGGGGCCACCAGGAAGAGATGTGGAGTGGCTGAAGGTGGATGCCCTGGCCTCTTCTCTTTCTGGTGAGGGAACTGAAGGCTGTCTATCTACCTACCATTCTCACAGTAGCACAGATAACCAGTCCCTTGCTGAACAAGGTGCTTAAAGTCTAAGCCCTGGACATGGGGCTCTCCAGACTGATGCAAGAGCAGATGTGCAAGGGGAATTCTTGTATTTCCAACACAGCATTAACCTGAGGGTTCAGAACAAAGTTAAGGGCTTTTCAGAAAAAAAAAAAAAAAAAATCTGAGAGTGATGACAGTATTCAGTGTTGTTGCAGGTGATCTGGACAGGAATCCTTGCTCTGTCTCGCTTGGCACAGAGATCCAACCCTCACTCACCTCAGTCGTTAGCAAGGGCTCGTGGGGCAGTAGTTTCACCTGTATGGACAAGAGGAAATTTTTATACCTACAAGTCAGGGTAAGAAATAAAGGAAAATAAAGACTCTTCCATAAGGCAATGTTAGAATTAGTTTGAAATGTGTGTATCACTAGCACAGTTAATTTTTTGTATATGGACCCTGCATTGCTTGTTCTGGTTTTAGGCCTTTGTCCTTTCACCAAGCACAAGTGTTGTTTCACGTATATATAACCATACAGAATTGGCAGGAATATTAGTAAATTAAATAAAAATTTAAAATAAAAATATTATTCTGGGATAAGCTAATAACTTAGTACACTTTAATGAATAGGAAGCCAGGAGCTACAGTATCACAACTTGCATGATAGAAAAGAGCAACAGTAGTCTGGATTTATTTTGGGGAACAGTGTGATGCCTTTGTTTTAATTCAAGTGATAACTTTGAATTTTGATATACCATTTTAAAGGCGGTGTCTCCAGTATTTGTACAAAGAGTATGTCTAAGAGTCAAGCAAGCTCGTAGGGTTCCATCCTCCATGGGGTTATTGCTATAGCCTACCAAAAGCGCACTGGTACAGTTTAGAGCTATCACATGCATTTAATACTGTTACCTTTGTGAAGCGATTTGACATGAAAAGTGCTGTATTAATCCATTTAACTTGGCACGGTTGATGGATTGAGACAATCAGTCTTCTGTCAGATGGACTAGCAAATAACTAGAAAGTGGTAAAACTGAAGACTTTGGTCATTACAGAGCTGGGCTCAATGTGACTAAGTGACCTCAGGGAAAAGGCTCCAGTATACGCCTCCCATTGAAAGCTTGTGAGTTTTTTGAACTACTTTTCCATATTTTATTTACTAGGGAAAAAAATAACAGTCATATACGCAACTTATCTTCTGGGAATTCAGTATTTATGCATAATAATAACTCATTTGCTATTGTTAACCAATTTATAGAGTTTAAAAACAGTTAATTCAGCTTAAGGGCGACAGAAATACTAAGTCAAATCCTTCCTTCATCTGTAATGTTATTTGCTGAGGACTTTACATCCATTACACTACAGCGTGTCCAAAACTTAAAAGGTTGACTAAATAGCACTCTTTGACATTTTCTTGCTTCCAAATGTCAAGTCCTTCACAGTTCATGTGACCATAACAGGGACATAAATTTACCTTGTAACAAGAAACCCATCATCTTACTACTATATATGCACATAGGTATGTGTGTAAATTATGAAACAGCAACAAGTAGTCGTATCATAAAAAGCTCGTGGAATAGTAATTCCATGAAAAATCAGATTCTAAGCAATGATGCGCTTGTTTTTGTGGCAGAGGGTGAAACACTGACACCAGCCAAACTCCTTCAATTAGTTATGAAGGACAACTTGGAACAGAGATTATAAACCAAATAATGGATTCATTTTCCATAGCTCTTCTGCTAACAATAAGATATAGCTGCCAAACAGAATAATTTCACGGATTTCAATATTGGGAACCTGGCTCAAGAAAACTGTCCTCCAGACTGAGCGATGGGAATAAATCAGTCAGTTTGTGGATGACTGCTCCTTACAGGGGTCCAGATTCCTTACAGGACTCTCTCTTTCTTGCCACTCATGTGAATCACCGGTGTCCATGAAACTGCACATGCACAAAATCGTATGAGAAGTGAATCATTCCTCATGTGCAGCTATTAGTCCACCATCCCGAAACTGCTAAACCATATTTCTAGTTGTTCTTTGAGTCTTCTCACCAGCAATGTGTTTAGTTTTGCTCCATTTTATTGACTAATAACAAATGTTTAGAAAATAAAATCTTTTTTATATCATCTTTCATTGGAAGAGCTCTGAAATAGCATAAACACACAAGAGTGGACATTGAGGAATGCGATGGAGAGGTCTCATCAGAGACATCAAGACAGGTCTTTGCCTCCAAGTGCCGCCTGTCTCTCCCACCACAGACCTGGCCCTCCATACACCTTGGGTGAGTTTTGAAAACAAGAGTAAGGTTTTCCAAGCTAGCAAAAACTGAAAACCAGGAAAGGGAAAAACCTAAGATTAAAATCAATCAGACTGACAAAATATAGGACATTATACTCATGACACAACTTACATATGGCTAAGTGTTGCATTACCCTCTCTGTGTTGGCTAGCCCTGGATAATAGTCTTGCTTGTAGCGGGCTTGAGCCTGGGCTGGAGACCATAATCCAGAAATGCAGTATGACCTAAACAATCTGCTTTTCATGGACAAACCTATCCCTCCAAGCGACTGGAGCAGCCATCTTCTCTTACTGCTCCAGTTTACACTTCAGCAGAGCTTTGAGCTTCCAAGCCTCAAAGGTGGAACATAGGAAGAGCTTGTCTGTCAGACTTCCTCTGATCTGAAACACAGTCAAAAATCAATAGCAAAAAAGAATTGCATTTGGATAGGTACACATAAAATTGGATAAGAAAGCATAACTATCCATATCCTGAGTTCTCTTTTTTAAACTTGATGATAAACTATAAAGGAGAACCTAAGGAGGCAGGAATAAGGGAACTGTAGTTTACAAGTGGTCTGAAACATGGCTGCATAACATAGCATATATTATGTGCTTGCTTTAGGATAAGAGTGTAGAAAACTGCAAAACTCCACTTTCTGCAAGGAGATAAGCACTTCCAGTGAAGAGTTATTTGCCTCCCTGTCAGTCTTATGCTTTAGCATCCTTGACTGCAGTCAAGGGATGCCAAAGGCAAAGGATTTGATGTTAATGTCAAAGAAGGACTCTTCTCATGCATTACAAAGTGCATGTTTAGTACATCTCAGGATCAGATCCAACTTATGTAAACACTGTCTCAATCAAAAAGCCTGTGAAAATTGCACTTGCCATTAGCATAGCTGTTTTGGGAAGAAAAAGAGCTTTTGTCCCTTTTGTGTATCTTTGGTGTCTCTCGCCAAAGCTAAGCTGTGATTATTTACCTTTGGTATTATCAGACTGAATCGATAAGGAATCCACTTTTTTTCCCCCAGTGCTTCAAATGTGAATAGATCAGAGAAAAAGGCAGGAACAGCTGCTATATCTTCACTCTTGGTTGGTGACAGAAACTGCATTTCATTATAGGGTTGAGATGAAAAGCTGATCTTCTCAGAGTATATGTTCCTAGGCTGGCTTCTGTAGATGCATACTCAGGAGCTGATACGTTATCAGAATTATTCTATCTCCGTGCTGATGTCATAGCATTTTACATTACCACTCTCTGAATAATTACCTAAGGTTATCACGCAGTTCATAGATTTCCTCCGATTCTGATGAAACAGGGACACTGCTGGAAAAGGCAATGTTACCCCTCAGGGACAAAAAGAAGCAGCAACCATTGACCTTTGAGATGCTAAAATTATAAAAAAACCTCCCACTTCTCTGAATTTTAATGAACTTTCTTTCCTTACACTGGTTTATGTTTTCCTCGGCTCAGAATCTATTGCTGTATTAAAAAAAAAAAAGAAAAAAAGAAAAGAAAAGATTTTCCTTCTAAAGAGTTAGAGACACCCTTTGGGAATATTTGAACAGGTTGCCCAGAGAGGTGGTAGATGCTCCATCCCTGGAAATATTCAAGGTCACGTTGGACGGGGCTCTGAGCAACCTGATCTAGTTGAAGATGTCCCTGCTCATTGCACAGGGTTTGGACTGGATGACCTTTAAAGGTCCCTTCCAGCCCAAACTGTTCTATGATTCTATGATTCTATTTCATCTGACACATATAAATAGATGGGCTGCAGTAGCTGTGCTACATTCCCTGGGTAAAAGGCAGCTCCATGTAAGATATGTCCTGTGCTTTGGGTTTGTTTTCCCATCTCACTGTCTGCTCCGCAGCCAGCTCTGTAGGCTTCAGAGAGGAGGCTCCCGATGAGATTTGTCTCTACTATCATCACTTCTGCTATTTAGTGGGGAAGAGATTGATCTTTTTACTGGATCATTTATCTTTGTGATGGAGGTCCTGATTTTCATTTATACTTAGGCCACTTTGGAGTGCTCTGGCAGTGTAACGAGGCTTTAAAATCAGCTCAGATCACATTTGTACTCACTTTAAAACACTTCTGCTCTGACAGAATCGTATTAAATGGTTGTAGAGTACATGAGCATCAGATTTGTAATAGTTTGACTAACTAACAGCTATATACTTATCTTTTGAAAATGACATCAACATTAAGACATCACAGGTAGGAATACCAGGGTAGCGCTGCCTTGGGTATATTGAGTACTCGTAAGTGGATCGTCTGATACAGGTGCAATAGCAGCCAAGAGTATGTCTGTGAGAAGACCTAACACAAAATTATGCCTCAAATGGCACTTTGAATGTCTATTATAAGAAGAGAAACTCTGATCTGGGAATTTACCAGTAACTATTACAGAGAATAGTGTTGGCTCATTAATTATGTAAATATAGCAATGAAACTGAGGAAATGCACTATATGGTTAAGACCAGACTTTACAGTTTGGAGGCCACATTCAGGCTCTCAGCTGCCCACATAAAAATGCATAGACGTATAATATGAGCACAACAACCATTTTATTGTATCAGTAAAGGACATAGGTATCAATGAAAAACATGGGTTGTACTGGCCCATGCAGTGATATGCTTTTGGGAGAGGTTGGGAGTTGCAGGGAGATTAAAGGTACAGAACAAGACTTGAATTTGGAAATCCTCATTTGGCACTTAAAACTTTTCTGGCCCCACAGTGAGACCCATATGGGCACAAACCCCTCTCCAGATTGCAGTTCACTGTCCCTGACTTAAGTAATGAAAAAAAGAAAAAAAATAAGGGTGGGGATGGGAGTTGGCTTGTCATTAAGATACCTTATTTTATGTGCATATTTGGAGGTGTCTTATGTGAGCTGAGTGCTAAAGATCCCACTATAGACAGTGGAGAACTCAGGCTCGGCTCAGCTCAGTGCCATCTGAGATGCCCTTACACATCCTGCCTACTTCCCAGTTACCAGATAAGAAATTTGCCAGTTTCCTATGGGCCCTTCTCATATCTACCAGCACCATACGAAGTCACAGGTACCCTATGTCATCTAAAATGTCACGGATGGCTCTCTGTGGGCAACTGAATCAAGCCCAAGATGCCACAATTTATGGGTTTAATCTGATTTTACCAATACTTATGTAAACAAAAAATCAGTTCACTGAAATAGGGGAACTAGACCACATGAACTCAGGGCAAGAAACAGCATGGTCCTCCTCACAGAAAGAAAAGTGCTATCAGGCATCAGAAAAACCACACATACACACAGGCACAGACACACCACCTTATAACTGCTCTGCCTAGTAAAGCTTCAAGTGGAGCTTGCATCTTTATGAAGACCAGAAGTCATTAGCCTCAAGACACAATTCTTTAAGAAAACAATTTTTGGTAGTTCCAGTACTTGCAGAACTATTTATTTATCATAAGGTATGTACGAATTTCATTGCCTTTAAAATCAACTACAACTTCCTTATCTGAAGAATTACAGGATTTGCTGTTGGCTATTCATGCACCCTGATTCCCAGAAGAAGCAGCAGTCCCTGGACATGAGACGACATCACCGGCTGACCTTGGACATTGTCCGTGTACTTAATGTGCCTCACTGCAGATGTGTCCTAAACAAAGAGCTGACTTAGAAACATTAAAAAGATTCTAGGATAAATGTTAACTATTAACAGACAGAGCTGATGTATTGCCAGTATTTCACATCATGGGTAGGCAGTGCATGAGGCGCTTGCTCTTTTATTAGCATCTGAATATATTAATATCATACAAGTGACATTTAGGGAAATGAATAGCCCGTTATTCCATAGGGCTCTCATTAAAGATAACCTCTCCTGAGGTTGCTCGATGGCAAAGTTCCTAAGTGGATTAGTAGGAAGCATGGAGAGAATGAATGAACTTTGCAGTGACTACTCTTAATAATGACTGCAGGTAATTAAAAAGATTAGAGATATCTGGAGAATTCTAGGTCTAATAGTGGTCTAACAGTATTTTACAAACATCTAACGATGGAGTGAATTGAGCTTTAAAAATAATTTAGCTGGTCCTTGCATTAACAAGTAGCTTTTATGTGATGAAGGAATTAGAAGTTAAATATTGGCTCAATAAGTCTTTAAAGACTTTTCTTATTTGCAGAGCTGGCCATTATTAAATAGTAATGTTTATGTAAATTGTAGTGCAGAAGCCTTTTCAGTAGTGGAAAACGTTACCCTGCAAACTCATTAGGTTTCGGCCACTGTGTTCACAAAAAGTACGAGACAAAATATGTGCTGAAGGCTGTGCTACAATTTGAGTCCAATCCAGGCACTAAGACGACATGGTCAGGTTCAGGAAGGCATCACTACTCGCTGCTTTCCCCTGCAGGCTTGGCAAAGAATGAGGGGAGAGCCAGCATTTCTGGGGAAAGGACTATCTATCCAAATAGCAAAGGGTTTTATTTTTATCCTGGCTCTTTGCAGACCTGCATTCTCTATATCTAAGTGTTTGAAGTGAAGATCTCAGCTGGACAGATGAGGATCTGATTTTCTAGGGTGGGATTTAGTTCGTTTAACTGATGTGTGCCTGTATCTTCAGAGTGTAATGAAGCAGCCCTTTCTGAGGAAGTCCCTTGGTTCCCTAGATACTCACAAGGAGAAAGATAAAAGGATTTAAAGCCATCAGAAAAGGTAATGTACACCTAATTCATGTGCTCAAACTTAGATAAATAAGAACTCCCTCTGGAGGTTTTCACAGTCACCTACCACTTTCCATTGATAAAAAAGTGAATTTAAGTATTTCAGAAAGACTTCTTCAGAACCTTAAAATACGGTTTGATGCATAATTTGGGTGAGCTGCATCCAACCATATATAAATTACAGTGTCTTGGTGAGGGCAAAAAGAGTAAGCTACAGATTCTAACCATGAAGATAAAGGGAGAAATTTGGATAAAACATTTATTTGTTGATTGATTTCGTAACAGCAGAAAAAGTTCTGCATTTCACATTGTAGAAGCCCACAGAAGGTTGGGATTGTATCAGTTGCTTCAGTCAAAGTTCCCCAAGCTGTGATACACCTGGAGGGAATACTAAAGCACAAAGACATGGTGAAGCCAAGCAGACAGCATCCTCTACACACGTTTGAAGTTGATATAGCAACTCTGTTGGCAGACTTTCCAGCAGAGCAGGGGCATCAAGAGTTGTTTATTCTACCACCTACAGTCTCTGAGCAGGTGCAGGGAATCATACCAAGAAGGATCAAAGCAATAATAATAATAACAACAACAACAACAACAACAATAACAACAATAACAATAACAATAAACAATAACAACAAATTTCCCATACTTTTCTGTATTCTAAGGCAGAAAAGCCATTAAATCCACTAAAGCCATACTGTCTCATAGACAGCCCAGGAGCAGCAGGAATGGCACTGAGCTCTGGAGGCCAAACCGGACTAAGCATCAGTCAAGCCATGTCACCTCGAAGTGTCCTTTCCAGGCTAGAACCTCAGAGACAGCCATACCCATCCAGAGTGCTCTCCAGACCTTCGACCTGCCGCTCTGACTAGCTGACCTAGCTGAAGGTACTGCATTAAAAAAAAAAAATTAAAGTGGCTTTGTAAGGACTTTTTTGTGTTCTCACTGTCTGAAGACTCTCCATGCACTTTTCTGCGTTGCTGTTCCTTCATCTTCTTTTCAAACCTTCTCTGAAAAGAACTTTTCTGTCTTCCTGTTTCTCTTTTTCTGTTTAATGCTCTAGTGGAACAGTTTATCTTTGCAAAACATTTTGAGATGCATTTTGCAGGAAAGATACTGTCCTGAGGAAAGGCCAGCTCATACCGTGCTGTTTGCACAGAAAGCGAGAATGAGGAAGAGCAATAAAAGAGCGACTTAATTACTTTGGAGCTGCGGCGCTTCCCACTACCATGGCCTCTGCATGAGGTCCTGACGCAGCCACCAGAGTTGACTGCGAGAGGCATGATCTTGCTGACAACTCCTCTGGTGCTGCTTTAACCAATGTCACTGAGCAGCTCACAGCAAATGAACAAGGAGCAGCAGGACATCACTGATGTAACCCAAGCTAAAAAAATCAGGAAATAATCAGTGACCTCCGAGAAGCACAAAAGCCTTTCTGCCCCATTCCCCTCTGCTAAAAAAATGTATACTCTCTTCTAGCAGTGCTGTTCACCTCCCCTCGAGAGGTGCTTTATTCAAGAAAAGAGTGAAAAATCAGAGCACAGCTGCTAAAATGAATTCCTACTCATTGCCTAAGTACTGGTATCTTTTTGTAGCTGTACAAGCTAGGATGATACGACCCAGCCTACATTCTGTAGGCTGAGATTGTGAGATGTACTAAATAGATCTGGATCTGACTTCTGAGTTTCTCCCAGAGCCAAGGATTACTAGTGACTATGCCTGATGCTGTGGGGTAAGCCCATTCATCAGTAGAAAGCACTTAGGAATTTCCTCATTCCTCAGTGGATTAGACTTTGAACTAAAATCCACTAAAATGAGAAAAGTCCAAGGGATCACGATTTGTTTTCTTTAGAAAGCACTGAATTTTTTGGCCGGTGCTAGCAACTGTATGCCTGGCTTAGCAGCCACTTCAGTTCTGTTGCATTTGCCGTTCCTCCTCTTCTTCCTCCCGCTTGACCTCAGGGGGAAATTCTTGCTGTCTGTCTTACCTCGCAATTCCACTGCTGGAATAATTGAGCTGTAAGAGACGCACTTCTCCTGGCTTCTTTCCTTTTCAAAATTCAAACATTTTGCTTTACCACTTTTTCTCCTCCCATCTCCTTAGAGTTTTGTACCTGGGCCCCTGTCTATATGGCAAAATCAATGTTGAGAACTCTAATCCAGCATCCGTCTCTGTTTACATCCAGGGACATCCCAGACAGAGGACTTGTACCAAAGACCCCTCTTGTCTGAGTATACAAATAAGAAAGGATATAGCAAATTCTCAGGATTTTTTTTTAATGGTTTCAGCAGGATTCTTCACCTCTAATCTAATCATTGCCGGTAGTGTGGTACGTGTCTACAGTATTTCTTTCCTTACAATTTCAACAGGCTTTGTGTGTTATTGCCACAATAGCTCATGTAATCAGCAAGTCCACTGTCAAATGTGCCCTTTTCTGCAGTGGCTTCAAGTTGAACTGAGCCAGTGGTCTGCTTTCAGGTTAGGGAAATCATAGCACTAACTGATACTCTATTCTTTTTGTGTTCATATACCATACACGTGACTCTTCTTCACAAGAAGCCAAACCTAAAAAACTGAAACCACAAAAACACTGACTTCCTTTTTCGTGGGTGAAATATGCTACTTGAAAGCCAAACTCAAGTCTTTTGTGTGCCACTGCTTTCACAGGTTATTATCAAGGAGAAATTTGGTTCATTCTTTGAGAGTGATTTTTCCTTTTAAGATTTGTATTTTATTTACTTATTCATATGTCTTGTTCCTCCAAAACTGACTTTTTCTCATGGCATCCCAAGTTACTCTTCTACTGAAACTCTATAGACTATATCAAAGAAAGCACATCTCACAGAAGTGCCTCCGCAGCACATTACAAACTGCGCAGCTCCCAAAGAGCAATTTAAAATGAAGAACAACCTTTTCCAACATCCTTTTCAGAACTGCACATGGACATTAGCCAGACACAAGACTGAGCTGCAGAGGGTGCATTAAACTCCCCATCTGCTCTTCACAGTGCTCATCACTGATTTATAACCCACAGTAAAGTCATTTGGCCAAAAAAATCATAGTGGATGAGACAAGTACACTAGAAGACAGCTGAGCTTTTCCTCCCACGGTGTCCACGGAAGGAAATGTGTCCCATCCAGCCAGCATTTGCTCAGTGTTTGATTCCAGAGTATGTAATATCTGTAGGGAAGTCACTCTCTAAATGAACAAGCGAAGCCATATTTTGTTCTCATTTACGCTACTTTATAGGCATTATCTCAGCTGGTCTTGGCATGACTATTAATTCAGTCCTCTGTAAATGATGTCAAAGTATCCTTGAGGGCCTCAGCAGCTTTCCTGAAAACTTGGAAGAGTTTTCGGAAAGACACCTGCAAGTTTCCACTTCCCAGGGAGCCTGCTTTTCTAACCCGCTCCTCTGCGGCGCCCAGCCCCTGGCTGTGGTGCTACCGTCTGAGCCTCTGCAGACTCTCTGCCCCGGAGGAGCCTGCATTGCCCATGGGCTGCGCTGCCCAGTTAGGTGTAGAATCATAGAATCATAGAATGGTTTGGGTTGGAAGGGACCTTAGAGATCACCTAATTCCAACCCCCCTGCCCTGGGCAGGGACACCTACCGCTAGACCAGGTTGCTCAAACCCCACCCAACCTGGCCTCGGACACTTCCAGGGATGGGACAACTACAACTTCTCTGGGCAAAGACTTCACACGGTCTCACTTTGGAAAAGGATCAGCCTCTGAGCTCGAGAGCGACACATTTCAGCGGTCTGTGCTCCGGGACAGCCGTGGGATGGCAAGAGCCAGGTGTCAGTGCGGGTTTGTACGATGCCGGGTAAATCCCGGTGACTTTCATCCCCCTGACAGCAGGAAGGCGGAGGGGGTTCGTGCCCCCACAAGGTGAACGAAGCACCTTGCCCGGACTCACACCCGGAGCTGGCAGCGTGTCCCCCGGCCCCCCCGCTCCTCCACCAGCACCGGGCCCCACCTGCCCCCGCCCGCTCCGGCCTCGGCGGCCGCGCAGCGCCCCGGGGCCGGGGTCGGCGGCCGA